>JAFELL010002403.1:0-398326 GCA_019059645.1 Caranx melampygus
GGTCACCCAGAGTCCTCGTTTTGAAATGTGAGGGCTCTTGAAAAATCCACAGCCCAGAAAGCCATCATCATTCTTTTGCCCTTTGACTTGAGTGAATCAGGGAATGTCTCCTTGATGGACGCTGGGAAAATGAAAGCAAAGGACTCTACTTTGGACATACTGTACTCAGGACTGTGCAGCCAGTTTTTATTTTATTTTGCAGCAGGAAAGTCAACTTTATAGTGACCTTTGTCAAAAGCATATGTGACACCGCTGTCATGTCTTATTTTGGTTCAGGAAGGCAGAAACAATGTGGACACAGTGAGCTTTTGAACTTTTCAAAATGACTTTTCAAACCAAATCCAGTGACAGAGAGAAGCAATCTACGTGGTTAGATGGAATTATTGTATGTCCTGGTGGCAATGTTGGTCCTGGTACAAGAACATCATCACCAAATATTTAGCAACTTGCACATGGGCTTCACTCTGGGGGACTACAAAGACAGGGTGGCAGCAGCTAGAACCGTACCATCTCCCCAGTCGTATTCAGGACACCCTTCCAGATAAACCCAGAGGGATAAGGCAGGTAGTCTGGGATCAAGCTAACCGTCTGGTCAGGGGCTCACTGAGCAACTACATGGATGCTGTAACAACAAGCCTTGGGCAGCTCCATGCATGGTAGGGCTCCTCAAGTGCTTTGATGAACTGATCAGATGGGAATCAAGGCAGCAAAATCGTGGCTCTTTGACTGAAAACATTCATGATCTTCCTGTGAAATCCAGCAGGGAAAAGCAAGAGAATGCACATCTTGCTCTGGAGCTCAAGGACTCTCAAGACCACTTGACGAGGAGTGCACAAGTTCCCACCCACACTGGCCACAAGCATAACGTGCAGCCTTGCAGCAGAGGTCATGGGGTCAGTCCAGACTAGTCATGAAGGCTTAGACTGAGAAGCACAAAGAAACAATAACAAGTATTGATTTCAAAGTAATCCTAATATCAGCTGCATCTGACAACGATTGTTGCAATCTAACAAGTTTGGAACCCACTCCTGGTAAGTACACCTCTCTGTTGCTCCTTAGGTTCAGGAGCCAAGTGTGAACGTGATAACCTTGAACACAACTCGGCTTGATTCAATTAACTGCAACTTTTCTTTGCAGATGAATAATAACAAGGTAACATTGCATTTAGGTGAATTGAAATTTTAAACGATAATCAGTTGATCAATTTCAAATCAATGTCTGAGGAAAATAAAATACACAAACATTACCATTCACCTACACTTAATTTACTGACTTACCTGCTCAGTGAAAGTGAAAACCTATTTCTCTGTGAGACACATGGTGAATAGTGCTTTGACATATCGCAGTATATCAGTATCTACCTACAGGTGCATCTCAAAAATTTTTTTATATATAATATAATATTATTATATCATGATATATATTATTGTGTTAAATATATTAAAAAATTATAATTTATTAATATTTATAATAATTATAAAGATATCATGGAATTGTTTTTTTTTTTGTATGTCAGTAATTCAATTCAAAAAGTGAAACTAATACATTATATAGACCCATGACACACAGAATGAAACATTTCCTGTCTTTATTTATTGCATTTCTTTTGATTGTATGATTATGGCTTACATTCAATGAAGACCTAAAATCCAGTATCTCAAAACATTTGAATATCACAAAAACCAATTAAAAATAGTATTTTTATATGGAAATGTTGACCTTCTGAAAAGTAAGGCCTTTATATGCACACCCATGAATTGGATGGGGATATTTGACTTGAACGATTGAATGGATCTGAGATGGATGCACCTGTATCTATCATTCATAAAATGCATGTCCTTTACAACACTTAATTCAGTGAAGCACAGTGAAGCGCATGAAGTGACTAATCACTAACACACTTCAAAATAGAAAAGAAGTCTATAGTTACCTTACTGAGGAACGTGAGTTTCAATAAATGAACTTTGTGGCGGCTTCAGTGAACCTAAAGCTTTTTTAAAGTTTGCTGCTTTTTTACGTAGAACAGTTCCTCTCAAATGCCTTCTGGAGAAGCTCTCTTCTCCTCTCTCTGCATCAAGGACACTCACCCCAAACATCCAACAACATGCATGTCTCCTGCCTACCTACCTTAGACAATGGTAAAAATCTCTGACAAATTATCATAACTATAACATTAAGAAACAGAAACAAGCACAGACTTAAAACTTAGGAAATATTTCAGTGACTCTATGTTCATTTCTAAATAAATTAAGCATCTATTTCTTAACCATTTAGGGGTTAGAAATAAGGGTTAGAAATAGAAGGGTTTTCTCTCTCCGACATGAGCTTTATCCCATTCTTTCCCCCCTCTAAATCACTGCATCAGTGCGTACTAGTGAGTGTGTGTTTCCACTGAAGATGGGGGAAACATGTCTTCTTCACTCACTCAGCCCTTTTATTGATTTTTAAAGTAAAACCTCATTGAGCATTACTCTCTGGCTTTTCAGACACTCAGAAGAGGGAAGATCTGAGCTGATATAAAGGTTGATTCACTCATCTAAGTCACCTTCATTTTTCACTGTGCAGTCAGAGAACAGGCTTAACAAGCAGTAAAGGTGCTGTGGTGAGTGCTTTAGGGACTTTTTTCACACCAGATTTGGCAGTTCAGAATCGAGTAACATTGTTGCACTGGTTGAAACCTGAAAGTTCTCCCAAAAAGATGCATTTGAACATCAGTCAAAGACAAAATAAGCTCAAATCTCTGAGTAGTAAACATGCAATTAAACTTTAAAACCCTCTCTGGCCCACATATGACATTTGGTTTTTCATTTCCACCAAGTTCTTCTATTTTAATCAGATTCGATGTGTGTTCTCATTCTGGGCCAGGAGTGGGTTGGCCATGGAGGATACTGGAGTTTTCCCAGTGGGCCACTGAACATTTGGGCCAACACACCAGAGCATTTAAATACAGCAAGAATATCAAACTGAAATGTCCATCGTTTGTGCCAACATTGGCTGTCAGTGGCCCATACAGCTATTAGTCCACACTGGGGGGATCCACCCTCCTCCATTTGAGAGCATGTATGTGTGCCTGAGTACTGTTGTCACTAGGGGTACAGTATGGCCTGTACAGTATCAACTGAGGAGATGATAATATTATCATTATCCAGCATTACTGGGGGATTTGAAGTGACCTATCTGTGATTTGGGCTGTACTGTTGCTGATATCAGGCTGAGCGTTACACACCAGTGTTGGATATAAATGCCCAGCTCATTACGCATCAACATTCAACAAATTAAATAAATGCCATGGACTAGTTTTATTATTAGTATTTAGTCTGAGACCTGACTGCAGCAACCTGAGATCAAATCTGACCCTCCTGTCTCCCCCTCATCATCCTACTGTAATGCCACAGTGAGAAGTAAAACATGTCGATTGCATTTGTCTTTCTAATTTCTAGTCCAATGAAGAAATGGCAAAAAAATGTCTGAAGTTCTGAATATTCTAGAGAGGACGGGGAGAGGGAGCTGAATGTTGGGCAGAGAAGTAGTTGTTTTTTTTTTTTTGTTTTTTTTTTGGGGGGGGGGATTTCAATTGTGAATGGAGAAAAGTAGATGTGTGTGAGTTTTCAAAATAGCCCAAGGGTTAAAAAGAGTCTGGGTGCAAGGTAAGAAATTAATTCAAAACTCCAACATGGACAGAATCTGTCAATAATGTAATCTGCAGCTCTGGTTATACACTTTTAATATGCAGGCTGAAGTGACTCTGAATCGACCACTCCTGTTTTAGCTTCAATCCCCAACATCATTTTCATGATCCTGCACCAAACACCATCAAATCCCCAGTTACCGTAGTAGCCAGAAGGTCTTGTTAAAAACTTCCTCTGGACGCGTGTGTGGTGTGTGTGTGTGTGTGTGCGCGTGCATGGACAGCCAAGCACTATAAATGCCTGGTGACATTTAGCAGGCAACTTGGCAACAAGCATAATTCCTCATTTGTAGCATCGATAGATCCTCAGTGGCAACTAGACATATTGGAGAGTAAGGGAAGAGGGAGAAGGCAATAAGAGAATGGATCGAGATTGTAAAACAAAGATGCTAAGAGACTGAAGTAAGACAGAAAAAAAAGGTTGAGAATAGGGGGGGACAGTCAGGAGTAATTTTCTGTAGAGTCTTCTCCCAGCTGACCTCCCCTGTGAAAGTACAGACCCAGTGAGGAAGGGCCAGGTCCACCAATCAGGTCCTGCTTCTTTTTCATGTTGACTCACATAAACTGGACTGGACTAACTGTTAGCAGGATTTAGTTTGCATCCTCAAATAGACCGGTGCCTAATTTGTCGAAAATGTGTCTTCTACATCACTGCGTTTGACTGTCATCGTGGACGTCGCTGTCACACACCACATTTTGATGCATGATCATGTACTTGTGGAGCGTCCTCCACAGTTCATCATTATATTTACCTGAGTGTAACACATCCAGCTCGTGGTGTGGAATTTGACACTAGAAAGCTGCTTCTGCATCGGAAATTCACACAGTGGTAACACGCACCTGTATAAGCAGTTAATAAAAAATAAATCCAATCCTATATAGGTGTCAATTAAAAAGGTGGAGGTTGAAATGCAGTAAGATTCATATGCATGAATTCAATTCATATAAAATCAAAGGAAAACAAAAGATGCACTAACAATTCAATTATCATCATTCATTTATTTTTAATCTTCAAATTCCAGCATCTTTAGTGAACCAGTACATTTCAGTGTAAAAGTGATGAGTGACTGCACCGCTTTTAAATCCAATAGAGAAGTTAACAAATTAGTTCATCACCATTTCTTTAGTAATATTCTTATTATATCATTCTTATATTTCATCTGAGCTCTGGCAGTGACTGACTCCACATAAATAAGTATTTATTATATGTTATTATCAATCTCTTGTGAAAGTTATCTCCAGTTCCACCACTGATGAACGTGTGTTCACGTGTGTGTGCTTAGCAGTGTAGTGTATATCAAAGCTGACGTTAACAGACAGGCCTCCTGCTCTGAGATGAATGAGAGGGCAGATTGTGTTGAAGCTGATGAAGTGGCCCGATGCTCATTAGATGGCTGCCGATAGGTTGATGGATGCTTCGTGACTTGAAGGCGGCACTGGCGTGATGATGAATAAGGTTGGGTTACTTAGGCAGCACCTCTTCTCTCTTTTCTTTTCTGTCCTTCCCGCGGTGAAATCAAAGCCCCTCAGTTTTAATGAATTATTTGATGTAATAAGACAGTGTAATTAAAATAACTAGTGCTGTGTGTGTGTGTGTGTGTGTGTGTGTGTGTGTGATTAATGATAACCTCAACAATAGTAGTATACAAACCAACTGGTTCAGTCTAACTTGTTCAGACTGTAGTTGGTCTTTGGTCCTTAAGAAACAATTGCAGCTATTCAAACGTGTTTTACAACAATTACTGCTAAATATCTGTAAATGGGAGTTCAGCTGTGGCTGCATGATAATCTTGTTTTATAGTAACAGGGAAAAATATGCTGATGGGCCCCTGCTGCCTCTGAGCTGACCTCTGTTGTGCTCCATGTGCACTGGTTTAGAGAACCACAGCCCAGTCAGTGCTGCTGCTATCTGGAGCACTAGCTGAGATCCCATGTCAATACACTGACACATGTACATACTGTACACCACCACAGAAGTTAGGGATATTCGCTTTAGGGTGAAATGTATGGAAAATGTAAAAGGTTGATGCTACAGTGATGTAATCATGAAAGAAGGGCATTTAAGTAGAGTATGGAGCCGTCATTTCTTCATCTCCAACAATGTATTGAAACAGAAACTAACAGCAGTGGTGGGTATACCACCAACGAACATGTCCATGTGTCAATAAGTTGTCATGTGACCACAGGACGTCCACTTCTCTGCCTTTCTGTGACTCTTCCTGTCTCTCTGTGTCTCTGTTCAACCTGCTGATGACACTCTGTGACACTCTGAGCTCAGTGACACTTCCCTCTGAAGTCTCCACATGTCCAGGTGCTGCTGATTGACTGTTAGGTGTGGTCTTGGTTTCATGATGTCAGAACAGCATGATGAAGAGGACTGTTTCAATACAAACTGTCACTGAAGCAGACATTTAGAGGTGGATTCATGGATCAGACACTTGTTGTGATGTTTGTGTTTCAGAGAACAGTATGTTATGATATAAGTACTGAAACACTGAACATCAAAAGTTTAGACAAGCATGAAGGATGAAGAAGGAAGAATATCCCTAACTTTTTGTGAGTACTGTATCCTGTATAGTTTGTACAGACAACTTCATTAAGTTGTCATGGGGGGCCAGCAAGTATCTGAAAAATGTACTATAAATGTACAGTAAACTGCTTATTCTGGATTGCCCCTTGAGGATTAACGAAGTTGTCTGTACTGTCCCTGTGTATGATGCATGTCATGCTGTTTTGTACCTATGCAAGTAGGGGTGGAAATGTCACCCTACCAAATGAGATACTACTGTTACACCATCATACAGTACATAATAATCTGTATCCTAATGCACTGATATCAGACAAGCAGTAAAATAGGTCAACTGATCTGCTGGTGCTGCTGGATTTTTATGCAACATACACCGCGTTCCAAATTATTATGCAAATTATATTTTTCTATGATTTTCTAATAGTCGATGCAAATGACGGTCAGCATAATTTTCAAGTCATTAACTGTTAGAGTATAAATTGAATGTTATTGAACAAACCTCCCAATGATAACAGTATTTTTTTTTTAAATAAAAAACTAAAATGTACTGTTCCAATTATTATTACTTTTATAGATTGTAAAGAACTGAAAATGGTCATTTGTTGAATTTGCAGCATTAGGAGGTCATATTTACTGAAATCAAAAGCTACTTCAATCAAAAAATCTTAACAGGTCAAGTTATATTTTAACATAGGACCCCTTATTTGATAGCAGCTTCACAATTCTTGCATCCACTGAAGATGATTTTGTTACGGAAAGCACGGTTCTTCTTTTTGTACCATGGAAGAAAGTGGTCAGTCAGAAACTCCACATACTTTTCAGAGGTCATTTTCACACCTTCAGGGACCCTAAAGGGCCGACCAGCTCTCTCCCCATGATTCCAGCCCAAAACATGACTCCGCCACCTCCTCGCTGATGTCGCAGCCTTGTTGGGACATGGTGGCCATCCACCAACCATCCACTACTCCATCCATCTGGACCGTCCAGGTTTGCACGGCACTGATCAGTGAACAAGACTGTCTGAAAATTAGTCTTCATGTATTTCTGGGCCCACTGCAGCTGTTCTGCCTGTGAGCATTGTTTAGGGGTGGCTGAATAGAAGGTTTACACATAACTGCAAGCCTCTGGAGGATCCTACACCTTGATGTTCGTGGACTCCAAGGCACCAGCAGCTTCAAATATCTGTTTGCTGCTTTGTAATGGCATTTTAGCAGCTGCTCTCTTAATCCAATGTACTTGTCTGGCAGAAACCTTCCTCATTGTGCCTTTATCTGCGCAAACCCATATGTGCTCTGAATCAGCCACAAATCTCTTCACAGTTCGATGATCACGCTTACGTTTTCGTCAAATATCTAAGGTTTTCATACCTTGTCCAAGGCATTCAACTATTTCACGCTCTTCAGCAGCAGAGAGATCCCTTTTCTTTCCCATATTGCTTGAAAATGTTGGTCTGCTTAATAATGTGGAACGTGCTTCTTTAGTAGTTTTTCCTTTAATTGGGCTCACCTGGCAAACTAATTATCACAGGTGTCTGAGATTGATTTCAGTGATCCAAAGAGCCTGAGACACAATACCATCCATGAGTTTAATTGAAAACAAAAAAATTATCTTTATGACACTTAAATACAATTTGCATAATAATTTGGAACGCAGTGTAGAGACAGAGGGCTAATTTGTACAAATGCGATTGTGCCTGTGGCTTTTTGACCAGTGGAAAGGAGGGGGCTTTAATCATAATATCATTGTGAATGTCAAACGTTTACTATTGTCACCACTTGACCTGAGACTGTTAATAGGTTATTTCTGATAATTAACAACAAACATAGGCCCAGCTAATGGTGTTCAGGTACTGAGCCATTTAATAAATTGGTGACAACTTCAGGTTTTTAGTGATTGATGACTGTGAGATTAGGTGTAACTGGACCCAAAATGTAGACTTGCTGGAAAAAACAGGCAGGTGAAACAAAAGGATTTTATTTAAGTCACAAAGTAAGCAGAGCACAATGGAATGCATTAAAGTGTACCACCTGCATGACATTTATAGTGGGGCTCCTGCCCCAGTAAAAGGGTCTGGTGACGCCCCTGTGAGGGACCGAGACACAGGTGGTGCAATCAAACACAGGTGAGACACATGAGTAATCACACCGGAGATCTCGTCTCTCGAGAAACATGGACTGTTTGACAGACCTACAACACAAACATCTTGGATTGCCTTCTCGTCAGCTTCGTTGAAAACAAATGCATATGGCTGGGGGGGGGGGGTGAGTTTTATGACAGTGAAAATAAGCACTCCAAAAGTGTACGGGGAGCTGTGTAGAGAAAAAAAAAGCAACCAAAACCATTCATAATTCTTTTTTAAAAAAGGGACATTTCTGGGCTTTTTCGCCTTTATTTGATAGCACAGTATGAGAGAACCAGGAAATAGGGAGACAGAGAGAGGGGGAGTGACATGTGGTAGGGGGCTGCCCAATGCGGGACTCGAGCCGGGGCCGACTGCAGCGAGGATGGTAGCCTCCTGCATATGGGGTGCCTGCTCTACCAACACTGCCACACGGCGTACCCCTTTCATATAATATTCTCAGTTTGACTGGGATATTTCAGTCCATCAGACTGTGACAGATTTGATTTGATTTGACTTTTTCCTCTCATAAGTAGCCTGCTTTGCCCAGTTCCTAATCTAGCCTTAGGTTCACTTTATCTATGTGTTACAACTTGAATTTTATAGGTACATCATTTTAATTAGGATTAGGATAGATCCTCAGGGTACCATGAATATCTCATACTGTGGCAAGGCAATCTGTTCACTAGTTCAGAGATATTTCAAAGTGGTGGACTGAAGGACATCGCTGTCCCTGGAGCCATCCTCTGGTGTGGCTGTAGCAGGGAGTGAAAACAATAGAGGTATTAAGAAGAGAGACAAATATCTGTAACAACTATGAAGAAGAATTAAACACAGATGATAAGTGACTGTGTGCAGCTCGGTCATTATAAGATTATCAATACTACAGATGAGAGACACAGAGAGAGAGAAGGACAGAGGCAGGAGATCGAAGTGTGAGCTATTGATTTCCAAGCAGTAAGAACAAACAGCCTTTGAAATACTGCTCTGATTAGTCCAGACAGGATCATTACTTCATCAATAACACAGATGAAAACAATCCCTCACTATCTATCTCTGACTGTCACCTCTACTATCATTTTTTAATTCTGTGCAATGAGCCTTTGTGGATAAATCAATAATGTCACTGACACACTGGCTGACTACGCTCTGAGATGACAACATTTGAATGTCACCTCCTCGTACAGTATTTTTCTGTCGTCAGAACTTTTCCCTGTTGGGACCAATCCTGAGCTGTGAGTCTCTGCTGATTGGATATGTCAGCTAGCATCTAGTGTTGCTCTACTGTGTGAACGTTAGAGTGGCATGAAACCTGGTACACACACACACGCACACACACACACACCAAGTCAGAGGAAGTTTTTTACTTGCTGTGTTATGTGTTACTGTGTTAGGGCTTCAGACAGGAACTCAGAGCAAATTTGGACCCATAGTGCAGACTCAAAGAGGAGACCAACAGTGAGTTTGACAGTTTATTCAAAGCACAATGAAGAAAAACTCAAATCCGAGCTGCAGGTGCAGTGGAAAAAAACACAGTCTCTAACTAAGGCTGAGGAGGGGAGGAGTACAGGAATCCAGATGAGATCGACAAACTGAGGAACCAGTAGGTACAAGTGCAGAAAACTCTGGACAGGAGACTGGTTGAAGGGATGGAGATGGGGCTGGGGCAAATTGAACAAGACAGCAGGGTCATCAGATTGGTTAAAAAGTCGAGCAAGTTGGAAACAACAAATCTTCAAGGATGTAGGCCAGCATACTGCTGGAGGTCAACTACAGCAGGAGAGTACTGGAGGTGAAAACCAGGCTTATGAACTGAAGGTGAAGGGTGTGGAGATGGGTGATGAGGTGATCAGTGGCAGGTGCGTAGAGGAAGATAGCAGAACACTGGAAAGTAGGTCAGCTGCACCCAGCCTGGGGAAACATGCACACACCCACAAGGGGAGCTTCCAAGGACAAACACATGAGAAGAGGAAGAAGGGAAAAGGAGGAAATCTAGAGAACAGACAAAGAGCTGTGGATCCCAGCAACTTGCCTTTTGCTTTCAGGATATTTCATATAAGGTTTGTTCTACACATGGGATATGCTCTGTGTGAAATACATAGACCTGGATGGTTCAGTCGCTGGAGTTTGCATGTTTGCCTGTTTGGGTTCTCCAGCTTCCTCCCACAGTCCAAGAGATGCACATTAGTTTGATTGATGACTCCAAATTGCCCGTGAGTATGAGTTTGTTTCTCCATGCAATATCCCATGGCCCCGCACTGCCTGCACTCAGCACTCATTTCCATGGTGCTGGATTTTCTTATTGTCTGTTTTCTCTCTGATAATTCCAGTGCTTCACTGAGATATTGTTTTCATTCATTAACTCTACAACTCCTTTTGGACACTGGGTGGGGACTATGAATAAATGTCACCATAATTTATTATAATCAATAAATAAAACACTTTTTTAAAATAAATATTACAACCAGTCCAACAGGTGAAAGGACAGACAGTGCACCCTGAGCTGCTTCTGACTGACAGTCAAACAGACTCGGTTTCTTCCAGGGAAGGAATGATTCAGAAAAAAAAATCTGTCCTTGTCAGTTTTCTTGTCTTGCTTGGGGTGTGTCTTGTATTGTGCAGTTCAGGGCATATGCAAAAAAAACCTTGTGATAGTCACCCAGACAGTATTTCTTTTCATTTAGCACAGAGATGGCAGTGTTCAGTGTCAAGTGCAGCTGCAAGGTCAGTTGTGGAAATGGCCACGGGAAAAGACAGAGGAGGCACCAGATGCCAGCAGCATCGTCTCAGTCCGCTATGTGGGACCATTTTGGATTTAGTATGACCTCTAATGATGACAGCAGTAAGAAAGATGTGCAAAACTGTGTGTTGCTCATGCTACACACATGCTCATGCTGGCTGCACATCCAATATGGGTTATCTATCTACTGTGTGTGTGCATTATTGATGCACACACAAACAGACACACACACAGGGTTAGCACCTCAGAGCACTGAGGTGAGACAGATAACCTGAAGATTATTTAACACTAGACCATCTGACAGACCTTTGTGGTTTTTCTTATGTAAATAACTTTGTTTACATTAAAATTTGCTAACTTTTCCTAAACATATGTGTTTGATGGTTTGCGAAGATTACAACTTATTAAAATGAAACACACTCGATTTCTGAGCATTTATACCTTGGACCGCAACAGTGATCATATTGATCGCTTCATACAGACAGCTGTTATTGACCACTGTGTCCAGCTGTGTCCAGCTGCTCACAGGAATTATTACAGTGTTTCCATTTAGTGGTTTTTGCACGTCTATTTTTTCTCATTGGTTAGTGTTTTCCTGTCACATGTATTTTATGTGCAGATCTGGAGTGGGTGAGAGAGACACACCACCACACCCAGATTTCACAAAACTGCAACAAGATAGTTAGTAATAGCTCAGTGGGTTGAGCAGCTCTGCCTACCCATTTCCTGTCTCTCTCAACTATCCTATCAATTAAAGCAACACTATGTAGTTTCTGACCTGGTCCCGATGCTCCAGCGCCTCACTCAAAGGAAATACAGCCTGTATTTCCTTTTCTTTGCTGCTAAGTGTGTATCTGAAATATTCACAATCAGAGCTGGACTCAGACTCTGAGGCTCCAACTCGTAGCTGCTCGGTATGATGTGATTGTTGGGTGGTATTTGTTTGACAGTTAAAATTTGACAAAATGTTGCAAGTGGGCGGGGCTTCAGTGCTTTCAGCAGACACACCCCCAGCTTCCAGAGCTGAGAAAACTGCTTGATTGTGTCATGATTTTTCACCTAATTTCACCTACTGAACATTTTTTTTTCTAGCATTCAAATTTGGCAGGATGTTTAATAAGACATCTGTCTGTGATGTGACCAAAAAAAAGAAATGAAAAAGGAAAAACACAAAAGACTTGTCTCCTCACAATGTGAGCGAGGGAGGATCGGATGGTGGCTCAGGTACAGCGATGAGGAAACTGTCACTGTCAGCAGCACATCTGTCAGCAGCTGTGCTCCACACAAACACTTCACAAGCTTTATTTTGTGAGGATAGACTAGATGCTGACTTTGTAGACACAGTGACATGTTGGATACAAACACTATGCACCATATACTCACCTTTGTTTTTTAATATTTTTGAATTATAATGTAACCTCATAAATCTCTCAGCTGCTGTCCGGTCCAGTCAATAATGGAGAGCTTCTCAACGCCCTGCGAGGAACTGCTGTGTTTACACTCTCACAGAAACCTGGCTGAACCAGAGCACCACGAGCGCTGAGGTCCAGCTGGATGAGCTAATGCTACATCGAGCCGACAGACTCTGCTAGCTGGTAAGCTAAGGCTGCGTGTACCCATTGTTAGGGAGAAATTCTGTGATGATGCAGGAAGAAGAAGAAGCACCGGAGTCCTGGATGTCTTATACTGAAGAAGTTTAATATACTCGATCAAGGAGAACAGAAGAGTCACCGACACAACATGAGTGCGTGATGCCACCTCAATTCTGAGGGCCAAGCTGCAAAGTTCAGATTCATATACTAGGAAGGTGGACCGAGCCCACAAAGGAGATGTGCTAACATTCCATTGGCTATTGGGCATAAACATTAAGATAAAGACTCACACCATCTAGGTGACGCGAGAACAACAACGGTCTCTCTCACTCAGAGTGTTATCTGGCGAAGGCGCCAGAGGAATGAACATGGCCTTGGCATGCCCTAGGAGAGAGTACAGGTCAGATAAACTGTCTCTAGCAATATATCTAAAAGGAAACATCTAATTCTCAACTTTCACCTATAAAAGAAGAGGATTGACCTTTAACTACACAAACTATACGGAGAAGTGAAATTCTTCCCTAACACCCATAACCACTTTGTCCCTCGCCTGCTGGTGTCTGCATTCATGTCGCTGTGACTGCAACCTCAGCCACATTCAGCTCCGACAGACGATTGTACTTCACCTACCAGTGCCTGCATTCATGTATGTGTGACCGCAGCCTATGCTGACACGGAAGTGCCAGTGTTGTTAATGTGGAATTCCTCTAGGGGTCAACAGAATTTAGGCACTATAGCTTTAAAAAATAGACAAAGGAAAAAAATAAGACTGAATCAGCAATATGAACTGAACAAGTAATTTTATAAACACCCCCCCCCCAAGTTCCTTTGATGATGATGAGTCAAAGATGACGAACCTCCTCATTTAAAGTCTCCTCCTTGTTCCACATATTTTAAAGATATTTTTGATGTTTTAAAACATTTTTCCCCAACATGACCCCGATACACAGACTTCATCACATGTAACTGAAGCGTTGTTCTTGAAATGTTCTCTCTAAAAACCTTTAATACAAGATACTAAAGTACTTTGGTTTTTGTTGTAATCCACATCCAAGTCTACTATCCCACCTCCTTTAGCCAATGTGAAAAATAAAAAAAGCTGCAATTATTCCAGTATTTGAGAGTGGTAAATATGCAAGTCACCGCAGTGGGAGACAAATGCCCTTTCCAAGGAAAATAATGTAGGGAAATTGAATCTATAAGCTGCAATGATATGCAGTAAGTACTTTTTAACTAATGCACTTTTTGTAACAGTGGAGGAAAGCACTGTGGGTAAACTTTAAACATGAGAAACTTGGTTAAAACAACGTTTCTTCAAACTTTGTAGAGAGCTGAATGAATATGCTTCCGTTGTGCCTAAGAGAGGGCAAGAGAACAATGAAGGTGCTTGAGGAACTCTCCATATGTTTCTGAAAGGCACTCACACAGAGATCGCTGAATTCTGAGACATGTCTATGAGGTTGGCTTCAAGCTTGACTGTAATCACAACTTTTATTTGTTCACATGAAAAACTCCACAGGAAGCTTTCAACCATTTTCCTCCTTCCAGACGGGACGACAGCAGTACAGACAGGAGGTGGGGACACTGGAGGACTAGTGCTAACCAAGCAACACCTGCATCAATGTGGGGAAACAAGGGAGGTGACTGTTGATTTCAGGAGAAGCTGCTACAACCACCCTTGTCTCTAAATCACTGGAGTACCTTGTCCCCAGCTTGTCCCCATGTTAGGTTAGCTGTTTTGGGCATGTTGTCTAGCCAAGTATTTACTGATTGTTACACATGGACCTGTTTTCCTCTCTCGGGGTATTTAAAGGAGTGGAGAGAGGTGTGGGGTCTCTCTCTGACACACACACACACACACACACACACACACACACACACACTCTGGACACCGTGGGAGAGGTGTGGTTACTTCCTCAGTTCTCCTTGTTGTTTCGTTTAGTTTACGTTCCAAACATTATTGTTTCTGGTTTCTTTATGGTTCCCATGCGTTTTAGATCGCTGGGCTTTTGTTGTTTTAGTTTAGGGGGTAGATGGCCAGTGGTCGCATTTTTGGTTTTAGTTGTTCTTATGGTCGTTAGTCAGTTTATTTTGTTGTGGACAGTTGGAAGAGATCTTACAGCCCACTGCTGGGTCGGTCTCTGTCCTCCCTCCTCTTGTTATGTTTAGCCGGCACCTACATCCCTTTTGAGTTCTCTTGAGCTTTATATTTCTTTTTTTTTTTTTTTAATTGAATTCATCCGTTAATAAAGCTTGGAATATTGTTTAAACATTTATGTTACTGGCCTCTTTCTGTTCAAGCCTTTGTTTTGTTTGCTCTGAGGCCATAATGCTGATTATGCTGTAGTTACAAAGAAGAACAAGGCGATAAAGCGAAATGTACAGGATCTGTAACTGAGCCATTAAAGATTCTTTGCAGCAACTTAACATCTAAAAGATACAACTAACAGAAGATAACATTACATCACTTTTTCATTTCAAAATAAAAGCTGTTGTTGCTCTATAATCTTTCATCTTAGTGTTAATAACTTACAACAGGCGATTGCATTTGTTCTTTAGTAAGCCATTCAATGTGACCATCAGGTTAGGCAGTGAGGTAGAGAACATTTCACTCTCACAATGAAGGAAAAATGGCACCATCAAGAAATACAATGGATGAAAGACTACGATTCACTTCAATTCATATGGTCTTGTGTTTGGTCCGGTGAGCATTCACACTACATTCGAACCACACCTGGGTTTACTTGCAAGTGTTTTCAGGTGGACCAGAGTTTGCTTGTTTGGTCTGCACTAGAGCTCCGATGAGCTCTCCAAACCTAGTGGACTATCTGAGGAAACAAGCTCTGGTCTGTTGAAAGTGGACCAAACAGCTCTGGGGTGAAAGCGACCCAAGATGTTATCAGCAGATTCTTTCTGCTGCTCTGGAAGTTGTAAGGTAGAGCCTCCATGACTCCTCTGTCCAGCACATCCCACAGATGCTTGACTGGCTTAAGATCTGGGAATTTGGAGGCCAAGCCAACATTTTGAACTCGTGTTCCTCAAACCACTGTGGCAGGTTGAATTATCCCAATGACAGAGACATTGGGGAATAATGTTTCACCAGGTGGGCAACACACACACACCATCCACATGATGAAAACCCAGTCATTATGTTGTTACGGCCGCAGCTCAGGAGTTTTGTATGTGTCGCTGGTTTCCTGATATCTATCTCTCCCTCCGAGCTGGGCCTGACTGTGTTGCTCCTCCTCCTGCTTTTGATTGGTGCGGCGTCCGAGGACCTCAACCCTCCAATCCAGGAGATCCGTGGATCCTGGGTTCCGATTGGTGCGGCACTCGTCTGTCCCTCCAATACCGGCCGTCTACCTGAGTGCCGTCGAGTTAAAACCCCCGATGCTCCTCCACTCGGGGCGGCTGTCTGCTAGTGACTGCTTGCCCTTTGTGTGTGTAGCTCGGAAAACTTGTATAACTGTGGTCCTTGTAACTTGTAGCCGAGTGGCTTTGTTCCGCTACCAGTTTTTGTTTCGTTATTGTTGTTATAAATCGCCAACTGTGGAGAGCGGCCAGGGTTGGAGATAGTTGCTAGAGATTTGATGCCCTTCCCGGCAGAAACTTTGTTGTGTAGTTTACTAGGTGTAGGGGTGCTGGTCCTTTTGTACTTTTGTTTACCTCACGGACTAGCCTTTGTTTTCCTTTCCTTTTGTTTGTTTGTCATAGTATTTAAGTGGTTGAGCAGCTCGTTGTGAGTCCTCTTTTTGTTATATTACTTTTTTGATTTGACCAGCATCCACCGGCACTCTTCCTCATTGTTTTTTGTTCAATTATTCTAAACATTACCCAATGTGAAAATAAACTTGTCTTACCTTTATCCATCCATCCTCTGTGTTGCGTTCCCTTCCCCTGTGAGCCGGGGTTGTAACATATGTCAAAATATACCTACATCAGTGGTTTCAAACCACAAGTTGTCCACACACACACACACACGGCCCTATTTCTATAAATGTGACATCAGCGCAGACTACTCCATCCATCCATTCTAACATGTCACCCACTACACAAACACACACGCTTTCTACTTGTGTTCAAAATCTGAAACACACACTTCACACACACTCCTTACACTCTGCACTCCTCCTCTTTTGGTCAAAACAACACAAACACACATCCACTCCATTACCTCTCTGCATAATGCTCCTACTCAAAACCCTACACACACACACACACTACCCTTCATGCGTCCTACCTTGTCTCTCCTCACTCCCTCCACCTTTTAAAAGTTATGAAAAAAAAGATGTAATGCACCCAAACCCACTGCTCACTCTACATCTTCAGGACGAGAGGAGGGGCGACTCTTCTCTCCCTTTCTGTCCATATACACCTCCCCCTCTACCCACTGTCCTCTGACCTCCATTCCCCATCTCTCCACCCTTTTCTTTACCTTGTCCTTCCCTCATTTTATTGCCTTTTTGCCATTCCTCTCTTTAATCCCCTCTACCTCTGTTTTAATTTTCCTCACATCAATCAGCTCTCCTCTCTGTCCACTCCCTTTAAACAAAAGATGAGATGATCACTGAAATAATGTAAAAGCCTATAAATGTGATGTGATAATGGGGGTTTTCGGCACTAGTGTAATAAAAATCATGGCCTGGTATTAAACATGAAACACAAGTCACAATTAATGTGTAATGGAATATTTTCATTGTAGGAACATTAGAAAGGATTTTAAGATGTTAGCTGCTATATAACAGACTATTAAATTATTGAAAATTAAAATTCATCATGGCAGTTCAGACAGTAAATTTAAACTGTGGTCTGGGGTAAGAGTGTCAGGGATTTGGCTGTACTTCTACCTGTTGCACTGTGTAACCCTAAAAATAAATCACATCCATGTAGCAAATTTGGGATGAATTAGAGCGGAGACTGAGAGCCAGGCCTTCTCGTCCAATGTGCTTCTGGAAGAATGGTCAAAAATTCTCATACACACTCCTAAACCTCATGGACAGCCTTCCCAGAAGAGTTGAAGCTGTTATAGCTGCAAAGGGTGGAGTGACGTCATATTAACCCTATGGATTAAGAATGAGATGTCACTTACTGTAAATTCATATGCGAGTCCAGGCAGTTGAGCAAATACTTTTGGCAATACAGTGTACCTCCTGAACAGCTTGAGAGGACTGCCTCCTCTAATGAACATCTGTGGAGAAAATGCTTTTAAGGATGCATCACTTTTTTTGGCAAACTTGTCATACTGTCTCAACACGCACACACAATGCAACTTGGTTTTATCCTATGTGTATCTCTTTTTAAAGGGCAACAAGCCATATGGAGAGAAACAGTGTCTACTGCCTGCTTTGCAACAAGCCCCGAACAATCCATTACAACTCATCTGAAGAGGGTGTGCATGAAAAACAACGCCTTTGAGGAAAGGGAGCAAGAAGCATCCAGAGTAATTACCTCCCAGAAAATCTTTGCCAGAGAGGGCAGAGTTTGGGCCCAGCATCAGACTTACAACGTATGAAGGCCAAGTGAGTGCTTGGCATTACAAGATCAAGAGCATGCTCTAAAAAGCTCACAAGACTTTGATTTAACAACAAACAATGTTCAAATACAAACTAGGACACTGCAGTTTTCTTCTCTGTTGCCTAACTGGTCTACACCAGGCATCTCCAAAGTATTCCACGAAGGGTCGTGTGGCTGCAGTTTTTTTCCAACCAACAAAGAGCACACAGTCTGACCAATCAGCTGTCTGAAGACTGACATCAGTTGATTAACTGAGTCAAGTCTGGTGTGATGCTGCTTGGTTGGAATAAAAACCTGCAGCCACACCAGCCCTTTGTGGAATAGTCTGGAGATGCCTGGGGCCCGTTGCACAAAACTAGGATAAGGGATTAAGCCGGGATATCTTGGTTATCCTGGCTCAACTAATCCATGATCCAGTTGCACAAAAGTGGGATAGGGGAAAGTGAGATATGTTATGGCATAAATTACCATGGAGATTTATTCTGTGGAGCTAGCGTGCTCCAGACCAGGCTAAGTTGCAGGATCTCTTTAATCTCATCCCTTATCTCAGTCAGGGGTCATCACAAACGGAAACCAATAGTTATTCCACTGTCCACTACACATTGTTATCATATTCAACTAGATCCACTCTCATTATTTAAACATTTGTGATCATTATTTTCAATCATTGTAGATAAATGATGATTTGAGATGATGTTACAACCATTAGATAATTTACAGTTTCCACCAGACTATATATATAAAATTCACTTCCCACATAAATATAAATACACACATGATGTTCCTTTATTGAGTAAGGATAAATCAAAGCAGGTAAACCATCAGCTCCTTTCAAAGCTGAAGGCACACAGTGACTCTACAAGTTAGAGAGCACAGAATCAAAGCATGTTATACAAGAATAAATACTACACATTCACAAAGGTCTGTATATAATACACCCCGCATGTCTGCACCCTGAAATAAATGCAGGACAAATCCATACACAACAAATGAACTGACAAATGAATGGATGCAGTAGCCTCCCTGCAAGCTTGTATACACACAGTATACAGCACAACCAATTTAATAGGCCAAATCAATTTAAATTAAAAAAAAAATATAATAAATAAATAAACACACAAAGTCCTCTGCCAATGCAGGCCATGTATTACTGAAATTCACAGCATGTGTCTTTACCAATACAGGACATATTTAATTTAAATTTAAAGCATGCATGTTAACTAAAATCATTTAAAAAAAATAAGTTAACAAAATAATTTGGAGGACATTACAGGCCACAGTGATGCCACATGCCCTCAAAGCGCTGACCCCTAAGTTATGAAGACAGAGAAAGTGTGCCTTCTGGAGGCCAAAGGTCATTTCGATCCTGGCCCTTG
Organism: Caranx melampygus; assembly: GCA_019059645.1. Taxonomy (NCBI): domain Eukaryota; kingdom Metazoa; phylum Chordata; class Actinopteri; order Carangiformes; family Carangidae; genus Caranx; species Caranx melampygus. The sequence continues at coordinate 19,557 of JAFELL010002403.1, forward strand.
TCCTGCCATGGGCCTTATATGTATGTAGGCCTGCTGTGCTTCCTGGGGGTCTGTGTATGGTGGCAGGAGAAAAGGCTGGCAGGCATACCCCCTGTCCCCCTGCGACTCCCAGAGAGTTCACCTGTCAATACAAAATCTCATCATCAAAACCTCATGAACAGAGTGACATTCTTGATGCAAAAAGTGGTTATTAATAGAGGTTGTGTGACTCACTCTGTGATAGGCGCTGATAGATTCCAGAGGTCCGAAAGACTCGGGAGTCATGGACTGAGCCAGGCCACTTTGCCACAACATTGCTGATCAGACAGTCAGCAGTGCAGACCATCTGGAGTTATAAGATGAAGACTATTAAACCTGTCAACGCACATCACAAGCAATGTACAGTGTTCATTAATTGACACTATCAAAAAGTCATGTTCACCTGAAAATTAATGCTGTGAAAGGATTCCCTATTCACAAAATCTGCCTCATGGGCACCTGGGGGGATTTAGAGAGAGAGAGAGAGAGGCTAATGATAAGAGTTAAGAGAGTATAAGAGTTATACAGTGTGATGGAGGTACATTTACACAATTTCACTCACATCTGCAGTCAATTTCACCAACAATTCCAACTCATTCTTAACCAGAGTAATATATAACATTTTTCAAAGATGTTAATTAACTATTTGGATTGTAATTGTGATGGTTTCAGCGGAGCAGTGAGTGTGTGTTTGTGCACTATACTTACGCATTCAGGTGGTCTGTAATACTTTGCCACACTTCCTCTTGTTGTTTAATAACTGTGGTGGTGTTACCTTTCTTCCTCCTTTACCTTCTCGTAAGCCTCCATGAGGATTTCTGTCTCCAACGGGAAAAGTACGCCGCTCCAGTTGTCATGGTGAATCTGTGATCGATGGCGGGGTCTATTTGAGAAAGCCGTGTGCATATACTGATCCAGGATTGGTTTCACCTGGCTTGATGAATCTGTGTCTGCTCATCCTGGCTTTGTCTTTGTGCAACCAGATAAGCCTGGATGCTCTTGTTTTGGATTCGTTGAACCCAGCTCAGTCATTTAGCCTGGATGTCTGAATCCTACTTTTGTGCAACGGGCCCGTGGTCTACACACGCGCACGTACGCACACATACAAACATACAAACACGTAAACCACAGGTACTTGCCACTTGAATCTGAGGATGCTGTAGCTGTATCAGCATTGGAATCAGACTCTCTGTCTGGATAACCAACCCCAGGATAGGCCAGGTATGCATCCTAAAATGTCACCTACTGCTGAAGGTAAACCCCCATTATTATTCTTTGTTTTCTTTTGTGCAGTGCATTGTTGCAAGCTGCACCTGCATCCTTGAAAGACTGGGATGCTTTCCTCAGGACCTTCCCTGTAACACTAAATGCTGACCCGCCTTCAAAAGAGCAGTGTATAAAGGCTGGTTTTCCACAATACCGACACTACTACAACAAATGGAAACTCAGGACACCCTGTGTAAGCATTGTGCATGTCTTCTTCACAGATGCAGCTGTATTAGATTGAAGTTTTTTTTCTCGTCTTTACTTCTCCATGTACTCAGGTCAATTTAACCTGTTTAAAATTTTTACTAAAAGAAAAATGATACAAGGAAACAACTTTTCGACCTGAAACTCCGTGGCCTTGGCTTATTTTTTGTGAGGAACATGTGAAAGAAAAAAAATATTGCCTTGACATGCTACAATACTTCTACAAATTTATGTCCTTCATAAGATGTTCGAGTCAATTTGACCCGCATCATACACCGACTGACAGACAGACACACAGACACACACCCACACACAAATACAGTACACATACACGGACACACACACACACACATTCACATACACATACACACACACATACACACACACTTACATGGACACATACACATACTTGGACACACACACATACACATACAGTACACACAGACACACTTACAAGGACACACACAGATTCTGAGTATGAAAGTGAATTTGAAGATGATCTTGACTCGGAGCATGCGCCAGAAGGACAGCCAGCCGCAGGAAAGCCCCACAACCAGCGGTGATTATAAGATAAAGGTGAAAATCAACTGAGAATATCAGTTCAAAATAGTAAATATCAATGAGAACAATGTTTCATTTCAATTTTTCATAGATAAGCTTGAATTATGCTACCCAAGGATTTATTATAGTGGATTTTTTACATTGTTGCAAGCCCATCTAGGGCCGGGTCAAGTAACATAAACACTTAGAACACGTTTGGTTAACGTAAGGTGGATTTATTCTCCAGTAATGATAACAAGCAAATGAAGGAGCAACAAAAACAAAGAAGCGTCGCTTCAGGGTGAGCCCAGGCCAAAATAATAAACAAAACCCCACTACCTACCTCCCAAACTAACTAAAGCCTTAAAAGAAAATAAAAAAACAAAAATACAGCACTAGGCCTGTCTCCCTAAGTTATTAACAAAAACAGGAGAAAACGTGAAGAACATAAATGACGGCTCACCCCTACTGCTTCATGCTCTATAACCTATACAAATGATGTCTCTCACACACAAAAGGTTCGCAGAATAAGGTTCGAATTTGACGCCACGATGGTCGACACAGGGCTGGTGATCTCTCTCTCCTTTGTCTCAGTGTACCGGCGGGTTTTTGAAGGGGCCGGGTCCCTGTGGCAGCCAACCCACGGCAGGCGCAGGTAATCAGCCGACGGAGCCAGGAGCAGGTCCTCGGAAGGAGGGGGAGAGGTCAATCACAGTAGCCCACATAACAGCCACAGTACATAGATACCTAATATACAATAGTACATAATAATACGGCCACGGGCATAACATACATATATTATAACTTTATCACAAAAAAGCGAATGACACTTCCATTGTTAAATGTGATCAAACAGATTAATTGCAAACATTAATCATGTATGTTATCTATATTGTTTGGAATTGAGATAAAGACAATATATGTTGGAGGTTTTTCATGTAAATTTTTATTTCTGTATTGCTTTTGAAACCAACAATCATGTCCCAGGTCAATTTGACCCGAACAGTACCAAAGGGTCCAAAAAGTGAACATAATACAAGGGTTAAGTTTTGCCCTGTGTTGTACAGGTCATTCTATTGGCAGGGAAATTTAACCCCGCTTAAGCAGCCAAAGTACAGTTGACATTAGATAAAGACTCTTCGCAAAAGCAGTATACTTAAAGTTCATTTAATTAAATATGCTTAAGTACAAGTATAGCAAGTATACTATGGACCACATACTTGTACTGTACTAGAAAGTATACTAATGTAATACTTCCTTGGACTAAATTGGAGCATTTTAAGTTTATAAAAGTATACTTTTTAAGGTCATCTTAAGATTACAAAAGTACACTTTCAAGTATACAAGTACAGTCAACTATATACTACTAGTCCACATTTTAGTTTGTTGAAGTATACTTCTAGTATACTTTTATGAACATAGAATCACTAAAAATAATAAAAATACCATTTTTTGCTATTTTACTAGTTTACTTGTTAAGTGTACTTGTTAGTTTGCTTAGCATATTACTTGAGCATACTATTCATATACTTGAAATATACTTCTTAAAGGATTCTTAAAGTTAACTCATACTGTACGTACACTTGACTGCAATGTATTTACAAAATCACAAGATAGAAAGTTGAGAACAAGTTTCATATATTTATATAACATTTTAAGACATACCATACAGTGTATTTACAAATATTGGCTTAAATCATAAAGATGTGCATTTCCAAAAACAAAGAGCCTCTATGAAATCAATTCCTTCTTTGCTGAAAAAATGAAAGGAATGCATATTTGCATGTAAAAATGTAAACATAATAGTCTCTCCAAGATCAGTCCTTCTTTGTTAAAAATGGTAAAGGAAAAAGTGTGCATTTGCTTTTAAAAAAATTAACAAAATAGTGTCTCCAACTGAGAACTGAAGTCCTTCCTTGTCAAAAAAAAAAAAAGGTAAAAGAAAAGTGCACATCTTTGGAACAAAGAATAAATAACTCGATATAAGATTCACAAATTAATGAACAAAGTACTTTTATATATGAGGTTAAAATAACTGAACCTGTTAATTCTGTCTGGCCTGACATGATCAAAACAAAATGTGTTCTTGTTGAAACAGTTGATGCTGTGTACATAACACCATTGCCAAACCCTTATGAAGGGGATAAAAACTTGATCAACAAAGTCAAGTCAAATGTTTCTCTGTTTTTGTGTATGTTTTTAAGGTACATAAACATAATGCAATTAAGCACACATACTGTTTACGGTAAACCTTTAAACCCCAGCACTATATGATCTTGAACATGTAAGGTTATAACAGGGGTAATATGTCAAAGCAAATGTCTGTAGTGTATCAAGAAGGAGGTTTGTAGATGGACCCAAAATGCAGACGGACGGGGTATGGAGGGATTTATTCAAACAAGCTTATTTTCCAAATGCAAAAACTCAGGGCAGGAACACGAGAAGACAGATGACACATGGTAGCAACACAGACAATCCAACAAAGACTAAGGGAGACAATGAGGTTCAATACACAAGGGAAGACACAGGTGGTGCGATCATGACAGGTGAAACACATGGGGATAATCACAAGCAGGGAGCACAGAGGAAGGCAATACACTGAGCTTCAAAATAAAACAGGAACATAACAGGGAATGGAAAGACACGGACCATGACATAGTGAAAAACATTTGTATTCTGCTAAATTAAATGTGAGCACGATTTAATGACTCGACCTTATTCTGTACTTGGATCAAGATGTACTGAGTATTAGTTCTTTGTGGCAGAAAGAAGTAAAATGTGTACTAAAGTACAAGTACAAGCTTTAGTATTAAAGTATAAGTGTAGGTCTTATATTAATGTACTTAGTCTTAGACTTTTCTTATACTTTCAGTATAAGCCAAGTATACTTCACTATACTTTTCTTAAGTATATAAAATATAGGATATAAAAAGTAAACTTCAAGTATACCGCCTCAGTTTTAGTATAAAATATGTATACTCATAGTACCAACAGAAATTGGAGGACGAATCCCTCATTCGTTGAATTGCGGAGCAGCAATGGAAGGGCCTGGCCTTGAAAGACTTGAGAGGAAAAGGTAGATGTACATAATATTTGGATTCCAATCATCTTTTAAAGGGAGTCAATATTTTCTACGTGCACTGCATATAATGACCGATTCTTTTCTATTCATTTTTTCACTGGCATCATTGCACTTATGCCCTTCAGTAAATGGGGATGTTATCTGTGATTACCATGGGACAATAATTTCAGGGGCCACAGTTGTGGGGTATCTGTTCTTCTTTAAGGGAGAAAGGGACAGGCGTATGTGCATTGACACTACTGCATTCACCTCTCTGTCATCCAGACAAGAACACTTACGGCAGGATGAACCATTCAAGAAAAAAGCCTAATGTCAAACCCAGAAGTACACCATGAACTCTCCTGATGCTGATGGGCCACGAGAAACAATACTCTTCATCGCTCAAAGGGACATCAGGGTTGGTGAGGACCTGTTGTGGGACTATGGAGTCATATGTAAAGCCTTCGGAGGGGAAGGACAAGATTTGGAGTGGTGCGACAGTTGAGGTTGTCTTGTCAGCAGGTCTGATGCTGATGAAGTTTCAGTGTGAGGGATCAGGGCCTCTCGGACCAGGTGCAGTTCCGCATTTATGGTGGCTCCACCCCTAGTGCTCCACGATGATTGGTCTGGCAGTTCAATCATGATCAGGGGATGAGCAGGCAAGCAGACCCAAGGCGAAGCACCTGCAGGGAATAGCACTGTAGGAGCAGAGCATGGAGCAGGAAGAGGCGCACTGGCCTAGGGCCATAAGACTTTTACTTGAGTATCTTTGAGAAGAAGAAAAGGTACTTTTACTCCGTTATACTGAGCTACATTCTGCCCGCTGCTTATTTTTATCTATCAAATGTGCAATGTTTGTTTTGTTTGAAGATACTTCCAAGAGAGGCTCTGTCACATGACTGCGTTACACTGATTAAATGTAGCCAGTAGCAACATTTAACCCCCTTCACCAATCAGACAGAGCCAGCTGTGTGTGGGCACTTCCGTGCTGTGTCTCGGGAACAAGGATGGCTAAAACTTAATGAGGACTCTGTTCGGCACAAAACTTAGTCAGAAAAGTGAAAAAACGACTCAGAGGTGAGTTTTCATTTGGACACATCAAGTTAATTTAACTTTATGATGTTTAATGTCTGTTAGCAGTCTCTTATCAGCAACATTTTAATTGATAAGATCGCATCGTAATAACTGGATTTACTAATGTGACACCGGCCGATTTTACGACACGACTGCTCCTGTTTAACTCACCTTCTTCAACAATTTTAACTTCGTAAGTCATTTATGCTGTGTGTTTGTGTGTGTCCGCAGTGTCTCATCGCGGCTGATGTTCAACACCTGTTCTTCAGTTGAACACCTGTTCCTCAGTTCACAACGTCCACGTTAATTTATTTTACGGCTTAATATTCCTTGATGGTAAAATGTAAACTGAGACTTGGCCTCCATGGGTCAGTGTTTGTGGCCTGAGATGGTGCAGCCTGCTCCCTGTCTTCCACCCGGGCCTGAGGAGAAGAACCGTCCCGGGCGTCCTCACCATTGTCCTCCTCACCACATCGTCAGTGTGTGTTCAGTGTACAGTATGCTATGCTAAATGTTCACTTACATTTAGGGCTGGGTATCACCAGGTACCTTGTGATACGATACTATCACAAAAATGATATCACGATACAGCGATTCTGTGATAATCGATATATTACAAGAAGCTTCATCCACGATACATCACGATATCTGTGTCACTGAAGAAATTCTGAGTTTATTGCCTGCACTGAAGCCATTTCACGTGAATTACAAAACATTGTCAATTAAGGATGCACTGATTGCAATTTTCTGGCTGATCATGATCACTGATTTTTAAAAAGCCTGACCTGCCGATTCTGATTTTGGCCAATACCAATTTTTATATAACCGACACCTTCAACACACCTTCAACATTCAAATCTTATTTTATTGAAAAACAACACCCGTGAAACAATACAATACAAACTTGTTGTTTTACCTGCACATGAGGTAGTTCTCTCAAATATAAATGAAAATGATTTTCAAAATAATGATGTAGGTGTTTATATTGTCAGTATTTAAACAGATAGATAGAGCGCGAGAGAGATGGATGAACACACACACAGCTGAGGGGCAGGGCACGGAGAAATGCGTGTCTGGTGTGAACAGAAGGGCTCCGGCTTGTGTGCAATTTTTGTTGCGCGGTGCTTAGCAGGGCTTCCACATCCTGGCGTCAGCCCTCTCTCACGCAGAGCAGACGGGGACAATGGCTGACTTCCACACCTTTGTGGAGGTAGATGAAATTGGTTTCACATCAAAGAAATGCCGATCCCGCAAAAGGAAATCGACGCCGATCGATCGGTACATCCCTATTGTCAATCAAATTCCCATGAATGACAGCCAAGTAAAACAAAGTGTATGCTGCACACAGTGGCTCTTCTTGACACACAATGTCCAATGTGCTTGTGTTATGTTTTGCTATTCCTCCACCCTGCACCATTTTCTTCTTCTTCTTTTTATGATTTCCGGCAGGCTGTACTGCGTCATTTCCTTTGAAAGAGTACTCTACCTCTGCACCCAGTCTTATTCATGGTAAGCGCCGTCATGTGGAGGCTTTAAGTAGTGACTCTGTAAATCAAAATTGCAGCAGGGTTTTGTGAGAAAATCTGTTTAGTATGGCTGTATGTTTATTGTTTAAATATTGATATTTGGCACCAGGCTATCAATAACGTACCGCAAGATGAAATATCGCAATATATCGCTGTATCGATATTTTGGCACATCCCTACTTACATTCATTATTAAATTGTTTGAAAAACGTGCTTGTGACTTTTTTTCTCCACAAATCCAATATCTGCAGAAGTGTCAGGGACCTTCATGTATATACTGAAATACCTGGTTGTGTAACAGCTGCATTAGTGGACACTGACGTCCTACGTGTTGTGGAAATACTGTAAGGTTAAACTGTTAATAACAAAGAGTCACAGCCACCTAAAGGCTTAATGATGATGATGAAACTACCTATAAACACACACAGTAAAGACAAGGAAGATGCTTTTTTCTGACTAAGTAAATGAAATTCAAAGAGCTGTAATTTTCCTTAAACACACAGTATGGCTTACAAAAACAAACCACATGTGGCTGAGTTTATAACACCACCACCAGCATCCTGTGTAGATCTGTGCAGCAAAGAGATGTATATGTAGGGTAAATATACTCTGCAATATTAAAGGTAAGAGAGTAAAGCCCTCATTATAACATAATCTGAGGTATTCTAAGCTAATCTGTCATGTCTCATTAAAAATGCACAAAAGACAGCTGATTGTGTGTTAATGTTGATTGTGATTTAAGCTCTACAGGTTCAAATCAACTCGTTTTCAAAACAAGTTAACGATCATAATAAACCTACAATCATACGGCCTTACTTTTTAAACCATTATCTTTGTTTTCAAGCCCGTGTAAGTCTTGTAAAAGTCTTAAAACTAGTTCTTTACATCCGCTATCATAGCATTCATTGCCCAGAAGCATCATGGGGGGTGACGGGTACGTTTTCAAAAGGCCAGAAAAGCCCCAGAAAAGTCTCTTTTCCGAGAGTGACGTCACAGCTGTGTGCGTGCACTCCCAGAGTGTGGTCGTGCTGTGTCTCGGGAACGAGGGTGCCTGTTGGCTTAATGAGGGCTGCAAACAGTGCTAAAGGTGGTCGGAAAAGTGAATTAAATGACTCAAAGGTGAGTTTTTGACACAGAGTTGTGTTATAAGTTGATATTTTGGTGTCAGGTATCATTCACTTGTTAGTTGTTGTTTTTAAACTTATTTCTAAAGGTATTTCAACATTAAATCAGCCACGTAATGGCCATTAATTAATGAATTATGCAGTACTGCCACTGGAACTTCAGGGTACGTCGTAAAGTCACTTACTATGTATGTTATAACAATGTCAATATCCTTTTCATCCTATCATAGCAATCTTTTATTACGGTTTGAGCTGTCTCAGTCTGATGGCCTGGGATTATGCAACCTGCAGCAGAGCATATTCATGATGATGCAAGTGTAAATTACAAGGCATTAAATCATATAAAATTAAATTAATTAATGAAGGAAGCCACATTTTACCATTTTATTGGAAATGCACAGAATATTTTGTAGACATCACACTCAGACCCAGCTGGAAGGGAGATAGTCAGGGAGAGATGGAGATTGGAAATGGTATGTACGGTATGTACGATATATACATATATATATATACACATGTATGTGTGTGTGATATGCTGTAACAATTAATAGTTTTGTTTTCATATTGTGCTCATATTGTTTTTAAAAGGAATTCTGTGTATAAGCATAAAGGTGATATTCTAATGTTACCAGCTGAAAAATATCAAAGGATAAAACCAAATTAATGGAGTTTTTCATTTGTTCTATTGAACTTTATTTACTCAATTTGTATCTCAGTTTCTTGTATAAAAAAAGGCATGACTTTAGAGCCATTATAGATAAGCTGTGTGTTTGATTCACTTTGTCAGCCCTGTGATAACCTGGTGATCTGCCTAAGTGGACCCAGCCTGGGCATCACTTTGCCCACAGAGCTGCAGGGGGTGCTGGCAAGAGGGTGAGGCTGACTCACAAGCAGACACGGGGAGAACAAGCCAGCGCCACCCAAGGCAAGGCAAGGCAAGGCAAGTTTATTTGTATAGCACAATTCGTACACGAGGCAATTCAAAGTGCTTTACAGAAGCAGAAGATATAAAAACAGATTTAAAAGCATAGAACATCGAATATAGAAAACACAATAAAAGGAAATAAAGACAAATTATTTAAAATAAAATAATTACAGTAATTAGAATCATAAAAGACTGATTTAAAATCAACAAAATAATAAAATGTGTCTAAGAAAAAGCTGCAGCAAATAACAATGTTTTCAAGCCTGACTTAAATGAATGAAGAGTTGGTGCGGACCTCAGGTGTGCAGGGAGTGTGTTCCACAGGTGAGGAGCAGAATAACTGAAAGCTGCTTCACCTTGTTTGGTTCTGATTTTGGGAACACACAATAGACCTGTCCCTGACGACCTAAGGGGTCTGGATGCTTCATATGGAGTTAGTAAGTCAACAATATATCTTGGTGCCAGACCAGTTAGTGCTTTGTAGACCAGCAGTAAGATTTTAAACACTATCCTTTGGCTCACAGGAAGCCAGTGCAGTGATCTGAGCACTGGTGTGATATGATCCATTTTCCTAGTGTTTGTTAGCACTCTTGCAGCAGCATTCTGGATCAGCTGTAGTTGTCTAATGGATTTTTTGTTCAGACCAGTAAAGACACCATTACAATAGTCCAATCTACTGAAAATAAATGCATGAACAAGTTTTTCCATGTCTTCTTTGGACAAAAATCCCTTAATTCTGGCTATGTTTTTCAGGTGGTAATACGCTGATCTGGTAATGAGCTTTAGATGGTCATTAAAATTCAAGTCAGAGTCAATAATTACACCAAGATTTCTGGCTTTATCAGTTGATGTCAATGACATGGAGTTAAGGTGAGCTCTGATCTTTGATCTTTCACTTTTGTTTTTTTTTTGATGAATGCACTTGCTCAGTGAAAGTAAGGGACCGTAATCATCTGATGACATCGAAATATAAAGTTGTGTGTCATCTGCATACGTATGATAAGAAATATTATGGTCCTCCATAATCTGGGCAAGGGGCAGCATGTAGATATTGAAGAGAAGCGGTCCAAGAATGGAACCTTGCGGCACCCCACACATAATCTTTTTTCGTTCAGACACATGTTCACCAATTGACACAAAGTAGTCCCTATCTTGTAAATATGATTTGAACCAGTGTAGTACAGTGCCAGTTAGTCCCACCCACTTCTCTAGTCTGTCAAGCAGTATATCATGATCAACTGTATCAAAGGCAGCACTAAGAGCTAATAATACCAAGACTGAAGTTATCAAAGCATCATTATTCAGATGTACACTGCCAAACATGCTTCCCATGTCTTTAATTGCAGAATCACCAACAACAAGAGTCTGAGGCTCAGTCAGTAGCTTTCCTTGTAGCTTTCGGACTTCAGACTTTCGGTCAGGCCTTACCCTTCCCTGTGAGTCAGTGAAGTTATCCAGGTCTTCAGTTGGAAATCCAGGGTCCTGCAGTAGTGGAGCAAAGCGATTTTGCAGCTGCACACTTGAGGGTTTGGGAGGTTTGTTGCTCCTGTTCCCTTTAGCTTTTATCCACGGCTGTGTCTTATTCTGCACTGGCGTTGAGGATGATGATAACGCAGGCCAGCCTGTTGCATCACTGATCTCTGGGTACTGGATTCTACCCATTAGACGTCTCCCCATAGCAGGTGATTTATTCTTAGGCCTTGCCCCGAGAGCATTCCAGGGAGGACTGATACTGGAAGAATTACTACCCAGCACACAGCCTTTTTGTTTTGTAGGAGCTGTATCAGAGCTAATTAGCTGTGTGTTAGCATTCCCCTGTCCGGTGTTTTGAGTCAGCGGCAAAGTGCTGTCATTTCCACAAAGTCCATTCACCTCTGCATTTATTTCCAAACGTTGAATTTTTGTCTCCAGCACTGCTATTTTCTGGAGAAGTTTGCAGAGGTCAGCTTCGGAAAAGAGAGGCATCTTACTGCTAATTAGCTTAGCTTAGCTTAGCTCCTCGATCCCAATCACTGCAGCTGGTATAGGTGTCCCTCACTAAGTAAAACAGTTTAAAATAACAGTGGTAGCCTTTAGGAACTTTCAAAAATAAAACTCCAAGGGATATATGGGTGTCCAGGATCTGCTTTCTATAAGTTTATAAGCAGAAGGAATCGATTGCAGTGGGAAAAGATAGATAAAGACAGTAAAAGCGGAGAGCAAAGGAGTGAAGCGTCTGCACTCAAGCAAGCAGGAAGCTTAGCATTCATTCATTCATTGTGGTCTTTCTGTGTTTAGTATGCCAGCAGAGCCAGATAGCAGAGACGTTCTGTATTAGTGACCATGGAGCCAGAGAGAGCAGTCCAGTAAGTGAGCAACAATCTGAGTTTCAAGCACAAATCTTTTTTGTTTGGCAATTGGTTTATAAAGCCTCCATATGGGTCTAACACAAGTAAACCATCCTTTGTTCCACAGAGAAAAACGTGTGGATATTTGGGGCCAGCTATGTCCGGCATGGAGAGGAGAGAGCCAGGGCCTGGATGCCACCGTCCTCTGGTTTGGGTCGGGTGGCCGAGGTGGCAGAACTTCCTGCCAATGTTCGCAGGGGAGGGGAAGATCGGCCCCCGATGTTCTGGTGATCGTCTGTGGAAGCAACAAACTGGGGAGGATCACAGGCGTTGAGCTGGTGGGGTCCATCAAAAAAGACCTCCAGTACCTCCCCCAGAGGTTCCCAGGGATGGTCATGGTCTGGTCCGGAATTGCAGAGAGGCCCCGGTGGAGGTGTGGCAAACCGGCTCGCCTGAATCAAGCCAGGAAGTGGCTGAACAGTGTGATGAATTTGTTTGTTAATGATTTAGGTGGTTTTGCTGTGGTGGTTTTGCACCCTCACATTAAATTTGACAGCCCTGGTTTAGTTTTGTGCGACAGAGTTCATATCTCCACTATGGGAAATGATATTTTCTTGAAAAATACTTCTGATCAGGTGCAATAAAACTGCATTTAAAACCTTGTTTTTTGTTGTCATTTTCTGTTTAAACCAACTGGAGCCAGCACTTTTATCAACCTGACAGTGGGTTTTATTGTTTTATTTATTTTACATTAAACTCATAAATAGACCAGGGGAAGTGAGGGTGGCCTTTTTTTTCTTCATTTGTTTGTATACATTTCTGGTTGCCTTTAAGTTTTAGGTTCAGTATTTTCATCACACTGTTCATCCAGCTGCATCACACAGACATTTTCGTTGTATATTGTCATTTGTTATTCATATCATATTATCATTGTTCAAATAAAATATGTACTGCAATGACATTATTTTGAAAGTGTTGAACTGTTTCATTATACAGCCTAAAATAGATATATTGCATCAGAAAGCCAAATTATGTTAAATACAACACACAATGGAAATCTGTATGGGCTAATTATAAGTACGATGATGGTTAGCAAAGTTTTATTTAAAATTCAGAAGCATGTAGCGAAATAGGTTCTGACATGTCACTTTAGGAGAAAACAGTGTTATGAAGGGTCGGCTTGAAAAAGATATTCTCAGGCTCACCGAGGAATAACATTTTATGACATGTCCAGGATATTTGGCCATGGCCTCTTTCGACGTCACTTCCCTTTTCACCTGCATCCCCACTGATGCAGCGGTGGAGATGGTCAAGAAACGTCTCCAAACGGACACCTCCTTAAACACCAGAACCAACCTCAGCCCGGACCAAATTTGCATCCTTTTACACCTCTGCCTTTCCATCACCTATTTCAAATACAATGAAGGCTTCTACAGGCAAAAACACGGCTGTGCCATGGGTTCCCCAGTGTCCCCCATCGTGGCCAACCTCTACATGGAGGAAGTGGAGGAGCGGGCGCTGAAGTCCTTCAAAGGTACAACGCCAAGCCACTGGTTCAGATATGTGGATGACACGTGGGTCAAAATCAAATCCCAAGAAGTGGAGGCCTTCACCCAACACATAAATTCAGTTGACAGGAACATCCGTTTCACCAGGGAGGACGTCAAGGACAACAGGCTCCCCTTCCTGGATTGTGCAGTGTCGGTTGGGAAGGATGGTAACCTCAGCATCGAGGTTTACCGGAAACCCACACACACTGACCAGTACCTCCTGTTTGATTCCCATCACCCCTGGAACATAAACTGGGAGTTATTCAGACTCTACAACACCGGGCCCAGGAGGTTCCATCGAGTGCAGAGGGAAAACAGAAGGAAACATCCCACATCAGAACAGCCCTCCAAACCTGCGGCTACCCTAAGTGGACCTTTGTCAAATCATCAATAAAACGCCCGAAACCAACAACTGAGACAGAAAAGGAAAATAGAAAGAACATTGTCATTCCATACGTGGCAGGCCTGTCTGAGAAATTCAGAAGGATCTTCCAGAAACATAACATCCAGGTCAACTTCAAACCAGGCCAGACACTGAGACAGAGACTGGTCCACCCCAAGGACAAAACACCCAGGCATAAACTCAGCAATGTTATGTATGCTGTCCAGTGCAACGAGGAGTGCTCAGACCTGTACATAGGTGAAACCAAACAGCCCCTCCACTGGCGCATGGCCCAACACAGAAGAGCCACATCATCAGGCCAGGACTCAGCTGTACATCTGCATCTACAGAAAAACGGTTACTCCTTTGAGGACTCCAATGTCCATGTGTTGGACAGGGAGGACAGATGGTTCGAGAGAGGAGTAAAAGAAGCCATCTGTGTCCACTTAGAGAAACCGTCGTTGAACAGAGGTGGGGGCCTAAGACACCACCTATCAGCCACCTACAACGCAGTCCTGGGAGCTCTCCCCAGGAAATTTAAACCCCACACACCTGAGGAAATGTGACTCAAAGAACCTCATGGAACCAGGAGTGTCGACTCCTGACTCCATGTCTCCAGAGCTACATGAAACCGGGAGTAGAGGGAACATCACATGACGACCCCCCCCAGTTTCGGGGGTGTGGTCATGTGACTCTAGTTTCACCCGAAACCACCACTCAGGGTTTAAATACCTGGCTTTCCTGCAACAGTCTCAGAACTGAAGAAGCTTCTTGGATGAGAGGCGAAACGTCTTCAAACAAGATAAGAAGTCCAGTTGCCTTATTTTCTACAACCCACAGATCAATGGATTGTAACACAACATTATCACTTCTCCAGTGCTTTCACAAACCGACCAACCACTCTCTGCTGCAAAGACTAATATTCTGCCTCCAAAGCAACAAAGGAGGCCTTCACTGTCATGAAAATGGCCATGACAACAGGGATGATAGCTATTGTTCTATGCGTGCGCATGTAAACAGACAACGCGCACGTGTGTGCGTGGGGGTTATCAGATGAATATTCATTCCACAGCTCACATGAAATAGACACTATCCATCCATCCATCCATCTTCCTCCGCTTATCCGGGGCCGGGTCGCAGGGGCAGCAGCCTGAGCAGGGACCCCCAGACTTCCCTCTCCCCAGACACTTCCTCCAGCTCTTCTGGGGGAACCCCAAGGCGTTCCCAGGCCAGCCGGGTGACGTAGTCACTCCAGCGTGTCCTGGGTCTTCCCCGGGGCCTCCTTCCGGTGGGACATGCCTGGAACACCTCCCGAGGGAGACGCCCAGGGGGCATCCGGTACAGATGCCCGAGCCACCTCAACTGGCTCCTCTCGATGTGGAGGCGCAGTGGCTCTACTCCGAGCTCCTCCTGGGAGCTTCTCACTCTATCTCACCCTATCTCTAAGGGAGCTCCCTGCCACCCTGCGGAGGAAACTCATTTCGGCCGCTTGTAACCGGGATCTCGTTCTTTCAGTCATGACCGAGAGTTCATGACCATAGGTGAGGGTAGGAACGTGATCGACCAGTAAATTGAGAGCCTTGCCTTTCGGCTCAGCTCCCTCTTCACCACGATGGACCGATACAACGACCGCATTACTGTGGCTGCCGCACCGATCCGCCTGTCAATCTCACGCTCCATCCTTCCCTCACTCGTGAACAGGACCTGTACTAGTGTCTATGTAACAACTGGTAAAAACAGACAACAGAACCGGTTATTTAGCCAAATTAAATTAACTATGATAAGCTCTGTATGAAAGGCTATAAATCAAAATTAAATGGGAAAACACAATTTTGGACCAGTGTGTCAGAAGATCTGATTCACTCTGGAGAAATGGTGTCGAGCAGAGAGAAGCAAAGAGACCACAGAACATTTTTTTTCTTTTTTTTAAAAAAAAAAAAAGTAATAAAATTTATTCTCTCATTAATCAGACTTGTTTTTTCAATTCTTTCTCTCTTTATCTATCTCTTCTTATTTCTTTCTTAAATAAAACGTAACACATATAACAACAACAGCACCACATATAAACACAAAAAAAACAAAAACAAAAACTGAATGATCAATGACCCCTTTTCTTTTTCTTCAAATTTATACCCAGAATAAACACAAACAAGCAAAGGTAAGTATTTAATTTGGTTGAGTATTAGCGTAGTAATTTAGATCTAATATTAAGTGTTAAATGTATTTCTATTTAATTAAAATATCTTGTTTTGTTATTACTGTTTGTTATTATGCTGTATATTTATTCCTATTTATTCCTATTCCTTTATTCCAGTTCCTCCTCCCCAACTGGACTGAACGATAGCAAAACATTAAATCCTCCTCCTCTTCATTTAGACAACAAATAACCTGAGCGCCAACTGCCAACCACTGTTAGCGTAACTACTGAAAAATTTACAACAACCCACCCACATACGTAGACTAATATTCATTCGGCTAGTAAAATGGTAACGCAACCCGTGCATTCAGACATTCTTTATTTCTTTGATAGGCTATACTTATCGTTGTCATGGTGGTAATCAAATGCAAATGATGAAAGTGCCAGAGTCCTTTTGGAGACGCACAAAAAGTTTGTTATTTCTGGGCCTGACAGTGGAGGCGGCCTGAGAATGGGGCCTGCAACAGAAACAGCCCCACGCTGGAGGTCTGCAGCCAGACCTCTCTTGAATATATGAGCTATGCTTGGTAATAAATAAAATGTACACAACGCTAATTGCAACGTTGTTTTGCCACTAGCTGAACTAAATGTTGTTCCTAGTAGCGTGAGGTGTGTGAGTTAACAGTAAGCTTGTTTGGTGTACTGGGTCTAAAAGGGTACCACGGTGCTAAAGCTATTCAGACAGTACTATACTGGGTTTGGATAGACAAAAAAAAAGGGTACATCTTTTTTTATGAATGACTGAAGCATACAGCTAGAAGTAGTAAAGGGGAGGAGAAAAAAGTGGGGTGCGAGAGAGAGAGCAAGCATGCCAGAGAGAGAGAGAGTGTAAAGATATGCTTGTTCGTTCTACTTCATTCAAGATATATTACTCATTCACTGTCATTGTGTACATGCTAATTAGTCAGCATTATTTTTAATATGCTTTGTTGGAGTGAGCATAAATCAGTGCACTTAAAGCCTGTAACTGGGTGTTCATTCAAGGTGTATGACTCTGTCATTCTGTAAATGCTCTGCGTTGTTTGCAATGTGGTTTGTGGAACTGAGCATGTTTCATGGTTTCTGTCATCTGGTAGTTTACTATTAGCAATGTTTGCCAGCAGAGTGTGAGTTAGCCTTAAGCACTGTAATTGTGGTGTGAGCTAACAGTGAAACATACATTAAGAGAAGAGTGTTTTCAGAGTCATGGAGGGATAATGTTATGTGTTTGGGATGTTGTTATGTGATGACACAACTGTACATGAAGTAAATGTCTACAATTAATTACTTAGCAGTGTAATGTGGTGAGTGTTTTGGCTTTGTCAGTGTACAAGGTTTATATCAGTTTGATTGTATCAAATCTTTCTCAGTGGTTGTAGTTGTTATGTATGTTGTGTACAGTTATAGTTATATGAACTGCAGAGAGCTCGTGATCTAATCAGCATTATTGTTGAACGTGCTTTGTCAAAGTGAGCATGATTCAGTGCACTTGAAGCTGTATGAGTGTTTGTGAAGATGTGGTTGTTGCTACTTCATTCAAGGTACATTACTCACTGTTTCGGCAAATGTTCACTAGCAGGTGTTCCTGGCTTACGCATGTCCAAGCCCTGTTGTCATTAAAAATTCACTGGACGTCCAGGTAATGTTGAAAAAACAAAAAGCTTTATTCCACAAGTGTCACTCAGTTATCCACAAAATTGGCTTTCCAAAACAACACAGGACAGGACACGGTAAGAAAACCGTGTGTCTCCACTGCTAGCCTGGAGTTTTTCTTTTTACTCCGGTGAAGGACCTCACCCTTCACGTGCGAGGCAGCTGACTCTTAAAGCTACAGTACCGTCAGCATTAAACTTAAATTAAATAGATTGTTATAGCTAGTAAAAATTAACAAATAGCCATATTCAATTGAACTTACTCATAAAACGCTTTTAGACCAATATACTTCAGATCCAAACGTTACAGTACAAACTATATTTAAATAACATAAGGAGAAATGAGAAAGCTCATTCTTGCCTCATACACTCACTGTCATCTGTAGATGCTAAGTAATGAATGGCTTTTCAGTCATGTAATTTAATTAATGTATTTCTTGTGTTTCCATACATTTAGATGCAAGTCCCACCGTCGCTCCGAGGCAGTTAAGCGGAGGATGGCGGAGCATCGGACTGAGGTGGTATGTACATGTATGATGGAGTTGTAGTGAAATGTAATATTTTAATACACATATTCTTCCATACATCCAGCAGATGCAGCCAGAAACTATGCAATAAATGGAACCTGATCAAACACACTGTTTCAAGCTGTTTGGATCTCAGATAATGGTGTGATAGCTATGTGAAATGTCATGACAACTCAGCTGTGAATGTGGCCACATGGCCTGTGGCCATGGCCATCATTGAACAAAAGCTTTTGATAAGTTTCCATCAGCAAGGCAATACGATGGCATTCACCAAAGATGTTGATCAGATGAAATCCATAGGAGGAGTTTGTGTGAGCAGAACCTGTGGGAGTATGCAGACATGTTGGGGGTGGACTTTTATGATGTAAACCACGAGGGTTCCCTGAGTAACAGTTCAATACACTTTGTCATTCACACAGTATTTGAAGAAGTGTTTGTTTGGAAATCATGTAAATTACTTCATGTTAAGTTATTATTTTGATAAACCAGTGAATGTTAAGAGAGTCAACACAAATGCTGTGACTGTTTGTTTCTGCACATGGTTGAATTTATCTGTGTATTTCCTCTTCAGTTCATATGTTTGTATTCAAAGATCTAGTTCTCCTCATACAGAACGATTTCTTTTTCTTTTTTTCCTTAATACAACTCCAGATCAAGGCATGTAGTTCATGACAGGTTTTGCACAGTCCTGGGGCATTTGAAGGTAAAATAGGTCATGAAAGTTAATTCTAACAAAGTTTTTATTTGCATATATTGTTGTTTTAATTATTTGGAATGTATTAAAAAAAAGATCATAATGTACCATACAAACCAGCAGTGTACCTTGTTGCACTGGTGCTCGCCCAGGTCGGGTGTGCAAGTGTGGGTAAGAGGAATGAAGAGACTTGGCTGGAGCCACAAGTGACTGTGGCACACCAGGAACACAGAGGTCAAGTAGGGCGACTTGCCTAAGTGTGGGTGAGAGGAGTGGAGAGGACCACGGTTGGTCAGGTTGAGTGGGTAAATTTTGAAAGTGACAGGCTCTGTATTTGGTCTGTTGTAGGGAGTGTTAGTGTCATAAAGTGTAAAGTTGAAAAAATATTTTAGAGAAAAAGTAACTTTTTGAAATAAACCATTACCAAATCTTGGTATCATTCATAAAACATTATTTTATAATTCTTTCCTTTTCTTTGGAGGAAAATCCACTTAAAATGGTTCAACAGTGACACCTGCAGGCGGAGGAGAAAGAGCAGCCTGTGAAGAAGCCAGCAGGAAGGTACGTTAGAGGGGGGATTCTGTGCTCCGGGGGTAGGATATCATGGACTTTTAATTTTCCCCATCTATGAAGTCACGAATGATCAGGTCATCTCAACGATCATGATGTCCACTGCATTACAGTCACTGAGAACCGTTCCTGGCTGGAGAATCGCCCCAAAGCCCAGGTAAAAGCTTAAAAAGTACGAGTATGTATGTAAATTGATGGAACACTTGGCTTGGCTAAATACCATTTATAGCGTGGTTGTCGTGGATGTAACGGTGAGCCTCATCGTTACCGCGTGGTTGTCGTGGATGTAACGGTGAGCCTCATCGTTACCATGTGGTTGTCATGGATGTAACGTTGAGCCTCATCGTTTCTGCGTGGTTGTCGTGGGTGTAACGGTGAGCCTCATCGTTTCTGCGTGTTTTTTGTTGATGTAACGGTGAGCCTCATCCTTGTCACTCCCAGCCATGCTCCTTGCATAAGAAATATGGAGTTTTCAGTAATACTGGCATCGGCTTCAAAGGAGATATTAACACATTTCAAGACAAACCTTTCGGAGACATCAGAGAGACGCATCACAAAGATCATTCATAGTTTTCAGTTACATGGTCCGCGCAGCTGGAGGGCAAAACATCGGTTTAACGACGCCACCGGACACTGTACAGATCAGAAACATGGACTGTGAATTTTCCCCATCTATGAACTCACGAATGATCAGGTCATCTCAACGATCATGATGTCCACTGCATTACAGTCAACGAGAACCGTTCCTGGCTGGAGAATCGCCCAAAAGCCCAGGTAAAAGCTTTAAAAGTATACATGTGTATGTAAATTGATGGAACACTTGGCTTTGTTATTAATAATTTCTTAATTAGGGCCACAGGGCGACGCACCGAGGCACTGGCCCTACAGCTATAAAATAGCTGCAGGGCCGTGATTCTTCAAAAAGAATAATCATTGGAGTTTTTCAAACGTCTACAGCTCAGGCATACTTTAACCTAGAGACTTCATTTAACCTTTAAACTGTAGACACAAGTCTTGTGTGCACGGAATGTTCGTGTTAGAGTGGGTGACATCATCAGCTAGACTGGGACAAGTTGTCTGAAATTGTCTGAAACTTTTCTCTTTCTCTCGTCCTCCCGGCCACAAATTACACTCTACACACATGATTTTTTCCACAGTTGTAGACAAACTTGTTATGTCTCTGACAATGTGCTCATCAAAGCAGAGACTTACAGAATTTAAATTGTGAGCCTCTCAGTGCGGTCACATCTCTCTCTGCTCCTCATTGACTCCAATACAAAGATTTTCCGAGAGAAGCAGAAGGGACCCCTGTTTGAAACTCGCCCACATCTCTAAAATATTTACTGTAGAAACACCAAAAGCATATCAAAGTGTTCAGGAAGTCCTTACGCCGCCCAGGATCTGCTGTTTTTTCTGATAGGAGCTACCGTTTTGTCGCTATAAGCCCAAATGTGAGACCAGCGCAGAGGGAGAAAATCACCCTTTTTCTCCACATGTCTGTCTCTCTCTGGCTAGGGTGGCTCTGTCGTCATTGGCAACCACCAGTTGGCTGCAGGTGGAGCTCGTTAAGATCAGACTGACACATGCAGCTCGTTATAGATCTCTGAGTATCAAGTCAGTCACATGCAACACAGACACATACACACAGACCTATCTGTCTATGTATCTATCTATCTATCTATCTATCTATCTATCTATCTATCTATTTCTTACAATGTTCTTCTGCTGTCAGTTTCCAATGTATTTGAGTAGACTTAAATTTTTTCCCCAGTGTATTGCAGCAGACTTCAACTCTTCAAATTATTACACTTACATTTATGATTTTTACTACATGGTATTCTGCCTCTTTCACTAACACACACACACACAGGTAACTTAATGTCATTACAATTACAGGTACACACAGACAGCAACACACACATGCGCGTGTATGTGCGCACTCCTCTCTCTCTCTCTCTCACACACACACACACCACAGGTAACCTCATGTGATTACAGTTTTACACACACACACACACACACACACACACACAGGTGACTTAATGTGATTATGGCTCCTCAATATCAGTGCTCAGTACAAGATGATCATGCGTCTGTCTGATTAGTTTGGTCGTAGGTTTGATTCCCATGTTGACAGAGATGGTACCCCCGGCAGTAGCCCCCCATGGCCCTTTCAAAATTTCCCAGAGGGAATTTTCTAGTTTTTAATTCTTCTGCAAATAGTGGATGAGCTGACAGAGAAATGAATTTGGCTTTGGGATTAATAAATTAATTTGTATTCGTATATTTGCATGGTTTTTGTTTTTCCTTTTTAAATCAGAGGGTGTTGTGTAAAATTCCCACCGTGACGTTTACAGCTGTTGAACACTTTCCACATACTTGATAAATATTACTCAAGTACTCAAGTAGCATAAAAAAACATGACGCCCGGGACTAATTTTCCTCCCCAGTTTTTTCGGTCACCAGCCGCCACTGACGAACTAGACACACACACAGAGCCATATTTATATATGTATGTGTCATTTGTTATGATATTGATTATTAGTAAATTTTTTTTTTGTTTATCCTCGGTCAGCATGGAAATTATAATTTACAACTTCATTGGTGATTAATAGACAGAGAATTATTTATTAAATGTAAAATGTTTGTTTCTTTTATTGATGCAGCAGACTCCACGTCATGATCTATGCCCCGCCTTCAGTATAAATACCGAGACACCTGCGCAACCGCCATCATTTCAATGGATTCGGAGAGGCGAGGAAATGTACGTGTCCTTGCGAGTCATGGAACCGTGTTGGTTAATGGTTTGTTCTTTTTTTTTTTTTTATTTAGACCATGGAGGCATCCCCGAGCAAGTTCCCCTCGATAAATGAGCCCGAAGTCGAGGCAGTCCGCCAGGCCCTGCAGCCGGCCACCGTAAGTATAACGTTTATATTACAAATTATTACTTCAAGAACATCACACAGCCATGAAAACCTTCAGACAGGATAAATACCATTTACAGCGTGGTTGTCGTGGATGTAACGGCGAGCCTCATCGTTACTGCGTGGTTGTCGTGGATGTAACGGTGAGCCTAGCTTTCGGTCAGTAGCTTCTAGCTTGAAGTCACCATGTGGTTAGCATAGCCGGGACGTGTCCCTACTGACCAGCAATGTCCGTCTTACACAGACATGTGAAGCTAAAACCAGTGACAATAGGACACACGTTGACAAATCATCAAAAAATATACAATATATTAACAACTGTGATATTGTTACTGATATGTATTCATGAGACGGACACCGACACGCTGTTCTGCTTCTTTACTGAGCCCACTTCAGGGTCAAAGAACAATGCGCATGCGTGCTACACCAACGCTCACTGAGCTCACATAGATCCTGGTAACACAGATCCTTAAGTCTAAATAAACTGTTGCCATTCAAGAAAGATGTGGTTCATCAATACACCACCATAACCACATATGAAATGTACTTATTTTGTTTCCCTTATCTCTTCTCTCTTTTGTTCTAGCTAAGGTAGCTAGGCATGTTTTTGTGTAGTCGTAAAAAGTCACAACTTTTTACTTCTTGTATGGTCAAACGAGGGGTTTTAACTGCAACAGTCATTAATACAGTAGCAGACTGTAGACCATGTTGAACAGGATAATTGTGATCAAACAACATGTGTTATGAAGCCTTCATAAGAAATACACTGTGTGAATGGTAGCAGTAATGGTTGTACTTGTGTCATGTCTCAGTAATCACTTGTCTGTGGAGTGTTTATCTGTGTTAATTATAGATTATTGCTGTTTTGTATGTGCAGTATGAAGCTATGGATCCGGCTGTTGGCAGGCCAGCCCTATATGGCCACCTTGTCAGGGTGCATGGCAGGGCCATGTCCCTCCTCATCCGTGAAGTGCGGCTAAGGAAGGCCGCCTTTTGCTCGGCGGCCTTCCTTAGCCGCCAACTCCAGGAACAGAAGAGAAGGGTGGAGGTACTTGAGGCTTCAGCCTGTTTTATGGGTGATGATGAGTGATGATTTTCAGTGTCAAATCTGTAGCTGTCATGGTACGCTGGAGTCATATTACTGTGTTATTTATGTTTTGTGAGACAGTAGCCTGTAGAAACAATTCACAAGGAATGAATTTCACCTTCAGTTCACACTATTAGTCAGCTTTACATATTGCACCTGTAGTCTTACCATGTAATGTGATGTGATTTATTGATGAACAGATTTCTGATCAATACACCACGATGTATCATCCATAAAAAGTACAACTTGACAGTCAATGTGTTTGTGTTTCCTCTGTCATTTGTCTGCAGAAGATATGGAGGAGTCCCACCCTGCTGCCCCAGCCTCCCCCCTTGCCCTCCTCGCTGCCTCAGCCTCCCCCCTTGCCCCCCCCCCCCCACACCACCACCCCCTGCCACCCCCCCACCAACACCTGACACCCAAGAGTGATCTTTTGTTATGTTTCTTTGTTTTTGTTCCAATAAATGTGTTCATGTTGATCAGCTGGTTTCAGTGATAGTTGGTGTATATGTTAATAACACATTTCATTTGTATAGTGCTTTTACAGATACTGAAAGACACTTTACTTGGCTACAAATTATAAAATAGATCCAAATGTAATGAGTCAAACATACTGTTGTGGTCAAGGCCAAATAACCTGAGACCAAGTCTAGACCACGACCAAGACCAAGACTTTGAGGGAGTCAAGATTGAGTCAAGACCAAGACCAAGGAGGGGCAAGACCAAGTTCCAGACCAAGACCAAACCAAGGCAAGACCATTACTGTATTCAGTACCAGTACTCATAATAATCATGTGGGTTTGTATTTACATTATTCCTCCTCAGCTAAAAAGAAAAGGTGATTTTATATAAAATCTTAACCATATTGAAGTGAAACAAAGTCTGGATTGAACAGAACAACACAACACAATACAAACTAGTCTTGTGACAGTGAGATTCATCTTTACGTCCTCCACTGCTGAAATTAGCGCAGTTTAAATCTAACATGAAGTTATTTACAAATTGTAGCTTTGCTGGATTTTAAAGGAACATGAGAACAAGGAATAGGAATTGGAATTACTTTATTGATCTCCAAAGGGAAATTCATTAGTCTGTCAGCTCCTCTACCATTGGCAGAAGAATTAAAGAGTCTGATGGTTGTGGTATAAAAGATCTTCTGTTTCTCTCTGTCCTGCAACGAAGAGAGAGGAGCCGTCCACCACCACTGATTATTATTGCCTGTGGAGACACTCACCTGATTTCAGACTGGACTGTTGTAGTAGCTACTTTTCGTCAGTAGATGGCAGTAGCAAATTGTTCGTGACAGTTTCACGTTCTCCGGTCCAAATTATGGTCAAATACATATTTACTTGCTAAAACGGGATGTCAAATTTCTCCAGTTTGTTATGATCGTCCGACGAGTCATAACTACGGCAAAATGACAGCTGAACTATGAAATAAAAATACTAAATACTAAAATGAAATAAAAGCCAACACTGTCCTTCCGGTACCTTTCCCCCACAAATATAGACAAAACATCAGACATTTAACAACACTGACTCAACGCGATTCGCAAAAGACGGAAGCTCTCCCCCGGTGTTTACTGTCACTTTTCAGACCGGAAGTCCAAAGTCTATGGTTGTAACAGTTTTTTATTATATTATTTTTAAATGGACCTCAACCAAAATTAGACATGCTTCAGCATGCCATAATACATTGACGTCAGTGCAGCATGACTTGCGACATATTTTGCAAAGAATACGCCTGAAATCAGTTCACAATATTATGGAGCTTTTATTTTGACATTACGTTTGCTGTTCCAGAGCTTCCTGTCTATCGTCGCTACGCTGGGATTGGTTGCGATGCTATTTGAATGGTGACCTATATACACCCGTTGAGAACGTCACTCGGCCCGTTTGTTTCTATCCACCTCAGCTGACTTACAGACTTTGTGTTGAATAAGTCATTTGGAGAGCGAGACAAAAACACATTTCGAGGCTTTTAGCTGAGAATTGTTTTCACACGCTACCTACAGACTTTACGCCACCGATTTCCATAACCGGCTTCCAGTGGATTTTCCAATTTTATCGAAGCATTTCCCGGCTTCTGGTTCAGCGGACTTGCCCTTGACTCACGGTGAGTATATTCTTAATGGCTGAATGTGTGTATGTATTAACCATCATGAGTTCGATGCTGTAAGTCACTCCCAGCCATGCTCCTTGCATAAGAAATATGGAGTTTTCAGTAATACTGGCATTGGCTTCAAAGGAGATATTAACACATTTCAAGACAAACCTTTCGGAGACATCAGAGAGACGCATCACAAAGATCATTCATAGTTTTCAGTTACATGGTCCACGCAGCTGGAGGGCAAAACATCGGTTTAACGACGCCACCGGACACTGTACAGATCAGAAACATGGACTGTGAATTTTCCCCATCTATGAAGTCACGAATGATCAGGTCATCTCAACGATCATGATGTCCGCTGCATTACAGTCAATGAGAACCGTTCCTGGCTGGAGAATCGCCCAAAAGCCCAGGTAAAAGCTTTAAAAGTATACGTGTGTATGTAAATTGATGGAACACTTCGCTTTGTTATTAATAATTAATTTTAATTAATTTGTAATTCTTCTGTAAATAGTGGATGAGCTGACAGAGAAATTAATTTGGCTTTGGGATTAATAAATGAATTCGTATTTGTATATTTTCATGGTTATTGTTTTTCCTTTTTAAATCACAGGGTGTTGTGTAAAAGTCCCACCGTGACGTTTACAGCTGTTGAACACTTTCCACATCCTTGATAAATGGATAAGTACTCAACTAGTATAAAACACTGATTTTCCTCCCCAATTTTTTCAGTGACCAGCCGCCACTAACACACATATATGTATGCGTAATTTGTTATGATATTGATTATTTGTAATGTTTTTTTTTTTGTTTTTTTTTTTTGTTTATCATCGGCCGGCATGGAAATGATGATTTACAACCTCATCGGTGATTAATAGACATAGAAAATTATTTATTAAAATGTAAAATGTTTGTTTCTTTTAATTGATGCATCAGACTCCACGTCATGATCTATGCCCCGCCTTCAGTATAAATACCGAGACACCTGCGCAACCGCCACCATTTTAATGGATTCGGAGAGGCGAGGAAATGTACGTGTCCTTATAGCATGGTTATTAGCATACAAGCTGAAATATTTCACATTTTACTTGCGATTCATGGAACTGCGTTGGTTCATGTTTTTTTTTTTTTTTTAATTATCATTATTATTTTAGAGTATGGAAGCTTCACCGAGCAAGTTTGCCTCGATTAACGAGCCGGAGGTGGAGGCAGTCCGCCAGGCCCTGCAGCCGGCCACCGTAAGTATAACGTTTATATTACAAATTATTACTTCAAGAACATCACACAGCCATGAAAACCTTCAGACAGGATAAATACCATTTACAGCGTGGTTGTCGTGGATGTAACGGTGAGCCTCATCGTTACCGCGTGGTTGTCGTGGATGTAACGGTGAGCCTAGCTTTCGGTCAGTAGCTTCTAGCTTGAGGTCACCATGTGGTTAGCATAGCCGGGACGTGTCCCTACTGACCAGCAATGTCCGTCTTACACAGACATGTGAAGCTAAAACCAGTGACAATAGGACACACGTTGACAAATCATCAAAAAATATACAATATATTAACAACTGTGATATTATGACCACATATGAAATGTAGTCATTTTGTTAGCCTTATCTCTTCTCTCTTTTTCTCGCTAAGGTAGCTAGGCATGTTTTTGTGCAGTCTTAAAAAGTAACAACTTTTTACTTCTTGTATGGTCAAACGAGGGGTTTTAACTGCAACAGTCATTAATACAGTAGCAGACTGTAGACCATGTTGAACAGGATAATTGTGATCAAACAACATGTGTTATGAAGCCTTCATAAGAAATACACTGTGTGAATGGTAGCAGTAATGGTTGTACTTGTGTCATGTCTCAGTAATCACTTGTCTGTGGAGTGTTTATCTGTGTTAATTATAGACTGTTGCTGTTTTGTATGTGCAGTATGAAGCTATGGATCTGGCAATTGGGCGGCCAGCCCTTTATGGCAATTTGGGGAGGGTCCACAGCAGGGCCATGGCCCTGCTGGTCAGAGAAGTGCAGCTAAGGAGCACCGCAGAGCAGAAGGCGGCCCTCCTCAGCCGCCAGCTGCAGGACCTGCGGCAGAGTGGAGGTGTTGGAGGCCTCTGCCTCCTTTTACCAGGATGATGAGTGATGGTTTTTCAGTGTCAAATCTGTAGCTGTCATGGTACGCTGGAGTCATATTACTGTGATATTTATGTTTTGTGAGACAGTAGCCTGTAGAAACAATTCACAAGGAATGAATTTCACCTTCAATTCACACTAGTAGTCAGCTTTACATATTGCACCTGTAGTCTTACCATGTAATGTGATGTGATTTATTGATGAACAGATTTCTGATCAGTACACCACAATGTATCATCCATAAAAAGTACAACTTGACAGTCAATGTGTTTGTGTTTCCTCTGTCATTTGTCTGCAGATGATATGGAGGAGTCCTCCACTCCTGCCTCCCCTCCACCACCACCACCACCCTGCCATCTGACAGTGAATATGATCTTTTGTTATGTTTCTTTGTTTTTTTTTGTTCCAATAAATGTGTTCATGTTGATCAGCTGGCAGCAATGTATCATCCATAAAAAGTACAACTTGACAGTCAATGTGTTTGTGTTTCCTCTGTCATTTGTCTGCAGAAGATATGGAGGAGTCCCACCCTGCTGCCCCAGCCTCCCCCCTTGCCCTCCTCACTGCCTCAGCCTCCCCCCTTGCCCCCCACCCCCCCTCCCCCCCACCACCACCCCCTGCCACCCCCCCACCAACACCTGACACCCAAGAGTGATCTTTTGTTATGTTTCTTTGTTTTTTTTGTTTAAATAAATGTGTTCATGTTGATCAGCTGGTTTCAGTGATCGTTGGTGTATATGTTAATAACACATTTCATTTGTATAGTGCTTTTACAGATACTGAAAGACACTTTACTTGGCTACAAATTATAAAATAGATCCAAATGTAATGAGTCAAACATACTGTTGTGGTCAAGGCCAAATAACCTGAGACCAAGTCTAGACCTCGACCAAGACCAAGACTTTGAGGGAGTCAAGATTGAGTCAAGACCAAGACCAAGGAGGGGCAAGACCAAGTTCCAGACCAAGACCAAACCAAGGCAATACCATTACTGTATTCAGTACCAGTACTCATAATAATCATGTGGGTTTGTATTTACATTATTCCTCCTCAGCTAAAAAGAAAAGGTGATTTTATATAAAATCTAAACCATATTGAAGTGAAACAAAGTCTGGATTGAACAGAAGAACACAACACAATACAAACTAGTCTTGTGACAGTGAGATTCATCTTTACGTCCTCCACTGCTGAAATTAGCGCAGTTTAAATCTAACATGAAGTTATTTACAAATTGTAGCTTTGCTGGATTTTAAAGGAACATGAG
This sequence comes from Caranx melampygus, assembly GCA_019059645.1. Lineage (NCBI taxonomy): Eukaryota > Metazoa > Chordata > Actinopteri > Carangiformes > Carangidae > Caranx > Caranx melampygus. The sequence continues at coordinate 48,681 of JAFELL010002403.1, forward strand.
AACAAGGAATAGGAATTGGAATTACTTTATTGATCTCCAAAGGGAAATTCATTAGTCTGTCAGCTCCTCTACCATTGGCAGAAGAATTAAAGAGTCTGATGGTTGTGGGTATAAAAGATCTTCTGTTTCTCTCTGTCCTGCAACGAAGAGAGAGGAGCCGTCCACCACCACTGATTATTATTGCCTGTGGAGACACTCACCTGATTTCAGACTGGACTGTTGTAGTAGCTACTTTTCGTCAGTAGATGGCAGTAGCAAATTGTTCGTGACAGTTTCACGTTCTCCGGTCCAAATTATGGTCAAATACATATTTACTTGCTAAAACGGGATGTCAAATTTCTCCAGTTTGTTATGATCGTCCGACGAGTCATAACTACGGCAAAATGACAGCTGAACTATGAAATAAAAATACTAAATACTAAAATGAAATAAAAGCCAACACTGTCCTTCCGGTACCTTTCTCCCACAAATATAGACAAAACATCAGACATTTAACAACACTGACTCAACGCGATTCGCAAAAGACGGAAGCTCTCCCCCGGTGTTTATTGTCGCTTTTCAGACCGGAAGTCCAAAGTCTATGGTTGTAACAGTTTTTTATTATATTATTTTTAAATGGACCTCAACCAAAATTAGACATGCTTCAGCATGCCATTATACAGTGACGTCAGTGCAGCATGACTTGCGACATATTTTGCAAAGAATACGCCTAAAATCAGTTCACAATATTATGGAGCTTTTATTTTGACATTACGTTTGCTGTTCCAGAGCTTCCTGTCTATCGTCGCTACGCTGGGATTGGTTGCGATGCTATTTGAATGGTGACCTATATATACCCGTTGAGAACGTCACTCGGCCCGTTTGTTTCTATCCACCTCAGCTGACTTACAGACTTTGTGTTGAATAAGTCATTTGGAGAGCGAGACAAACACATTTCGAGGCTTTTAGCTGAGAAGTGTTTTCACACGCTACCTACAGACTTTACGCCACCGATTTCCATAACCGGCTTCCAGTGGATTTTCCAATTTTATCGAAGCATTTCCCGGCTTCTGGTTCAGCGGACTTGCCCTTGACTCACGGTGAGTATATTCTTAATGGCTGAATGTGTGTATGTATTAATGTTGATGGTTGTAACACAGTAAATGCCTATGTGTGAATATATGAGCTATACTTGGTAATAAATACAATGTACACGAGGCTAATTGCAACGTTGTTTTGCCACTAGCTAAGCTAATTGTTGTTTAATCGTAGTAGGGCAGTGGATAGTTAGCTGTTAGCATTAGCATTGTTTGATAGCAGAGTGAGTTAGATGCTTTAAGTGAGGTGTGTGAGTTAACAGTAAGCTTGTCCGGTGTACTGAGGCTAAAAGGGTACCGCGGCCCTAAAGCTATTATAAAACGGCACTATACAGCGTTTGGGGGGGGAAACGGTCCTTTTTTAATGACTGCAGTATACAGCTGTCAGTGGTGAATGGGAAGAGAAAACAGCTGGGAGAGAGAGAGAGTGTGTGTGTGTGTGTGTGTGTGTGTGGTCGTCGTTGCTACGTCATTCACGATATATTACTCATTCACTGCCATTGTGTACATGCTTATTAGTCAGCATGTCTTTTAATCTGCTTTGTTGAAGCGAGCATAAATCAGTGCACTTAAAGCCTGTAACTGTGTGTTCATTCAAGGTGTATGACTCTGTCATTGTGTAAATGCTCTGCGTTGTTTTCAGTGTGGTTTGTGGAACTGAGCATGTTTCATGGTTTCTGTCATCTGGTAGTTTACTATTAGCAATGTTTGCCAGCAGAGTGTGAGTTAGCCTTAAGCATTGTAATTGTGGTGTGAGCTAACAGTGAAACATACATTAAGAGAAGAGTGTTTTCAGAGTCATGGAGGGATAATGTTATGTGTTTGGGATGTTGTTATGTGATGACACAACTGTACATGAAGTAAATGTCTACAATTAATTACTTAGCAGTGTAATGTGGTGAGTGGTTTGGCTTTGTCAGTGTACAAGGTTTATATCAGTTTGATTGTATCAAATCTTTCTCAGTGGTTGTAGTTGTTATGTATGTTATAGTTATATGAACTGCAGAGAGCTCGTGATCTAATCAGCATTATTGTTGAACGTGCTTTGTCAAAGTGAGCATGATTCAGTGCACTTGAGGCTGTATGAGTGTTTGTGAAGATGTGGTTGTTGCTACTTTATTCAAGGTACATTACTCACTGTCTAAGTAATGACTGGACTGAGGTGGTTGGACCTCAGTCGGCCTCCAGTGAGGCTGGTGCATGTAAGAATTTTTCCTTGTTTAAATTTAATATTTCATTTGTGTGGTTTAATATCCTTGCTGTGTGACCGTGTTAAACTGCTCACTTTGTGTGTTTTCCAGTGTAGTAGAGTGTTTCCAGATGTGGTTGAATACTTTGTTACTAGTGAAGGTTTATAAAGTCTAAAGTTGGTGTGTATTGTGTTTTATGTTCATCAACAGGTCGTGGCACAGGGTGGCGCCACAAAGTGCACCAGTGGCCTATTTCAGTGCACACTGGGCGCCAACACAAATTGGTTATTCCAGATGAGGTCCCAGGCAAGAAGGTATGTCCAATTCATAAAGAACACACTGATGATTCAAAGTTTTAATTGTTTGTATTCAGACTAAAAGAAATCCTGTCTTTTGTTCCAGCTTGTTCTTCTTGTGGGAGCGTCACATCTGCGCTCCATTGCAGATGGGATCGTGCCGATGCTGGAGGATCACTACACCTTTGGCATCATGTCCACTCCAGGGGCGTGTGCAGACCAGCTCAGGACCGAGGTTGAACCTGCTGATCTTCCTCGGACCCCTGATGCTGTCTGCGTCATTGCCCCTGTCATTGTATCACTGCACGCTGCCACCTGTCGACAGCTGTGCACCTTTCCATCAGCTGTTTCACAGTGTTTACTGCTCGGATAGTGAACGTAAACATGTCTGACTATGACACAAGTGATGAAGACATTCCTTTTAGCACAGAGCCAAAGGGATACCTTTATGCACCTGAATATACAGATGCCGAACTTCGTCAGATGGAGTTAGAACGGGCAGAGAGAGAAAGGAGGGACAGAGAAGTGGTCCAAACACATTATAGCCAATGGCAAGAAGCCAAAGTTGCCTCGTAGCAATGTCAGTGAGAGGAAAGCAATGAAGTATATAGGAAGAATCAGACAGGTTCTTGTTGTCACAGCTCGGATCATTACAAATCTGCACCATTTTAATATATTTACTTGTGTAACAATATATTTACTGAAACAGCAGATGGAAAGGTGCGCAGCAGTTGACAGCCGGCAGCGCGCAGTGATACGAAGGGAGAGAAAATAGTGCTGAGCGATTGTGAGGTCTGACTTTTTTGTGGACAACAGTTTGTGATACAAATGTATTACTCTTTTGAACACATTGTTTTGAGAAGCAAAACGCTTCATTTTTGTGAGCCCAGCAACGAGCTGGAACTACTTTCTTCAACACCAACACCTGGCCAGAACTCTGCTCACGGGACGCAGTAGGGGAAAAGTCACTGTTGATGCACAACACTGCTGATGGGGACGTCATACAACTGCATGTCACAAAAAACAAACTATCTATTTAACAGAGGAAAAAAATGGAGAAACCTCAGGGTGAGCAACAGAGGAGGGATCCCTCACCCAGGACGGGCAGACGTGCAACAGATGTTGTAAACAGACAAGAAAACAATTTACAACACTGAGTATGGAAAACGTGGAAATGGTTAACAAGAGCTGATGAAGGCAGCTTCTGGTAGGCAGGAAAGGCCAAGGGGGTGGATTGGACTACGCACAGACGTACCTCGCAGGCAGCCATATTGGGTCAGTCAACCTGCTCTGACTCTGGCTGCAGTAGATGCAGATCCAGCCATCTGCACTAAAAAACTATTCTTAACTCTGAAACTTTGTCCATAAATAGCTATTACTTTAACTATTTGCATAATGTTACTATAATGTTACTTTCATAGAAAAGTACATGTAAAAAGTAAAATGATTTATAATTTCGAGCATGCAGTATCACGACTGCATTTCTGACGTTCATAACAAACCAAACTGTTTGAAAATTGCTCAAAAACTGTGTTCTGGTTATTGTCTATGAACCATAGACATAATGCCCTGAGGGAGGGAGTTGACTGACACAAGGTGAGGGCTGTGTGGTGACAATGTGTATTTATAATAATAATGGTGGACGGCTCCTCTCTCTTCGTTGCAGGACAGAGAGAAACAGAAGATCTTTTATACCCACAACCATCAGACTCTTTAATTCTTCTGCCAATGGTAGAGGAGCTGACAGACTAATGAATTTCCCTTTGGAGATCAATTAAGTAATTCCAATTCCTATTCCTTGTTCTCATGTTCCTTTAAAATCCAGCAAAGCTACAATTTGTAAATAACTTCATGTTAGATTTAAACTGCGCTAATTTCAGCAGTGGAGGACGTAAAGATGAATCTCACTGTCACAAGACTAGTTTGTATTGTGTTGTGTTCTTCTGTTCAATCCAGACTTTGTTTCACTTCAATATGGTTTAGATTTTATATAAAATCACCTTTTCTTTTTAGCTGAGGAGGAATAATGTAAATACAAACCCACATGATTATTATGAGTACTGGTACTGAATACAGGAATGGTCTTGCCTTGGTTTGGTCTTGGTCTGGAGCTTGGTCTTGCCCCTCCTTGGTCTTGGTCTTGACTCAATCTTGACTCCCTCAAAGTCTTGGTCTTGGTCGAGGTCTAGACTTGGTCTCAGGTTATTTGGCCTTGACCACAACAGTATGTTTGACTCATTACATTTGGATCTATTTTATAATTTGTAGCCAAGTAAAGTGTCTTTCAGTATCTGTAAAAGCACTATACAAATGAAATGTGTTATTAACATATACACCAACGATCACTGAAACCAGCTGATCAACATGAACACATTTATTGGAACAAAAAAAAACAAAGAAACATAACAAAAGATCATCTTCACTGTCAGATGGCAGGGTGGTGGTGGTGGTGGAGGGGAGGCAGGAGTGGAGGACTCATCCATATCATCTGCAGACAAATGACAGAGGAAACACAAACACATTGACTGTCAAGTTGTACTTTTTATGGATGATACGTTGTGGTGTATTGATCAGAAATCTGTTCATCAATAAATCACATCACATTACATGGTAAGACTACAGGTGCAATATGTAAAGCTGACTACTAGTGTGAATTGAAGGTGAAATTCATTCCTTGTGAATTGTTTCTACAGGCTACTGTCTCACAAAACATAAATATCACAGTAATATGACTCCAGCGTACCATGACAGCTACAGATTTGACACTGAAAAACCATCACTCACCGTCATGGCAGAAGGATGCTGAAGCCTCCAAAACGTCCACCTTCTGCCTCATTTCTTGTAGCTGGCAGCTAAGGAGGGCCGCCTTCTTCTCAGCGGCGCTCCTTAGCCGCACCTCTTTAACAACCAGGGCCATGGTCCTGCTGTGGACCCTGGCCAAATTTCTGTAAAGGGCTGGGCGCCCAACTGCTTCATCCATTGCTTCATACTGCACATACAAAACAGCAACAATCTATAATTAACACAGATAAACACTCCACAGACAAGTGATTACTGAGACATGACACAAGTACAACCATTACTGCTACCATTCACACAGTGTATTTCTTATGAAGGCTTCATAACACATGTTGTTTGATCACAATTATCCTGTTCAACATGGTCTACAGTCTGCTACTGTATTAATGACTGTTGCAGTTAAAACCCCTCGTTTGACCATACAAGAAGTAAAAAGTTGTTACTTTTTAAGACCGCACAAAAACATGCCTAGCTACCTTCGCTAGAAAAAGAGAGAAGAAATAAGGCTAACAAAATAAGTACATTTCATATGTGGTCATAATATCACAGTTGTTAATATATTGTATATATTGTAATGATTTGTCAACGTGTGTCCTATTGTCACTGGTTTTAGCTTCACATATCTGTGTAAAACGGACATTGCTGGTCAGTAGCTGCCTCCTCAGTGGTCTCAAATGAATTTGTCGTAAACAGTAGCTGTAACAGAAAACAAACCAGACCAAGTACAAGGAGAGGACTTCCTGAACATGTGAGTATTTTGGTGTGACTTTAAGGTAAATATTTTGGGAAATACAGTAGAGTGAGTTTCAAACCAGAGCCCCATCTGCTTGTCTTTGAAAATGTGAATGTGATGAACTGTTTCCAATGTACACAGAAACAATAGTATCAAGGTTAGCAGCAGAAGAAATAGTGATAATGGTACAAATTAAAACAGTAGTAGTAGTGAAGAAAGTGGAGAGTAGAGAGCAGCATCAACTATGATTGCTGATTTTTAACGTATAATCCAGAAAAACCAGTAGCCTATGTACTGTAAAGGGACATCAAAATGGAATGGAATTTTTTTATTTTGAAGAGTGTGATTCCTCCACCACCTACAGTATTGCTAAGTCTGTGAGAAACACTGAAAGCAGATAATAATCTTTTCATTATCTGGGTTTACATCCGTATAATTTACCTCATTTTGGTAGAACAAGTGATTGGGATTTTCCTTGAAGTATCCCGCAATGCCAGAGATCAGCTGTACTGGACCGTCACCTATCTTCATCCTTTTTGAGTCAAGGAAGTTTTGGATGCTCGTTCTTCTTCTGGAAACCTCCTCTGCCGGTTTTGTTTGGACTGGAAAGCCCAGGAGGGGAGATGTATGCTCAAACAGGTGAACAGCTTCAAAAAGGAATGGCTCTTGCTTTGCTTTGTTAATAGTTTGACGCTGGATGGAATATGTATCAGCCATCAGTTTTCGAATAGCTGATTCCTAAAAATAGACTCAAATGAATCAATAATTTACTAATAATAATTTTTTAAATATTTGATGTTAACCTCCTCCACTCCCACCCTATTTTGAAGCAAAAACGCTTAAAATTCCATTCTCAAATTATCATGGCTGTTGCTTCTGAACCAATTTGACTGTATGCATGAATGAGGGCTTGCCAGAAAGGGGACACTATACAGTTTCTTGTGAAAGTGTCAGAAACACTTCAGGTATTACTGGAACAGAGCAGTGGGCCAGTAAGTGAGCAAAAATTTCAGATTTTTTGTCCGCGTTAAAATAAATTCATTAATAAAAATAAAAAAATGGTCTGTGTGGCTTTATCCATAAAGGTTAATGACAGTATGGGCCTGTAAGCACACTATCAATGAACACCTGGTTCAAATTTGAAGAAGATAGCACAAAGTATGACCATTCTGCAATGTTTTTTTCATGATAAGATCCAGGCGGAGATGAGAGTCCAAATGGACACATGATATAACCAAATGGTATACTGAGACACCAGATGTTTTTCCTAGATGCCTTGAAGCCACTGTAAGCCTGGTGGTAGTTGGATGCCACTGTCACCTGTTTGGTGTCCATCCACTGGACTTACAGCAGCTTCTCATCACGGAGCCATCTAATCTCCCCCCGCTTTGCTTTCTTCCCCAGTTTGTTTTCCTTGGTGGCAGGAAAACCCCAGCGGCCCTCTCGCATAGTCCCACAAGCCATGATGCGCATTTTATCCAGATCAGTCAGGAGCTTAGGGCTGGTGTGAAAATTGTCCATGAACACCTGATATCCGGTTCCCAACAGTGAAACATTCAGTAGCCTCATCACAACAGAGTAGCCCAGTCCATCATTCAACTGTTCTGCTGTCTTCCCCTCATAGATAAAATAGTTCCAGGTATAACCATGGATGTCAGCAAGCACAAACATTTTGATTCCCCACTTTGTTGGCTTTAGTGGCAGATACTGCTTGAAACCCAGTCTTGCTTTTGTGGCTATCATCCTCTCATCTATGGAGACCTGTTTGTGAGGATGGTAACAGGCTTGACAAGCTGTCAGGATGTCAGAGTACAGTGGCTTTACCTTGAACAGTCGATCATACAGTTGACTTCCCTTCTTTTGTTCATTTTTTTCATCCTCATCAGGGTCACTGAGGTGGAGACACCAGAAGATAGCGTTGAACCGTTTTCGGGTCATGGCTGAGGCTGGAAAGGGGAAATTGTATGGTGGCACTTTCCTCCAATAATCATCCTTTGCAGGACACCGCACCAGTCCACAGAAAATAACAACAGCCAAAAATGTATAAAACTCTTTTATCACTAGAGGTCTCCATGGGAACTTTTTTCCAGCTGCCTTTTGCCTCTGTGCCATCTTCTGGTGTTGGCAATCAGAGTACGTACAACTGTTATGTTGAAAAACATTCTGAAAAGTTGAAAGGGTGACCATTGTGATTGCATGTCGACAGTGGGGCCACATGGTTGACGAGGGTGAAACTTGTGTGAGGCAGGCTGTGAGTCAGGGTGATCCTTCTCAAGCCACCTTTTACCTCTCTGTGTAGTGGGGGTCTGTGCAGGTTGTGCGGGTGTTGACAGAGATGGGGTTTTGGATCCAATTCTATGGCCAGTGTTTGTTGTGGCTTTTTGTGGAGTGGCTGATGGAGGTGTCCTCGCAGATCTCCTTGCTCTGGAGGACAGTAACGATGGAGGGACTGACAACGAAGGCCCAGCCACAGCTATATCATTTTCCTGCAGACTGATAGAGAACAGAATGAGGTGGCATCACTACAGTGATTATCATTTATTTCACCAATTTACAGCTGTATGTAGTGACAGGTGAAGCAACATACCATGACTTTGATTTTTTCCTGGTCTGGGCAGCTGTTGAGACCTGTGGAAGCTGCCAGTCTGCATCATTATCAGGTTCCCAGTCCTCATCATCTTCTTCATCAAGACTGTGAAAAAGAACAAATAATATTTCAAAGAAATCTGAAATTGTTACAGATGCATTGTTAGAAACAATATATCAGAATTACAGTAATAGTTTGATTATATGGTGCTAAATACACATACCAACAGTTTCTCTTTCGGGCCTGTGATTTGCTCCTGCTCTGGGCAGCTATAGAGAGCTGTGGAGGCACCTTGGCATCATCATCATCATCATCATCACCTCCCTCCTCATCAAGGCTGAGAAAAGAATAAATAATACTAACATTAGCCTAGTTATAGTCAACAACTGTAAAATTGCTCCTGAAATACAACCAAAGCACCCACGTTTAGCTGAACATTTCACCATAAAAATACACCACACAACATTCAAATATGCAGAACATTCTAATAAAACATATGATATACGATGATGAACTCACTTGTCAATTACCGGATCGATCCCGTGTTGAAAAAGTTCTTCTTCTTCAGAGATGTAATCTTCATCACTGTCAGATGAATCCTCAAATATTTTTTGTACAGCTTCAGCAGAGAAACGTTTTCCTCTGAGTTTCGACATGGCGACTGTGGACACCGCGGATTCCTGCGCTTATATTTACGAGTCTTCTTCTTCTTCATCTTGTGCATATTTATGATTGAATAGGCTAAATCTTTATTAACACTGTCCATTATAATACATCAATGTCCAGCCCCCTCCCTTATCTTTCCGGAAGCTGGTAACATCAACATCCGTGTCATACTCTAACCACAAAATAAAACCGAGGGAACGTCTCCCTCGGTTGAAACGGGGAAAACGATTACGCTTTGGACTGTAGATATTTCATATATTTCTGTGCAAAATAAATGAGAAATAAAATAAAATCGATACTAAATTAGCAAAAAAAAACATAATGAAGCCACAGATACCAAATACACCATGTTTAGCAATGTAGTAAGCCTCCGCAAGCTGAGACTGCAGAAGAGGAGCGGCGGGAGTTGAAGAGGTTAATAATTATCAATTTTGTGCTTCTCGATTAGTTGAAAATTTACCTGTAGAATAACTGCCAAGAAAATAAGAGATGACTGCAGCCCTACCTGAAGATGATGTGTTCTGAAGGCACTTTTCAGTTCATCTTGTTTTGAGTGTAGTTCTGGTCCACCCTCAACAACGGGCTGCCACTGCACGCATCCATAACAAACTGAATTTCTGGACTTTTCACTCATTCAATCTTCACCCTCTGCTGGCCTATTTGTGAGCAGATAGTTGATGGATAGTTGATGGACAGATAGAGCTCTCTGTCTTGGAAAGACCAAGGATATTGTTCTACAATTTGCTTGGCGATTCCCCGCAGCTTTGCTCTTCCAGGCCTTCCAGGCTCTTTACTGAGTAAATCATCAACATTTATACAAACCATCTCTCTTCTTTCTTTCAGCGGTGCTCTTTTCTTTTCACCCAGCGGAACCATGAGGTTTGTGGGCATTTTGTGCCATGGTACAGAATAGGTGTCGGAGGCGGTGTTAGTGGAAGATGATCTCTCTGTAGTAGTGGTGTCGATATGGGGTCAAGTGCAACTTGTGACCCCATGGATAGCATACATCACCAAAAATTAAAGACACTAGTGTTACATTAATACACTGGTTCTCAGCTTCAGGTCTGAACCTTCACGGATCTGTAACTGAAGAGTGTACAAATGGAGCAACCCGTAAGAGTCAATTTTATTAATGCACTGTAGTTGCCTTTTTACATACATTACAGACATTACATATATACATTACGGTAACCCTTCATTCAATCTAATTAGACTAGCTAATGTACCATTGCTAATACTATTAAGAATGAAGATGGAGGCAAGACATGAAAAAAGCTTACATTCAGCCAGTGAATGGTGATGAGGAGCTTGGTGTAGTCGACGGCAGCCTCCTGAATGGTCCTGCTGGCTGTCAGGTTGTTGCCGGGTGCCAGAAGACAAACGGCGTCAGGGATCCGAGGAACCACAGCATTGAGCACCTCGGTGCGCAGTGCAGAGGCAGCAGCCCCTGGGGTCGACATGACGTCAAAGGAAAAGGGTTCCTCTGGCATCTGGACTAAACCATCTACAATGGCTCGTAGATGAGAGTCTCCCACAATCAGAACAAACTGCAACAACAAACAATTTCTTTAGCATGAAAGTCATCAACCCCTCTCAAGATCAACTGTTTTCTTCATTATCTGGACAACAATAATACCTTCTTGTCAGGAGACTCAGGTGGCATGACCAATTTGTGGCTGTGCCCAGTGAAGGGTGAAATTGGTCATGGCAGCACTCTGTGGCGGTAACCAGTACCGCGGCCTGTTTAGAAATAAACAAAACAAATAAAGGTAAAAAAATAATTAATCAAGCAAACCAGCATATTATTATATCTAAATTAAACCTAACAGCAGAAGTTTAAAAGCTTTAAACAAACAGAATATGAATTATCGATTGCTGCTCCTGGTCGGGCTTCCTCCATCGCAGCTTTGCCGCCTGTGCATGCCTTCCCTTCCTCGGCATCCTGCTGGAGACAACTCGCAGACAAAAACAACTTCTGCACAAAATTAGAGTGTTACAAAATCATTGTCTGCTGTAATTATCCCAACTGTACTAAATCTATGAACTAATTAAATCTAATCTAACCCTGACCTAACCTGAAATACTTACCCAAATCAAATTTAATCTAATCTAAGGTAACATAATCTTGTATTATAATATGTTATATAAAATATGTAAACAGGAAAGACAGAATAGAGATAAGGTGAGAAAGAGAGAAAGATGTGTTTGATGGGAAGATGATGATGAAACTCAAGGAATCTCGACGACAATGAACAATCTCCAGATGCTGTCAACAAGCGGTTGGGAAATCTCTGACTTTGACCAGAGAACCTGCAATAAGCAACAAGCTAGAGGCATGGACACATCTTAGACATCTATACTTTTCATGTTGTGTGTGTGCGCACACCTAACTTCAGCAAATGTACTCATAGCTAAGTATGAACATACACAAGAAAAAAAAAGTAATATTCCTCCCAACAGTGTTAATTTACCACACTAAGCAGGTCAATTTTAAAATCTGATGTCTATTAGTTTGGCCAATGAATGATGAATGAATGAATGAATGAATGAATTTATTTTGAACGAATGTTAAAAAAAAAAATAGCATCACAGCCTTTGAACACAACAGACTCCATTAACAAAAGCATTATAATTACTTAGCTAAGGGATCATCTACCACTGCCTCATTCAGATATTTTTTAACGTAAAATACCTTGCTTCTCTTGAAAGTCTAAACACTCATTCCACTACATAGACGAACCAGGCAGCTCCGGTGTACCGCCATCTTAAATCACTGTTTTCTTAAATAGCGGCTATCAACATCTTAGTCAACATCGAAAATGATTTATCTGTGTGGGAATCATATTTACAATTTCTTTGAGCTAGAACAATAACTTGAACCGATAGAAGAAATACGAAAATTTTAATGAACCTAGTTTAAGTTAAGACGTTCCCTAGTGGGGCATATTTTCCCGCCGTTTGAGCGGCTGTAATATTCTTGCCCTACCAACTGTACATATTTTAATGTATTTCAGGCAATTGCAGCCGAAACACGACAGAGTAACGTGAAACTTAATCTCAATATTGTGTACTACTGCTATGTTCTAGCTAATGCTCCGAAGCTAGCAAGTTGAAAAGACACAGCATATTCTTACCTCTGATGCGATCAAAGGGGAAGACCAGAGCTGCGGAGGGTTTAGATGATCTCCCACTCACAGCCAGAAGACTCCAAGGTCTTCAATGTGGCATCCCATCCAGTCCACCAGCACCACCAGGGAGTCGTGCTCAGCTAAACTCTATATGTTTTCTGTAAATAGTAATTTATGACGATATTTTGTAAATCTTTGTAAATATTGGTATATGAGAAAAATAAATCACTTGTGTTCTCACTGAAAAGTAGTTCAAAAGTTTACCTAAATTGTAAATAAGTGTGGCACCCCTGAGAGGGTATGGCCACATTAATATTATGTTATGGAAAATTATGTGCTAATGGGACACTTTTCTTTAATGTATTTATTTTTATTTAAAACAAAAACAGAAAAAAACATACAGAAAAGGGTTATTTTATTTTAAAAGCGGTGGGGCGGAATGTTGTGGTTGCTCCAGGTGTTCGGGGGTACGGTAATAGAGCGCCAGCTTCCGCTGCTCCCTCAGACACATTCTGGAGGAACACAGAGAAGCCTCGTGTCTTCCTTACTCCGCTCTTCACCTGCTTTTACAGGTCGGTAACGGTGTGAGCACCGGTAAATATTGTTTTGTGTTGTTGCCTATTACCCGTGCTAATGTAAACAAGAGAGTTTAAGATGATTCGGCCGAGTTAGTTACAGATAAATACGAGTTGGTGACGGGAGAAGTTTCCCGCACGGCCGCCATTACAGCCGAGCTCGTTGTGGGTTAGCGCTCGTTAAAGAGAGCCGGTACGCTGTACATACTCTGAAACTCACGGGTTAATATGTGTATCTTCCTGGGTAACATGTATTTTTGTTATGTTGTTTTGTTAATATTTACTGTTTATATTAAACGTGACTGAGCTGTTAAGCTGATGTGGCACGGGCATTTGGCGGTTCTGTGGAGCTAGCAGATGCACTTGAATGGTGGTCCAGCATTTCATAATGCACTTTGAATAGTGATTTCTATCAGTGAATTACTGATTAAGACAACATGTAACATATGTACTGATATGGTTTATTTAATATAACTTCTATGTGTGAAAAGAAATGTGATGATTAGAGAAACTGGAAATGGTTAAAGGGAAAATGTTTCACTTGAGTTGTGGATAAATGTAAGTAATGTGAACAAGGAACCAGTGAATGATAGGAAGACTTATGTCTAGTGTTTACAGAGCTTTTATTTTGTGGAAAATAGATCAGACTCAGACACATTCTGGAGGAACACAGAGAAGCCTTGTGTCTTCCTTACTCCGCTCTTCACCTGCTTTTACAGGTAACCTTATTTGTCTCCGCGGTCCCCGTCCACGGGACCCGTAACATAAGAAATGGAACAGATGTAACAAGGTTATAAGATTTTAATTTAGAACACAATACACAACAACACAGAACTTCATCGAACAGAAAAAAAAAACATTAAAAAATCAACGCCTGTCAATCATTCGCTCAAGTAAACTAAAAGTCTGTCCATTTTCACTCGGCTCTCTCTCTCCTTCCCACGGCCTCCCTCTGCAACCGCATGTCCTCCCTTATCAGTTCCATCAGTTCATCTCTTTCCCTTCTCCTCTTTCTGCTTCCTGCTCTTGATGGCCCTGGCTGCCTCTCCTCCTCCTCCTCATCATCATCATCATCCTCGTCATGCTGCTCACCCACTGCAGCACCTGGCCCTGGTGTGTCCTCAGGGGTGGAGGCAATTAGGACAGGCGGGGCAATGGAGGGCCTCTGTCCCAACACCTCATCCATGATGACAAACCAGGGCCAGGTGGCAGCAGTGGGCTTCCCACTGACTCTCTGCCCTGTCCCTGGATCTTTGCATTCCTAAGGCAGAGGAAATCAAGAAAGTAGTGATTCACAGACTCAAAAATAAATGTTTGAGGTGCTCTTTGGAATGGGATTCATGTAGTGATAAAGAAACAAAGAAAATCAATCTGTTGGACTTCCTGATGAAGGCTTGATGCCACAGTGTGTTGAAGGACTGTGTTCGTTGTGGGTTAGCGCTCGTTAAAGAGAGCCGGTACGCTGTACACACTCTGAAACTCACGGGTTAATATGTGTATCTTCCTGGGTAACATGTATTTTTGTTATGTTGTTTTGTTAATATTTACTGTTTATATTAAACGTGACTGAGCTGTTAAGCTGATGTGGCACGGGCATTTGGTGGTTCTGTGGAGCTAGCAGATGCACTTGAATGGTGGTCCAGCATATTGGATTTTCATAATGCACTTTGAATAGTGATTTCTATCAGTGAATTACTGATTAAGACAACATGTAACATATGTACTGATATGGTTTATTTAATATAACTTCTATGTGTGAAAAGAAATGTGATGATTAGAGAAACTGGAAAAGGTTAAAGGGAAAATGTTTCACTTGAGTTGTGGATAAATGTAAGTAATGTGAACAAGGAACCAGTGAATGATAGGAAGACTTATGTCTAGTGTTTACAGAGCTTTTATTTTGTGGAAAATAGATCAGACTCAGACACATTCTGGAGGAACACAGAGAAGCCTTGTGTCTTCCTTACTCCGCTCTTCACCTGCTTTTACAGGTAACCTTATTTGTCTCCGCGGTCCCCGTCCACGGGACCCGTAACATAAGAAATGGAACAGATGTAACAAGGTTATAAGATTTTAATTTAGAACACAATACACAACAACACAGAACTTCATCGAACAGAAAAAAAAAAACATTAAAAAAATCAACGCCTGTCAATCATTCGCTCAAGTAAACTAAAAAGTCTGTCCATTTTCACTCGGCTCTCTCTCTCCTTCCCACGGCCTCCCTCTGCAACCGCATGTCCTCCCTTATCAGTTCCATCAGTTCATCTCTTTCCCTTCTCCTCTTTCTGCTTCCTGCTCTTGATGGCCCTGGCTGCCTCTCCTCCTCATCATCATCATCATCCTCGTCATGCTGCTCACCCACTGCAGCACCTGGCCCTGGTGTGTCCTCAGGGGTGGAGGCAATTAGGACAGGCGGGGCAATGGAGGGCCTCTGTCCCAACACCTCATCCATGATGACAAACCAGGGCCAGGTGGCAGCAGTGGGCTTCCCACTGACTCTCTGCCCTGTCCCTGGATCTTTGCATTCCTAAGGCAGAGGAAATCAAGAAAGTAGTGATTCACAGACTCAAAAATAAATGTTTGAGGTGCTCTTTGGAATGGGATTCATGTAGTGATAAAGAAACAAAGAAAATCAATCTGTTGCACTTCCTGATGAAGGCTTGATGCCACAATGTGTTGAAGGACTGTGTTTTTAAGGTTTATATGACCATACCATGAGAATAAAGGCATTTTAACTACTTTGGGACAGTGCCTTGGAGATTTTTTCTATGTTTCTTTATTAAAGTGTTTATTAACCTGGGTAGAACAAATGTAGTTTCCATATCATTATCCAAACCTGCACATACTTTATATACTTTGTTTTTGGCGTGCTGGGGCTCCACCTTCCCCTCCAGGCCCATTTTTTGCAGGACTGTTCTAAACAAGAGAGAAACATGACAAAAGGTAAATACACAAGATCACAGATATGTTAAGACTCACAAATGGGACTGTTACGGCTGTAGTGTATGCGTGTGTGTGTGTCCCTTCCGCCGTGTGTGTGTCTCTTTCGCTGTCCGGGATTGGTGCGGCTCCTGGCCCGACAACCCCGCCTTCACCTCGCTCCGCTGTCCGGGATTGGTGGATACCAGGACCGATGGCTGCACCTCCTCCGTCTCAACGCCTGAAAAGGCTCACCTTGCCAGAAGCTCGGGGCGGCTGTCTGCTACGGACGGTGCGCCTCGTTGTTTGCCATGTGCATTTGAAAGAGAGATTTGTTTGTTTTGTAAGGGTGTTTGCTTGGTGCATTGAAATTGAAAACAAGATATCGTGTTGAAAACTTGTTACCTTTGGCGTTTCCCCTTTGTGGGTTTTTCTTTGTGGTTGTTGTTTTTTTTTCACTTATGGTTGTACCAGGTAGGGGGTGCTGGTCCTTTTTCGTTTTGTTTGGTAGCTGCTATAGCCTCCCTTTTGTTAATAGCTCTTAAAGAGCCCTCTTTTTGTTGTATTCTTTTTTTTGTTGTAACCCGCACCCTCAGCCTCTCCCTCAGTTTGTTATTTATTATTATCGGACACCTATTCTGTCTAAACGGCAATAAATTCCTTTTCGTTTGCCACACTCCACCTGGCTCTTTTGTGTTGCTTCCCCTTTCCCTAGACAGGGTCGTAACATAAGTGGGGGCTCGTCCGGGATACATGTACCCGTTAAAGGGAGTCCCGGATCCAAAACGGTAAGGATAAAATATTGCACTCAGCGGAATTGTGTTTGGATAATTTGTTTTGTTAAAAATTAGTGACGGTAAGTTGGCAGCATGTCGCAGTTCAACGTAGCGGGGTTTTTGGCTACTCCATCCTTTACCTTAAGTGACTTAGAGA
Source organism: Caranx melampygus (assembly GCA_019059645.1). Taxonomy (NCBI): domain Eukaryota; kingdom Metazoa; phylum Chordata; class Actinopteri; order Carangiformes; family Carangidae; genus Caranx; species Caranx melampygus. Next base: position 65,586 of record JAFELL010002403.1, read on the forward strand.
TATGTAGTAAGGATGAGTTAGCCGCTATTGCCAAACATCTCAAGCTTGAGCTCTCGAAAAAAGTTTTGAAAGCAGAGCTCAAGGCCCTGGTGATAACGAAGTTGGTGGAGGTGGGACTTGTGAAATTACCCACACAGCCTGAGGAGGCTGAAGGTACAGAGCGCACCCTGACTGAAGGGGCTGGTGAAGGGGAAAGTGCTCCCCTGAAGGCCGCTGGTGCTGACGGTGGCCCCGCCCCAGCTGAGGAGTCCGAGACTTCCTCTGAGGGGGAAGGTGCTCTGCTCTTAGAGAAAGAGGATGAGCCGGAGGAGCTGAAACCTCCAGCCACCTTGCCTCGGTACGACCCCTCCCCTCCTCAGTAGTGCTGGTTCAAACGAACAGGCGCGGCTAAAGGTTCGCCTGGCTTGGTTGAGGCTCTAGTCAAATGAAAAAATGAAGGCTCGGGAGGTGGAACTACAACTACAACACCAGCTAGAGGTTAAGAGGTTGGAGATAGAGGCAGAAACAACCATACAGCTCCGCAGGCTGGAGCTTGAGGCACAAAGGTTGGCTCTTGGGGGCGGGCGCGTCTACTGAACACCAATCTAGGTCTCCTCCTTCCACCACTTCCCCACCAGGTGCCTTTGATGTAGGTAAGAACATTGTGCTTGTTCCCGTCTTCCGTGAGTCTGAGGTAGACTCCTATTTTAGCACATTTGAACGCATAGCTAATGCATTACAATGGCCTCGTGACGCTTGGGCTCTTTTGTTGCAGTGTAAAATACACGGAAAAGCCCAAGAAGCCATTGCTGCCCTCCCAGTGGAGGACAGTTTAAATTACGAGTCTATGAAAGCTGCCATCCTCCGTGCATATGAGCTAGTGCCTGAAGCGTACCGGCAAAGGTTTAGAAACCACAAAAAAGCCCCAGCTCAAACTTATGTGGAGTTTGCTCGGGAAAAGGGCATGTAAAGCCGATAATTTTGAAACCCTTAGAGAATTGATTTTATTGGAAGACTTTAAGAAATGCCTGCCGGATCGTATTGTTGTGTATATTAATGAACAAAAGGTTTCGACTCTCTCCTCTGCTGCTGTCTTGGCTGATGAGTTCGTGTTAACGCACAGAACTATATTTGCATCCACTTCTGCTGAGAAAATTCGTCAGCCCCCAGTCCGTCAAAATTCTCTCCCCAAAGTTAGTCCCAAGAAGGAAGAAAGGGAGTGTTTTTACTGCCATAAACCTGGGCACATAATCTCCAACTGTCTGGCTTTAAAACGTAAACAGCAGCTCGCCTCCAATGTTTCACCGACTAAAAGTGTTGGTTTAGTTAAAACCGAGTTTCGCCGCCGTGCTGCGCCTGCCAGTGAAACCCCGGACGTTTGCTTCACCCCTTTTATTTTTGACGGCTTGGTTTCACTGGTGAGGCCAATGATCAGCGCTCTGTGCGCATTCTACGTGATACCGGCGCTTCTCAGTCGGTGATCCTCGCTAAAACATTACCTTTCTCTAATCAGTCTTCCTGTGGTTACAGTGTTGTATTACGTGGCGTTGAGATGGGTTATGTTCCCCGCCCTGTGCACCGTGTTCATATCCAGTCTACATTGGTAACCGGATTCTTCCCTGTCGCTACCTGTTCTGCTCTACCCATCCCCCGGGTAACATTGCTATTAGGTAATGACATTGCAGGTGGAAAAGTCACTCCTGCACTGGAAGTGCTGGACATCCCTCAGTGCACAGAAACATTTCAACCTCTTCCTAACCTGTTCCCTTCATGCGTTGTCACTCGCGCACAAACTCGCCAGTCTAACACCATCTCCCTCTCTGACAGTTTTCTAATGCCTGCTCTCTCTGGGGATAGTGGAGTTCCGGAAAACGCAGAGCGCATCGGTAAGGCTCATGGCGAGTGCACCGCTGAGCCTGCGCGCCCTGCCGAGCCTGAGACAACTCCCCCGGCAGCTTGTCTCTCCCCATAACCCGTGAGCGCGTGTGTGCTGCACAAAGAGCGGATCCGACGCTACAAAGATGCTTCGCCAATGTGGTAAGTGCCGACAAAGAAAAAGATGAAAAGGTAGCCTATTTGTTAGATGGTGGAGTATTAATGCGCAAATGGTCCCCTCCCTTTTCAGATTCTGATTGGTGTACCGTATTCCAAGTAGTGGTGCCCACTGAATATCGACCTCACGTTTTATCTGTAGCACATGACAGCCAGTGGTCCGGACACCTGGGTGTTACAAAAACATATCAGCTCATCCTTAAACATTTCTTTTGGCCAGGGTTAAAGACAGATGTAACCAAGTACTGTCGCACCTGCCATGTTTGCCAAATTACTGGAAAACCCAACCAACTCATCCCTCCTGCCCCTCTCCAACCCATCCCAGCTATAGGTGACCCGTTCGATCGTATCATTATAGACTGTGTTGGTCCCTTGCCTCGAACAAAAAGTGGAAACCAATATTTACTCACCATCATGTGCACCGCCACCCGTTTCCCGGAAGCAATTCCGCTGCGTAATGTCACTGCCAGATCTGTTGTCAAGGCTTTAACTCGGTTCTTTTCCACCTTCGGACTCCCTCGTGTAATCCAGTCGGACCAAGGTACCAACTTCAAGTCCACTGTTTAAACAAATTTTATCCATACTGAATGTACAGCATGCTGTCTCAAGCCCGTATCACCCGGAGTCCCAGGGTGCGTTGGAGCGATGGCACCAGACATTAAAGTCTATGCTCCGGAAATATTGTTTGGAAACCGCTCAGAGTTGGGATGAGGTAATCCCCTTTGTTGTCTTTGCGGCCCGTGAAGCTGTGCAGGAATCCCTCGGTTTTAGTCCAGCTGCTCTTGTTTTCGGTCACACTCCCCGTGGCCCGTTGAAGTCCCTACAGGAAAGGTTCCTGTCCTCCGCTCCGTCCTTTCCGGTTAATGTATTAGACTTTGTCAGCCGTTTCCGTGAGCATTTGCACCATGCCCACTCTTTCGCCAGAGAGTCCCTCTCCTCTTCGCAAGCCAGCATGAAGTGCCGCTTTGATCAGTCCGCTATTCCTAGAAAGTTTTGTGCCGGCGACCAAGTTTTAGCGCTGCTCCCCGTCCCCGGTTCCGCCCTCGCCGCCAAGTTTGCTGGCCCATACGAAATCGCTGAGTGTCTCAGTGATACGGATTATGTTATCCGTACCCCTGAGCGTTCCCGTAAAACTCATGTTTGTCATATTAACATGCTGAAGAAGTATTACACCCGTGAAAATCCTCCAGAGCATGTGTCACTGTCCGATCCTCTCCACAGCTGCGCGCTCATTGTGCCAGAGCACTGCGAGCAGCCTGACGACGTGACCGTCCGCCCCTCCGCACAACAGAGTGCTCGTTTACCTAATTCGGAAATGTTAAAAGTTTTGCCCGATCGTCTGTCTCACCTGCTACCAGCTCAGAGAGCTGACGTCATGGCGTTGATTCAACGTTTTCCTTGTTTATTCAGCGACGTTCCGTCCCGCACCACTATAGTACACCACGGCATTGATGTGAATGATGCTCGGCCTATTAAACAGCATGCATACCGCGTTAATCCCGTTAAACGGGAGTTAATGAAAAAGGAGGTCGAGTACCTCCTACAGCACGGGTTGGCTGTACACAGCTCCAGCCCTTGGAGTTCACCGTGTCTGGTTGAACCAAAGCCCGATGGTTTGTCCCGCTTTATCACGGACTACCGTAAAGTTAATGCCGTCACGATCCCTGACTCGTATCCTCTGCCCAGGATGGAGGATTGTGTGGACAATCTCGGTAACGCCAAATTTGTTTCCAAACTAGACCTGTTAAAAGGCTATTGGCAAGTGCCATTGACCGAGCGCGCGTCCTTGATTTCTGCATTCGTGACCCCGGATTACTTCTTACAGTATACTGTAATGGCATTTGGCATGTGTAACGCACCCGCAACTTTTCAGCGCCTGATAAATTATGTTGTCTCGGGTTTGACCAATTGCAACGCGTACTTAGATGATCTGATTGTGTACACCGCTACATGGGAAGAACACATTCAGATCCTGGACCAAGTGTTTGCACGTCTTGCCGCCGCATCCCTCACTGTTAATTTAGCGAAGTGCGAGTTTGGACACGCGATGGTCACCTATTTGGGGAGGCAGGTTGGACAGGGCCAAGTGCGTCCGGTGGAGGCTAAAATCACCGCTATTAGCGAGTTCCCTATCCCCTCCACCAGAAAAGCCCTCCGCCGTTTCCTGGGCATGGCTGGCTACTATAGGAGCTTTTGTCGAAATTTTTCCACCGTCGTCTACCCCTTAACCACACTATTAAGCCCCAAGGTTGACTTTGTGTGGTCGCCTGAATGCCAGCAGGCTTTTGACAGCGCCAAGGCGCTTTTATGTCATTCACCTGTGCTTGCTGCACCCGACCTCACGCCCTTTTACGCTGGAGGTTGATGCCAGCGCCGGCCCCGACGGCTGATGGTATAGACCATCCAGTTTCCTATTTCTCCCGAAAGTTCAACAAACATCAGGTCCACTACTCCACCATTGAACAAGAAACTCTTGCTTTACTGTGGGCACTGCAACATTTCGAAGTTTACCTCGGGTCCAGCTCTTTGCCAATAACCGTTTTCACCGACCATAACCCTCTCACTTTTCTCGCCCGCATGTACAATCATAACCAACGTCTCATGAGGTGGGCTCTGATTGTACAGGATTACAAGTTGCAAATCCATCATAAAAAGGGCTCAGATAACTTGTTTGCAGACGCATTGTCCAGAGTGTAACGGTAACAAAATGAAGGTAACGTAGGTTTCTATTGTTGTTGTTGTTAGAATGTTAATTATACCCTAGGTATAATTTTAAGGGGGGGAGTGTTACGGCTGCAGTGTATGCATGTGTGTGTGTCCCTTCCGCCGTGTGTGTGTCTCTTCCGCTGTCCGGGATTGGTGCGCTCCTGGCCCGACAACCCCGCCTTCACCTCGCTCCGCTGTCCGGGATTGGTGGATACCAGGACCGATGGCTGCACCTCCTCCGTCTCAACGCCTGAAAAGGCTCACCTTGCCAGAAGCTCGGGGCGGCTGTCTGCTACGGACGGTGCGCCTCGTTGTTTGCCATGTGCATTTGAAAGAGAGATTCGTTTGTTTTGTAAGGGTGTTTGCTTGGTGCATTGAAATTGAAAACAAGATACCGTGTTGAAAACTTGTTACCTTTGGCGTTTCCCCTTTGTGGGTTTTTCTTTGTGGTTGTTGTTTTTTTTTTCACTTATGGTTGTACCAGGTAGGGGGTGCTGGTCCTTTTTCGTTTTGTTTGGTAGCTGCTATAGCCTCCCTTTTGTTAATAGCTCTTAAAGAGCCCTCTTTTTGTTGTATTCTTTTTTTTGTTGTAACCTGCACCCTCAGCCTCTCCCTCAGTTTGTTATTTATTATTATCGGACACCTATTCTGTCTAAACGGCAATAAATTCCTTTTCGTTTGCCACACTCCACCTGGCTCTTTTGTGTTGCTTCCCCTTTCCCTAGACAGGGTCGTAACAGGGACAGACATAAAAGTCCCACCCTCACCCAAAAACATTCAATTAATGTGATCCAAAGATTATATTTGTAGTTTGGTCTTTATACAGGATTTGGATTAATTTATGTAATTTATACATACAAATGCAGTATGTATAGCGCACAAATGGGCTATTTATTTATGCCTCAACAGTTACCTCCATCCACGTGTGGCCGTGTTTTTGGTCCCTGTAAACAGGTGGTCGTTTTATAAACTCCTCCATCTGCTCCTTGCTCCCTGCAACAAAATGACATGTACCGTATTTTCCGGACTATAAGTTGCTCCGGAGTACAAGTTGCACCAGCCATAAAATGCATAATAAAGAAGGAAAAAACATATATAAGTCGCACTGGAGTATAAGTCGCATTTTTGGGGGAAATTTATTTGATAAAATCCAACACCAAGAACAGACATGTCATCTTGAAAGGCAATTTAAAATAAAAATAGAATAGAGGCAACATCAGGCTGAATAATTGTACAGTATGCTTACATTACATGACACAACTGAGAACGTGCCTGGTATGTTAACATAACATATTAAGAGTTATTCAGATAACTATAGCATAAATAACATGCTAAGAAGTTTACCAAACCATCCGTGTCACTCCAAATAACTAAAATCCAATGAAATCTTCATCTTCTGTGTCACTTTTAAACAACTCCGCTAACTCCGGAGGTAGAAGATGCGGCGCTTCCTCTTCTACGTCGCTTACGTCAGACTCATCGTCAGTTGCAGTTCCAATTATTCCAGCCTTTCTGAATCCTGACAGAATGGTTTCGGTTGTCACCGAAGCCCATGCTTTGTCGATCCATCCAATGACTTCCAGGAAAGTTGCATGGGGCATTCTCCCGGTTGCTGTGAAGCTGTGCTCTCCATCCATCATCCACTGCTCCCACAGGTTATGCAAGACTGCCTTAAAGCTCCTATTCACGGAGATATCAAGTGGCTGGAGTATTTTGGTTAAGCCTCCAGGGATGATGGCAGGTATGGAGTTGAAAATTTTTAATTTCTTTTTGAACTGTGGCGTGATGTGCGCTTGCATGCTATCCATCACAAGCAGAGCTTTGCGTGCTCTAAAGAAGCCATCCGGACGCTTAGTGTAGCACTTAGTAAGCCATAAGTTCATCATTTCTTGATCCATCCACCCTTTCTCATTCACGGCGACTGCAACTGAGGGGGATTGGATTTTTGGCATAGTTTTTCGTTCGAAAATGACCATTGGTGGCAATTTTTATCTATCTCCACAACATGCCAGCACCACTGTGAAGTGTGATTTCTCATGACCAGTTGTTACTATATTCACACTCTTTTGCCCTTTCTCTGCAACACTTCGGCCCATGGGAATGTTAAACGTGAGGGGGACCTCGTCCATGTTAATAATATGATCCGGTGTCACGTTGTGCTCACTTACATGCTTCTCAATGAACTCACAGAAACTGTCGGCCTTGACTTGGAAGTCTGCTGGCAGTTTTTGGGACATCGTTGTCCTTGCTCTGATAGAGAGGCGATTGCGTTGCATGAAGCGATAACACCAAGAAGGTCCTCCTGCAAAGTCATTTATATTCATCTCCTTGGCAAATACTTGGGCTTGGAGACGCAACTGCACTGTTGACAAGCCTCTCCCAGCAGCACGTTGTTCAAGCACCCCTGTGCGAACTCGTTCCTCTAGCTGTGGCCACCTAACTTTTAGCCCGCGATTGGCTTTTTTTGTTTTCTTCATTTCAGTAAGAGTAACCTCCGCTTCTCGCCAGTCCCTTACAAGTTTCTCGCTAACTCCAAACTTTCTTTCTGCTGCTCGATTACCGTTTTCGGCTGCATATTTTACTACTTGCAGCTTGTAATCTGCAGAATATGATTTTCTTTTCGGTGCCATATTTGTTAAGCCTTTCTCAGTTGTTTTTAAAAGTTACCACCAATGTTGAAATTATCAACACAGGCCTACAGCGCCCTCTTGCGGTTTAGTGTGAAAATAACATGTTGTCACAGGGTTCTTCAAACAAGTTCGTGATATGTAGGGATGATGGCGTAGTCAGGAAGTTAACGTTCTTAGTGCTTTATTTTAATCACCAAAGTGATGTGGACAGGCAAAAAAAAACACCAGGCAAAACCACAGCTGAGGAGCTCGACCTTAGCTCCCTGCAGCCACACACTTGACCAGACAAAGGAAAAGGGAGCCAACAGAGGATCACAAACCAGCCTCTTTTAAATTGTTAAACTCCTCCCACTGTTCAATCAACCAATAAAGAAAGAAAATCAAATCAAATCGATGGTTTGTGCTTGTATAAACAACATGATATTACAAGGATAATTTTTTTACAGTGTACCCACTGAAACATTGACCCCACAACGCCGCATTTTAACAAGAATTAATTAAACAAACAATCATCCAAACAATACCGGTCATATGACCAAAACCCGCCAAAACCCTCATATAATGTCCGGAAATCCTTTGTCTCGGTTTGACTGGTGACGATGTGGTGCATCGGACGCAAGTGAAGGTAGGTGTATGCATGGGGATTACCACAGGGACCAAGTGTGCACCCAAGGTCTCGCTGCAGAGCTATGGAGGTGGGAAAAAGTTGCATGTTAGCATGATTATGTACCGGGATAACATAAGCAGGGGAAAGGGTGGTGTGTGTATGTGTGCGAGTGTTCGGGTGTGTGCGTCCCAGCGTGATGCACTGTCTCCCATGCGCCATGCTAGGCACGGGATGTGATGGCACCCCGTCACACATGTGAAATGATATACCGGTAATAATGTGTTAATAATTTCACACATAAGTCGCTCCAGAGTATAAGTCGCACCCCCGGCCAAACTATGAAAAAAACCGCAACTTATAGTCCGGAAAACACGGTAAAGCATATTTTCTGTTGTGTCAACAGGCAAAATGATTGTTCAATATAATAACAACAATAACAATAATAATGCTCCTCAGGTTAACTTTATAACTATATTAACTGAATTCAATCCAAACGTTTACAGTATTAACAGCCTAGAAATACAGCTGGGCTCACAGCCGTTATTTGTTCAGCGGCATTCAGCGTTGGGCGCAGGAGAGATGCGCTCCAACTATCTCTTGTAAGAGGAGTGAACTGTAGCCTATTATACAACTTACGAGAACAAATTCACCTGATGTGAGGTATACACATCTCCATAGTTACAATAAAATATAAGTTAACATCCGAGCTTGTAACATTTGAAAGTGAAGGGTTTTGATGTTATTTTTAACGGTTAGCAGTTAACTGAGCTCCTCCTATCAAAGGTTAGCCCAGGGGTGGGGAACCATGTGTCATGGAGAGCCATGTGTATGCAGGTTTTCCCTTCATCCAAAGACTTCAACAGGTGATTCCACTGATTAACACACCTCTGTGCCTGAAGGTGTGTTAATTAGTGAAATCACCTGTTGAAGTTGTGTGTGTTGGTGTGTGTCAGGCATGTGTGTGAGTGAGGAGTGTACGCACATGTGTGTGTTGGTGTGTGTGTCTGTGTTTGTGTGTGTGTGTACCTGTTACTGTAATGACATAAAGTTACCTGTAGTGTGTGTGTGTTGGTGTGTGTGTGTATCTAGCTGTAGTGATCACATAAAGTTGCCTGTGTGTTTGTGTGTGTGCATGTGTGGTAGAGGAGTGTGTGTTGGTGTGTGTTGTGTTAGACAGAGCCTTGACATAAATGTATGGGAGACGGGCTCTGGCCCCAGGCTCAGAGGTTGCCATGGCAACTTGAGGTGGTTGCCAATGATGACAGAGCCACCCTAGCCAGAAGAGTGGAGAAAAAGGGTGATTTCTCCCTCTGCACGGGTCTCACATTTGGGCTTATAACGACAAACGGTAGCTCCTATCAGAAAAAACTGCAGACGGTGGTCGTCGTAAGGACTTCCTAAACACTTTGATATGATTTTGATGTTTCTACAGTAAATATCTTGGAGTCAGGGGCGAGTTTCAAACAGGGGTCCCTTCCGCTTCTCTCGGAAAATTTTTCTATTAGAGTCAATGAGGAGCAGAGAGAGACGTGACCGCACTGAGAGGCTCACAATTTAAATTCTGTAAGTCTCTCTGCTTTGATGAGCATATAACCCACTAGGTACTACAGAGTTTTGGACCAGAGACTAGGTTCGTAGAGGAGGGTTAAGGAGGAAGTAACAGACACAATAAATAAATGGAGCCACGAAGTATGTTAAGAGTAAGTTGACTGTATTAAACTGCATGAAATAAAATAAAACAAAATAAGATTCAGTGCAATGACATATGATTGCTCAATATTTCACAGTCTTTCTTTAACATAAAACCAAATAAAAGTGTCCAATTGGAAACATAATGTTCCTTTAAAAGTTCCTCGGATGTCCTTTTAATTGTCCTCCAATGTCCTTGTCGTTGTTATTGTTGTTTTTAGTCAGCGCGCTTCAGTCAATTATGTGCAAGTCCAGTCAGGGGGAAGTTGAAAGAGTCAGGGGGTCAAGAGTCAGGTGTGTGTGGAGTCCTACCACAACCACACTCCAATACGTTGAAGAAGGGCTGGATGTCCTCTTCAGGCTCAGGTGCTGGTTCTCTACTCCTTGGGGTAAGGAGAATTTTACTGGCTCACCATCTCCATCAACCAGGAGAATCCAGATCCACATCTAAAGGTTTCTGAGGGTTCTCAAAAAGCCTAACCTGTATGAAGACAGGGCTATCACTACACAGAATAATCAACTTCTCTTATGGCCATATCCAATACATAAATCTCCACACACTACTGGAACACAATAGTGATTAAATGAATTATCTTTTTAATTGTACAGTTCTTTTTTTCATCTCGAGGTGAGTATTTTCACATAATTTTAATCAACATTACTTTTCTTAACCATTTAACCACGAATTATGATCATTTTAGCTCAGTGTAAAATTCCCACATGAAATATTGTTCATTTTAACCGCTTTTTTTCCATTTCACACATCAGAATAGCAACTCAGGACTTCAGAGTCTGCCTTTGTGATAAATGAACATATTTAGTGGTCTTTAACAAAACACACACACACAGGAAAATAAATAGCACACCCAATTTGTTTTCATCAAATTATCGGAGCAAAACATGCAGCTTTAACTCTTGAAACACGCAGTAAACAGTAGCAGCAAGTCACGTTCATGTACCAACAAGTTTTCTGCCCTCTCACATGCTGAATCACAATATGGCTACTACAGTTAGCATGTGCTAGCGCTAGTTAGCGCGATCAACTCATCAAGTCTCTGTCGAAAATACTAACTCACAGGTCTTCGACCACCTCTCCGCCCCAGGTAGGTACACTCCCAAGGCTATTCCGTGCTGACACGTAAGTTAATAACCGCGCTTTTCGTGATTTCTTATTGACTTTCCCTTCCGTGCTCCTCACCGGCCCACACCGCTGCTCTGACACTCTGCTCTGACTCCGCACCGCACTACTCTGCACTGTGACTCTCGCGAGAATAAGGTGGGATTATTTTCTCTTAGTGAGTGTGCAACATTAATATTATTTACAGATTAATGAGCTAAAGAGCGTTAATCAATAAAAAATAATATTTTAAGGTAAACAACAATATTACCTGTTATCAGCTGGGTTACAAGCACATTGTCAGAGACAAAACAAGTTTGTCTACAACCGTGGAAAAATTCATGTGTGTGGAGTGTAATTTGTGGCCGGGAGGACGAGAGAAAGAGAAAAGTTTCAGACAATTTCAGACAACTTGTCCCAGTCTAGCTGATGATGTCACCCACTCTAACACGAACATTCCGTGCAATACACACCCATTATAATCTTAAAATTTCTCCAAAAATGATCATGGTCATCGAACAGTGATTGATCAAAAACTATATGACCTATCAAAACGTGGATTAATACACCAACACACAAGACTTGTGTCTACAGTTTAAAGTTTAAATGAAGTCTCTAGGTTAAAGTATGTCTGAGCTGTAGACGTTTGAAAAACTCCAATGATTGTTCTTTTATAGCACACTGATCCTGATCAAACTGCACGTTTTGATATATAATTTGTCCTACAACTCTTCAAGCTGTAGGACGAGTTACGCGACGAAATTTTGGAGGAAGATGAAAAATAAGAAAAAACACGCAGTATAACAGTAGTGCCTTGGTGCGTTGCCCCGTGGCCCTAAAAACACGCAGTATAATTCAACAGCTCCTGAAAATAGGTTATTAATTATCGCCCTGAGGCACTGGCCCTTCAGCTATTTTATAGCTGTAGGGCCAGTGCCTCGGTGCGTTGCCCCGTGGCCCTAATAACATAACAACAGATAATAAAACACATCAAATTAATCAAAATGATGTTAGATCTTATTTACAAGCTTTTCGAACAGAGGAAGATATTTCTCTGCCCTCGCTGCTGCTGCCCTCTCCCTCTCCTCCTCTCTAGCCAATGCTTCCTTCTCAGAATCAGACTTTAATTGTCATTATTCAACAAGTTGAACAACGAAATTAGAAAGTGACCACAGTGCCGGCATAAAAATGAAAATAAAACCTAAATATAAAAAATACAAAAAACTATATATGTACATATAAATAAATAAATAAATTTACATCAGCAGGATATAGCAGCGTTATGCAGTGATATGGTTGATGGGTAAAAACTGTTCTTAAGTCTGTTTGTGTGTGTTTTCATGGATCTGAAACGTCTGCCACAGGGCAGACGTTCGAACAGTCCGTGTCCGGGGTGAGTGGGGTCTTGGAGGATCCTGGCAGCACTCTTGAGGCAGCGCGAGTTGTACAGGTCTTCCAGAGGGAGGAGACTGCCTCCGACTATCCGCTGGGCAGTGCGAATTATCCTTTGTAGTTCTCTCTGTGCAGCTGTGCAGCTGGAGTACCATGCACAGAGGCAGTAGCTCAGGACAGCAGTAGCTCAGGACGCTCTCCGCTGTGCTGTAGAAGGACGCCAGAAGTTTCTCCGTGATGTTGTTTTTCTTGAGGACCCTCAGGAAGTAGAGTCTCTTCTGGGCCTTCCCCACCAGCTGTGCAATGTGCAGTCCCCAGGTCAGGTTGTCACTGATGGTGACTCCAAGGAAGCGGAAGTCTGAGACCCTCTCCCCACAGACCCCATTGATGTGGAGTGGTGTCGGGTAAAAAATAAACGTCCGAAAATAGGCCAGTTGTGATCAAAGACCATTTATTTTCTCCAACATTAAATGATACAAAAATCAAAGTCTTGAAGGGAGTCCACCAAGGTCACGAAAAATCAACAAAGTGTAGAGATACTCCCTTTGAAAATAATCTAAGTCCGACAGAGCTTGGTGCAGCAGAGTTTAACCCACGCAACGGCGAGGTCAGAAACCCGAGTCAGATCCGGATCAGACTGACCCGGAGGGCTCTGCACTCACTTTTTATACCCCCCAAAATGCACAACCTTTTTTATTTAAATTTCGGTAGGTTTCCTCCTTTATTTTTCTTAAACCTAATTTTATTTGTCCAAACAATCATGGCGTCACTTTTTACACCTTAGCCCCTGCCCTAAACAGGCGCGGCTATCTCTTATTATCACGTTTTCTCTACTCGTGCATGGTTTTTCCCAAGTTTGTGTTGTCATAGTTGGCACACTTCACCTCTGCACCTGGTGTCAGCACCTGTGGTCTTAGGCTTTCTGGAACTTTCCCCGTAGTGGACACTCACCCCTCCCCCTTATTCTCTCTCTCTCTTACTGCACAGGGTTAAGTTTTGGTCCTTCCCACATACACTAGCTCCTCCTTCCCTTTCTCTCTTTTACACAGGGTTAAGTCTTAAGCCCTTCCTCCTACACTCGCTCCTCCCCCTCTCTCTTCACAGGGCTCTATTTTGGTTTTTTCCATCTACACTCACCCCTCCCTACTCGCTCCCTCAACTTCTCAGAGCACAGTGCATTTTCCTTTTTTTTTTACACAACAGTGGCTGGATGTCGTGCCTCTTTTTCCTGAAGTCAACAACCAGTTCCTTGGTCTTATTTGTGTTCAGGAGTAGGTTGTCGTCACGGCACCACACTGTCAGTCTCTCCACCTCCTCCCTGTAGGCTTACTCATCTTCCCCTGTAATGAGCCCCACCACTGTAGTGTCGTCCGCGAACTTAACAATGGTGTTGCTGTGGTGGATGGGGGTGCAGTCGTGGGTATAGAGTGTGTAAAGGAGGGGGCTCAGCACGCAGCCCTGTGGAGAACCAGTGCTGAGGCAGATGGCTGTGGAGAGTTGTGGGCCCACTCTGACCCTCTGGGTGCGTTCTGTAAGGAAGCTCTTAATCTTGAGGCAGGTGGGGTGTGGTAGTCCAATGTCCAACAACTTGTTCACCAGTCTGTGGGGAAGGATGGTGTTAAATGCTGAACTAAAGTCTATAAAGAGCATCCGTGCATAGCTCCCCGGTTGTTCTAGGTGGACAGTGTGGAGAGCGGAGGTCACGGCGTCCTCTGTAGATCTGTTAGCTCTGTAGGCAAACTGGTGTGTGTCGAACAAAGGGGGATGAAAGTCATGATGTGGTTCCTGATGAGCTTCTCGAAGCACTTCATTACCACGGAAGTCAATGCTACTGGCCTGTAGTCATTGAGGCTGACAATCGATTGCTTTCTGGGGAGAGGTACTATGATGGAGAATTTAAGACAGGACGGGATGGTGGACTGGCACAAGGACTGATTAAAAATCCTGGTGAGGACTCCGGTCAGCTGATCAGCGCAGTCCTTCAGCACCCGCCCTGAGATGCCATCAGGGCCGGCTGCCTTCCATGGGTTGACGGACCGTGTTCGCCTCACCTCATGCTCCCCCACCCTGAAGGTGGAGTTGTCACTCTCAGGGTGAGGTCCGGAGGCCTCTGACGTTTCCACCTCAAACCGGGTGAAGTGGTGGTTAAGCTCCTCTGCCAGTGATGCGTCACCTGCCAGAGGACCCGCATTGGTCCTGTAGTTAGTGATGTGCTGGACGCCCAACCACACCTGCCTGTTGTTGTTGCACTGCAGGTGGTCTTCAATCTTCCTCTTATAGTCCAACTTGGCCTCCCAGATACCCCTCTTCAGGCTGGCACGGGCTGAGCTGTAGAGGGTCACGTCACCAGACCTGAAGGCTGTGTTTCAGCAGCTTCTGGACCTTGCTGGTCATCCAGGGTTTCCGATTGGGGTAGACACGGATGTGTTTCAACTGTAACAGTGTCTGTGCAGTGTTGAATGTAGCTCAGCACACTGTCACTGAACACATTCAGGTCTGGGTGTTCGAAAATACCCCAGTCGGTTGTCCTGAAGCAGTCCTGTAGCTGCTGGGAGGCACCCTCTGGCCAGGTTTTGACTGTCTTTGTGGTGATGGGAGCAGTTTTTCTGAGTGGGGTATATGCTGGAATCAGGAAGAGTGATACATGGTCAGACTGGCCAAGGTGCGGTAAAGGCTTAGCCCTGTAGCCCTGCTTAATGTTCGTGAAGACTTTATCCAATGTGTTGGCTCCTCTGGTGGCACACTTCACGTGTTGATGGAATTTGGGGAGCATTGGTTTTAAGTCCACATGATTAAAGTCCCCCGCGACGATGTGCACAGCATCAGGGTGTCTGTTCTGCTGGATGCTAATGCCGCGGTGTAAGAGACCGGTGGCTGTGCTAGCGTTAGCATCTGGTGCTATGTAAACAATGGTGATCAAGACCGCGGTAAATTCCAAGTCCGGGGAGCAGTGGCTGTCTACAGTCGATGTGTTTGCACACCAGTTGTTGTTCACATACAGACACAGTCCCCCACCTCTGCTTTTCCCAGAGTCGCTGGTCCTGTCATGGTGCTGTACTGTGTAGCCTGTTAGCTCGATAGTGGAGTCCGGAAACGACGAGTGGAGCCAGGATTCTGTGATTCCTCCTCTCTCTCTGCCCGAGACTTTAAAAAGTCCAGCAGGTCACTGTCTCTCTGCCTCTTTCTGCCTGTCCTGACCTGTGCTCTCCTGTCCTCTCCTGCCTCTTCCTCTGCAGTAGAGATAGAGACCAGGGTGCTGACCACACCACCTGCAGTGGCACTGGCCACAACCAGAGGCGGGCTGATGGCATGCTGCCCCTGGAGTGCAGCATGGAGTGGCAGCGGTCACACTCCCGCCTCTACCCTTTTACCCGTTGGTGGGTCTCTTAGCTCCTGAAAATAGGTTATTAATTATCACATTGTGAAATTAAATGTCTGTTAGATTTTATATATGACCTGACAAATAAAAATCAAGTAATTTCTCAAAAACAGAAAAATCCAACAAAGCTTTCCATTTATTATATTCAACAAAAAGATATAATCGGTACCTTATATTTATCTTTTAAATTGTTCCATTTGTTCTTGGCCTGCCTGGCCGTTATGGGCAGGCCAGAAGATGTAACAAATACACAAATACAGTAAATGACATACTCCCTCCAAAAGATATTTACCATCATAGACTAAGACTGGCAAAATGTAACCCTTCTCCAGACATTCAGGCAGTGATAAAAACATTAATGTATACTCACTCCCATCCCGACTTTGCGGAGTTTCTCCCCCCAGTGAAGAGGGCCTCATTTAGGCTCTCCATTCAATCAGGGCCCGGGTCTCCTCAGCTGTCCCTTGAACGAAATATAGCTCATCAGTTTTAATGCCACAATGCCGGCATTTTTACACAGCATGTGAGTTTAAGTAACTGATAGTGCACAACAGGGAGTATGGACGAATTACGTTAAACATTTTTGGTTGGACAAGATGCTTTAGTACAACTTTATAGTTGAATAAAAATATAAAACTATAAAATCC
Organism: Caranx melampygus; assembly: GCA_019059645.1. Lineage (NCBI taxonomy): Eukaryota > Metazoa > Chordata > Actinopteri > Carangiformes > Carangidae > Caranx > Caranx melampygus. Next base: position 81,784 of record JAFELL010002403.1, read on the forward strand.
TCTCCCCTAAGCTGGACCGATTAGTCCGATATCACATAACCTAAAGTGTTTCGTTTCATAAACTAAAGCCTGCCTATTAGATGCACAGAGATCGGTCACGTTTTACCACTACAATGATACAGAACCAGCGGCTGATTCCAGAGGGTCACGCCGGGACACAGCTATAATCAGCGGGGTAGCAGTAATGGTAAGCAACCGGGCCAACTTGCTAGCAGTTAGCGGAGTATGATGTCAGAAAACATCGAAGCAAAAACTACCTGCTGCAGTAATGAATCAACCACAACACAAATTTTAAGTTATAACAATTATCATACAAAAGTATAACTACATTTTGTGACCCTAAATCAGTACAATTTCTAGGCAAGGCAAGGCAAGGCAATTTTATTTGTATAGCCCATTTTTACAAACAGTTTGTCTCAAAGGGCTTTACACAGCATTATGACAACATCCTCTGCCCTTAGACCCTCACATCCACTGAGGAAAAACTCCCAAGAAAAAATGGAGAAACCTCAGGGTGAGCAACAGAGGAGGGATCCCTCACCCAGGACGGGCAGACGTGCAATAGATGTTGTAAACAGACAAGAAAACAGTTTTCAACATGGAATATGGAAAACATGGAAATGGAATCAGTCAGTTAACGAAGAATGATGAAGGCAGCTCCTGGTGGGCAGGGAGGGAAGGCCAGCTTAATGGGACTACTGGACGGCAGACTGGGTCGTGAGCAGGGAGTGCAGACTGGTTTAACAGCAGGAGAAAGGAGGCGATGGAGGTGGCGGTTGGTTCTCTGCGGAACGCATTCTGGGATACGATCCTCCCGAAAGTCCATACAAGTCTCCACTGATGCATCCTCAATGAAATGGGCGGGGCAAGAACACATCCGGAATATTTGACTGTACGTAGCGAGATGCAAACTTTTGAATTGGAACAGTACTTGGTCTGATTGTGATGATGTTTTTCAAGTCCACAAGAACAGAAGTACAGAGAAGAACGCATATTGAGAAACGGCTAGAGTTTCATTTTTACAATCAAATCCGGTCAGTTGTCATGGAAACATGATAACCACAATGTTGGAAATTTCAAACCATAATCAACAGCCCTCACGTAGTGCGGTCGATGAGGAAATGCGGCGGGTCTTCAGACCTGGAGCATCAGGTGTATCAGGGCAGAGCGGATCCTCTATGAGTAGAGGCAACCAAGCAAATCAACCTCAATTTCAAACACAACAGTACTTTGGCGGATGGGCTTCCAGCAGGTCCAGGAGGAGGTAAGGTCATTTCATAAAGTGGATTAATTGAGCCTTATGGACTGCGTAATAACATTAAGAGCACGAGCTCGGGTTCACTCATTATCATTTCAACAAAAAAGTATTAAAACACAGTCAACATTAACCACAAAAACACAATGCTTTTTCTTAGTTTCCTAAGTGATGTCACCCTACTCACATTTCTATAGCCTATGTGAAGAACAATCCTCATCTAATCCTAAAACCTCGATTGATAATGACCAGAAGACAGGCTTGTAATTTATGCAAAAGTAAACCTATCAACTTCTAACAAAATGTCCCAATGTCTCTCTCACTGTGAAAATGATAAGCATGATGAGCCTATGACTGCCCACTTGTATCTTGACTGTCTTAATATACTGACTTCACTGAGTTCAGTTCACATCAGTAATAGTGAATTGGATATCTACTCTGCAGATGACAATGTGCTCTCTTGTGTCTGACTGTGCATCACCCAGCTCATAAGACACCATAATTTTCATGTCATGCTGCTCTGCTCAGTGGCCAGGGCAATTTCAAATTTCACAGTTTCCCCACAGGAAGATCGGGAGATCGTATCCTGTCTCTGGAACACACTTCCAAGACCAAAGTGTTAAATCTAAACAATGCATGACCTCTCCAAAGTCATATTATCTTACACTGCCTACCCTACAACTCAGCAGGAAACTTCCATGGCTGAAGCCTTTGTTGAGAAGTTTCCACGCCTTAAGGAGCCAGGGTCCTTTGCAGTGTTGTACAATTATAGTGCCAAGCTGAAATTACAAAACTATGCCTATCCTGAAATAAACACACTGAGAAAGCTACCTGCTGAGGCAGGACCAGCCAAAGGTGTGAATAGTTCCAAAGAGAGCAGAGGTAAATGATCTCCCTCTTCATCCTGTAAAATCAGGACATGTTGGAGAAAGAGAGGCTTAGTCTGTGAAATGTGAAAGAGAATAAAACAAAGATAATCACAGAAATGTCCCAAACCTTTTGAAGGCAAAGAGGTGACCTGCAGTACGTCTGTGTCTTTAAAGAGTGGTTGAAGTATTTTTTAGGTCTGGTGTCTACCACTGAGAGTTTCCTCTTTCATGAGATATCATTATTTTGTTTCTGTCTGTAATTAATCACTTGTTTGGATTCTCTTGTTTTGTTCTCCTTAACCTTGGTCACTTCCTCTTGAATATGTTTGCTTGTCTATGCTCTCAAATCTAATGCATGGTCATGTTGCTGCTTATGTGCTTATATAAGAGTCTGGTAACACTGTGATTGTTGGTTGGGGGGGGGGGTTGTTTTTCTGCAGCTGATAAATGCAAAAGGAGGAGCTGCTGGCTCCAGGATGCGTCCCCCCCTGGACTCCATCAACAAGGTGTATTCCTGTTTGAATAAAGAGTGAAATAAATGTATTATTCCATGCACAAAGTAGATGCCCTTGTTGTTTTTAATGACTCCAGTCTGACTATACGTAAACTTCTGGCTTCAACTGCCAGTCATCTTGCTAAATTGCATCTCTCACAGTCTCAGAGCTCTGACAAGAAAGAGATGCAGTTGTCTATTGCTTCATTGACTACTTCAGCAAGAAGAGCTTCTCCAAGACTGCTAGGTATGGTATTAAAAGACTGATCTCTCTTCCCATGGTGACACCTCTTCTCATCTCAAACCAGATTGATGATTGACATTAATTATTATAAAGAAATGAGAGAGGTGGATCAGTTCCGCATGATCTGACGTTGTGGTGATTGTTGTTGTGCTCTGTGAAAGTTGATGTGATCTGTTGAATACTTCACTATTTACTTTACTTTTTACATCCTCCTCTCCTGTCCTCTCCTCTCCTCTCCATTGCATCATGTGAAATGTGGATGCACATTTGAAGCTGTCAATGGCACCAGGACTCACTGTATGAAAAGTCCATAATAATACAGTCCAACCTACTGTGTTCATATTAATGAATTTTCTGTATTTGATTGTTACAGGTGTAACACACATTGCATTGTGGGTACAAGAAGAAGGCAGCAGCCATCTCCCAGTGAGTACTCAACCTTTTCAGTGGGTTCTCAAGCACCAGAGCTCAATGCAATGCTCTATATTCAAAATAAGGAATCCAAGTGCAAATGGTTAGCTCTAAATTACTGGCTAGATTCTACATAGGATGTTTTTTACATAGACTTTATAATCATAGCAAAGTGGTGTCAATGTTCTCAGTATGATGGACAACTATGAAGCCTGGGTATGTGCCTATAAATGTACTACTGAGATGAAAAGAAGATTCACTGTACATGAGTTCTCCTGATGACTCTTCTGCTTTTTCCAAAATATTTGTGCTAGATGAAACTGAGCCCTGATATGACACAGCATGAGTGCAGTGCAGGAGATGCCAGAGTGGCACCACAGCATTTAGTTCTTTCCCAATAATACAACTCTCTCAGCTGTATTAAAACGCTCACAGATTTGTTTTATCATAATTACACAAATCACTTTCCACAGCATATTCTGTTTATTTCAGTCTTTTGGATGGCTCTGTTCTATTAATTCATGTTGTAATGTTTCCCCTGATGGTTATTACTTAATACCTACACTTTGTCCACCTGCTTCAGAATAACTCAATTTAATTGATTCATTAATTGGCCCCTCTCTGCTTGTAATTAATGTTCTGTCTTTTTCACTCTCACTGGATCGTACCACTGTCTGTGCACTTCGTCATTTGTTGATTAAAAACAAGTAGAAAGAAAACAACATGTACTCACTTGTATCTTTTTCATCGTTTTATAAACTGAGCTGTGAATGTGTCCTGAATGTTGTAAATCTGTGTGTATTTGTGTGTATGAACGTGTGCGTATGCTTGTTTCCAAAACATCTCTTTAAGTGGATTTTTCAACATGAGGCAATTACAGTGAAATCAGCGCTCCGCAGGAAAGATAAAATATGATGAATGCAGCAATCTTTTCTCCACTGCTCAACAGTGGGGTCTGATGCGTGAGGAGACACTGCCACTGATATGATGCACTGAGGGAAGAATTACACTTTGAATTGAATTTTGAAGTACTGTTCATTGTACAGCAACGTTGCAGGGCAAGATGTATGATGGGAGATTTTTGGCATGAATACCAGGGTGCTTCACGTTACACGTGTAAGAAGATTTACAACGACGCAGCAAATTCATTGTAATCTACTTATTCATGGATAACAATACAATAGGCAAGGGGAGATGGAAATTATGTATGCACATAGGCTTTGTAGCATACTGTAAGTCATACTGAGGAGTGAAAATGTCAGAGCCTCAATGACTTAATGATGTTCCTGCAATTACAGAGTAATTTTATAGGGGAAAAGTGCCAAGGAAAAAAAAGAGCCGAGGAAAGAGTCAGGAAAGTGGTTATTCTGAGAGGAGAGCAATTAGAGAAAGTAAAGGGGAGATGTAATGTGGTTCTGCAGGTCCTGCTCCAGTAGATTAGTTTCCAGTCTCTGATGGAAGATGAGGTGTAGGTGTGAACTCACCCTGATGGAGAGATCATTGTGAGAGTTGAGGGAGAGATGAAGTTACTCTTGGATGAAGGTCGTTTTATTAGAGAACACAGAGAGCGCAGCAGTGGCATGACATCTAATCAGAGCAGTCACATGGGTCAACATCAACAGTAACCGCGATGCTCATTTGGTCAATTAATTATAAATCATCAGCCATAAACAAACGTCCAGGAAAATGAAGTCTAGTTTTAGCCACAGCTACAAACATCCAGTTTACTGTTGCACCTCAAGTTTGACCACACAACCAGAATTTCACATGCTCCTCCTGCTGTCATGAACAACAGCAACTGACTGACTTAGGTGTATTCACTTTCAGGTCATCATGACTCATCTGGACAAACTCAACGTCAGAAACTGACAAACTTTCTCGAGCTCAGAACCAGTGTAAGTGATGGCTGGGCAATGGAAATAACAACTTGGGCTCTAGTTTCATAGACCAGGAGCAAAGGAGGAACAGGGCGTGTCCAGGCGCACTTTGCAAGTTTTGTGCACCGTGCACCCCGGTGCAAGTTCTCCACCTCCATCCCTCCTTGCAGCGCAAATGGGAAGGAGGGAGGGGAGAAGGTGTGAGTGGGTTTAACACAGCTGATTCAGATCTTCACCAATCAAATGAGCTCCTCTCCTCTCCTTTAAATCCTCTGCGGACGGGTCGCACTGCAATTCTGTCATTTTACATTTCGACATGGACGAAGGAGACAGCGACACCAGACAGCCAGACTTCTCCAGGAGGAAACTGATGTTTTGGTCCGGGAGGTCCAAGCTCACAGTGGCTGAATATATGGTAACATGAACAGACCTCCATGGACTGATGAAGCAGAGGTAGTCTGGAGGAGGTTACTGATCCTGGTAATCAGGTTTGTCCTGATACACTGAGAACCGTTGACCAGTGTGAAAAGAAAAAAACTTGTTCCACTAATAAAGACACTCACATAGTAACCCATATTTAAACACAGTGTAACAAAGATGAGTAGTGTTCACAGATCACAATATAAACAAATACCATGTGTAACAGGGATGAAATCTGAAGCACCTGTGAGTAAAGGAGGCATCACCGAGCTCCGTGGCCTGGTCCTTGTCGGCGAGAGTCTCTCTCTTTTCTTTTGAATTCTCTGAGATGAGAGATGCTGAATACATCCTCACTATCTGATGCTGAGGCTGTTTGTGGCTGAGAGAGATGTGAGCCCGTTAGTTTCAGCTGTTCATTCAGTCAGGTTGAGTTTCCATTACGTGCCACCCGCCAGTGAGTCACTAGAAACTGTAGAGAGGTATAAGTACCTAGGAACCATGTTTGACTCCAATCTCAAGTTTGATAAAAACACAGTCAATTGTTAAACAAGGTCAACAACAACATCTATTTGCTGCAGAAGCTGAGTTCTTTAATATTTCCAAGATGATCTTCTGTCATTTTTATCATTTGGTCTTTCAGCTTTTTCTTTTATTTTCTTTTTTTTTTGGGGGGGGGGGGGGGGGGGGTCAGTGAAGGAAAAGGACCGTCTCAGCAGCATTGTTAGACTTTGCTTCAAGATTATTGGAGCTCAACTGACAGACCTGAGCTCTGTCTGGAAAAAAAAACTGAGTGGTCGTCCTGACCTTATTCTCAGCCAGGAATTAACAGTGCTCTGAGTTGTACTGTCTTTGTGACTGGTGGACTGTGAACTGAATCGTTGTATTTACATAAATGAAGCTGTTGAACTTGAACTATGTTTTGTGTGTTTTGCTCTATTGCCCCTGCAGCAAGAAGGTCCTGGTTTCAAACCAACCAGTCAGGTAGGACATGGCGTTAGGAAGTTTCTCTGTCAAGTCTCTAATTTTTTTTGTTTGTTTTGTTTTGAAGAAATAATCTCTTTTTTCAAAGGTTGGATTGTGCCGGACCTTCTTCAAAAGTGCTTTGACCATGTATGTGAGACCACTGGAAACAATGACATACACACCCACAGTCACTCCCTCACTGGGTCTCATCAGCCTTTAATACAAGTGGTAAAAGCAACACGGGTACTGAAATACAAGCATTGCTGACCTTGTTGTCTTTGCTGGCAGTTGTTGCTCGGTTTAACTCTGCAATGAAAGCTGTAGCTGTATTTGCCGTTCCTTGTTCTTCTAACATGTGTCTGTTCAAAGTGGCACACAACTCTTCAGTATGGTCATGGGTGACAATTCATGTATTGCAATCAATGTGTACATTTCAGCAGTGAATAACAATAAAATGTAAACACTGTGTCAAACAGTCTGTGATCTCATCTGGTTAGTCTCGTGTGGTCGTGCAAGACTAACAGGCATAAACAGGATTGATTTAAGGATTCTATGAATCGATATCAGATCTTTTAAATGAAGATCAATATGAATCGGAAAATCCATTTTTCACACCTAGCCCTACTTGATATGAACAGAGATAGTTTCTGATACAGAACTAGATAGGTTGTTTGGATGGAGAGCTCAGCAGTATGGATATAGCTTTGTCCTTCTCTGTGACACTGCCATTAGCATGGAATTTCTGTCTGTTACCTTTACTGCCATGATTCTTCTGTATAGATGAATATACATTTATTTCTTACATTTAACATTGCATACTACTACAATGAACTTCAGTTTTACTTTGTGGACTTTGAAGGAATTTGACTTTTGACCAGAATAATTACCAAATTTTGACTCAAACAGCTGCTGAGCCCAAAACCCTTATGGCTGCCAAAGCTTTCGTCACTTCATCTGAGTGCACCTGCCATAGAACTCTAAAAGTGACTTTGAACCAAAGTCTGTTTCTGAAACTGACTTAAATAAATTGGCTGGGCTGAGCTCATTAAGCAGTCTTTAACTGCAAAGTTGCATCAGGCTTCAGATCTTAGTATGACCATTATAACCACTAAGACCCACATCTAAGGATCTGGTCCTGGTACCAGTAGAGGCCAGGAGTTCTCTGAAGAAGATACTTTCCCATCTCACTGATTCATCCTGACATCAGTCACTTGACTCTTGGCTTCAGCCAAGGAGTAAAGACTTTCAAAGGATTAAAGGTAAAGGATTTCAAGTGCACACTGTTGGGATACACAAATTGGACTATGAGAGGAACATTTTAAGGAAGGTACAAAACTGTCCGCACCTTCTGCAGGGGTTTGTGTAATCAATGTTCACTCGTTGACTGTATTTAGTCTACACCACATTACAAAGTACAGTGCTTATACTGCCTGATAAGGAAAATCCAGCAGTAGAACAGATATTTATGGAAATAGAGCCAGGTGCTCCTTAAAGGTGATCCATCGATGACCATACAACCCCAGGCAATATTACATCCTCTACAAAGAGATGTGTAGGAAGGTTCAAGAAAGAAAATCAATGCTTCCAACATACTGCACCACTGACTGCAAGATCTATACAGAGAAAATATTGCTGCCAATACAACACCAGGGCAACAGCACACTGTAAAATATCTAGAGGAGGAAAAATAAACCTGTAAAGTGGAGCTGGACGATGTCACGGCCATGAAACATTCATTAAAACCTGGTCCTTTCACAGCACAAGAGTGAGGATGCTGGGTCGCTGCTATGGCAATTTTCTTGTATTGCTCATAAGATGAAGTGCTAATGTGGGAGGAAAGATGGAAGGGAGGAATGGAGAGAAGAAAGGAAATGGTGAGCACAGTTAGGAGTCGGGAGCCCAGTGATGGAGTAGATTTAGACTGTTAGAAAAACCAAGATAATCAGAGTCATACAGGCAAGATGGATTGATGAGTGGAGAATGGTGGAATGGAGAAAATGATTAAGTATCCAAGACACAAGGCCATATGAGTGGAAGAAGGCTGTGCGACTGGAGAAAATGAGGAGGTCAGAGATGGAGCGTCTATAAGGCCCCCACAGAGTCGGGTGTACTCTGAGCACACTGGACTCTGCACAGCATGTCAGCAGCTGTTTGAGGTTTCATAGTCTTTCACAGTCAAGCCTATCACCACATACAGTACCAATTTCCTACAATTCTCATGCCAATTTCCCACATTTCCCACAATCCTTTCACACTCTTCACATTTCTGTTATGGGTTTTGTGTGGCCCCGGTGCCCGTACACTGAGTTTGCATGGTAGTAACAATTTGACGTCTGCATTGAGTCCGCTCAGACCTCTGCAGTGCGTGTGTGTGTGTGTCCAAGTCTCTCACAGTTAACTGTTTTGACAAACACTGTTAGCAATGTTCGCAGCTCAGAATGAACTGTTCCATTCACTGTAAGATGAAGGCCAGTTGTTGAGAAACAGTAACAGGCAGAAAGGAGCTTCTGGCTTTTGTGCTGTTTTGTAACATCAGCCTGTAAAAGGCAGGACTGTAGCTGGATTCCATCTGTCAACAGCATCTGCCTCTACTTGTATATGACTGAAACATGTGATTATCATTAAATATATATTGAATTGACAAGACTGACTCTTTTCTACTACTACACTCTGTTTTCCATTGTAACCACTGTACTGTATGTTTTCTACTGTCTGTTAGAAATGTAGAGATTTACATTTATCTGCTCTTGCCCCACAATGCCCTCCCTTCACATCTAATCCATATCATACCTTTTTGAGTCTTACTCAGGTATTTTTACCCTCCAGCACATTTTTGAAACAATCTGTCCATATGTAAATGCGAAAATGCAATAAAAACACAATGCATTTCACGCTCATGACCTGCTTCTCCAGCAGCAACATGCTCACCGGTGCCCAGAGGTTGCCCTTGTCTGGTGACATTGGATGAAAAACTCTGTTTAGGTGTGGATGATAGGCTCAAACACATAGAAAAGTATCCGGTTTTGGCCATTTATGTTTACGTGTAGTCAGGACCTAATTCTGTACCAATATACACTTTTAAGCTGTGACATTAAAATGCTTGTAATGAAAATAACTGAACCTACATATTGATTTTGAAATCACATCACTAATGATTCACAATGAACTCTTAAAAACCATGATACACACATCCGCCAATCACCTGTCTTAGGGTTTGGTTGATCAGTGTATCTATGCATTGCATGGGTTGATTCTGATGAGTGGTCACCATGATGGAGAGTGGGAAGGAGGAGGGTGACAAACAGTTGGAAAAGGTAAAATTAGCTTAAAAAAAAAAAGTGTGATCGGATGGTTGGAACGAGGAAGAGAGAAAGGAAGAAGAAAAATATTGACTGAAAGATGGATGGGGAAGGAAAGAAAAAAATGGACTGTGCTAAATTCTAACTGCTACACACACACACACACTGATGCATAGCTCACCCAGTGCCCAGCAAGGGGAGGAGGAGGGCAGTCTGGCTGATGGATGCCGATGTCACCACGGTTACGAATGAAGCATTTATTCCCGCATGAATAATGTATACACTTAAGCGTCAACTCGTTTCTTCCCTCCTTTCATTCTTTCCTCTGCTCTCTGTCCACAACTCCATCCATCCATCCATCCATATCGCTCTGCCCGCCTTCTCATCTCAGAGCACAAATAAGAACAAATTGAAGCTGTAGGGAGTGTGTACATGCATGTGTGCCACTGAATCTCAGCAAATAAGTGTTTGCATGTAACTGTGTGCATGCAGGCAAGTGTGTTTGTCAGTCTGTGCGTGCATGCGTGCATGCATGTGTGTGTGTGTGTGTGACTTAGCCTACAACCACAAAGCTCCATACAGTCATCTCTGGAGTATTCATACCTCACATAAAATAACATTATGAACACTATAGAAGATTATGTACAAGTCAGTGAAACACAATTATTGTTATTTTTTTCACCTTAAACTGCAGCACATTGACTTTAAAATGAAACAGTTCTTGGTCTCATCTTTAATTTATGGAAGGAATATCTATATTAGATGCTGCACAGACCTGTTCTCCCAGTTTTAGGAGCATGGAGCAGAGCAGTGGTCCTAAAAATCAAAGATGGACCCACAGGATCATGGTGCCTCTAAAACAGCGTGTGTAATTGATTCTTAATAATAGGTTTTCCTTCAAAAGAGCTTAATCCTGAACTGAGGCCTTGTAATATTCAGTGTCTGATCATCCAAGATGATTATTTATTGTTTATTTTATATATATTTCAACAATATGCATTTGATCCCTATATAATAGCTGTGCAGTGCTTCGCTCAAAAAAGTAGGTATTAAGTTGATATGAGCGCTGTGGTCTTCGTTTGATGGTTTCCTGCAATAATTTCATGCCCACAAGGACACTGTGAGGACTGTCAGTTTGGAGCTGTTGTGAGATGAAGCTTTGGAGCAGCCTCTCATCATGCGAGCCAAATCATGACATTCAGATGTCGCCAATAGGCCTGATACAATAGTGTCTCCAGTGTCTCATCACCATATGCATAAGACAGATTATCATGTAGATAATGTTCACATGGCCTCAATCCAAATGAAGTTTCTCTGGTGAAGACCAGAGTGACAGCGAAAAGCTCCACAAAAACAGCTCTTTTAGGGGCCGCTTTTTGTGCCCACAGCACCTACTTTCTATACAGATCCTATGAAGTTCTGCATTCTCAGCACCCTCAGCAGAAAAAACTCTCTTGGTGGTGACGGTTTTTGTTAATAATAATAATAATAATAATAATAATAATACATTTTATTTAAGGCGCCTTTCAGGACACTCAAGGTCGCCGTACACACGTTTAAAATCAGATATAAAACGTAGAGAAACGACAAAAAACAGCAAGAGAGAGGTTAAAAAGTAGAAAAGAGGTGGACAAGATGATGTTAAGTGCAGTAAGCCTTTCTGAACAGGTGGGTTTGAGTTGGGATTTGAAGTGAATGAATGAGTCGATGTTTCTGATATTGGGTGGTAATGAGTTCCAGAGACGGGGAGCAGAGCGGCTGAATGCTCTGCTCCCCATGGTTGTGAGACGGGCGGAGGGGGCGGACAAGTGTATGGAGGAGGATGATCTCAGGGTGCGGGAGGGAGTGGGAATGTGGAGGAGATTGGACAGGTAGGCAGGAGCGAGGTTGTGGATGGCCTTGAATGTAAACAGAAGGACTTTGAATTGAATACGAAACTGAACCGGGAGCCAGTGGAGCTGTTGAAGGACGGGAGTGATGTGGTGGATGGAGGGGGTTCGGGTGATGATGCGGGCAGCTGAGTTCTGGACCAGTTGAAGTTTATGGAGGGATTTGTGAGGGAGGCCGAAGAGGAGAGCGCTGCGCTGCTCAGAGCACTTAGAGTTGAAATCTGTTGAACGTTTAGAACAGCACAGTGCTCGTCAATGTCACTTTTCCCACACTGGACAATCGAAATCAATAATAGGCAGGACATACGTTACCAATGACAACACAGCCAGCGACATGGCTTGATTTATATCATGCACCCACACTCGACTTGAAGGTAGGCCTACCTCAGGGTCATGTTGTTTGTAACAACAGAGCTATACAAATAAAGTTAAGAGCGCTGTCAGCACAAAAAGTGTGTTTAGTGGACATGGCCCCTTATTTGCAATATTTGCAATATCATTAACTCTTGAGTAATTTCAGGCTGTTCCTTGCCCCCCTCCCGAAGTAACCACAGCTCGTCCTTGTATGTAAAGATCCGTTTTCACTCATTGGTTTGTTTTGTGTTGTGCTGTGCACCCCATAGCTGTCTGACCTTTCAGTATTTCTGGATTGTGCCATTTTTTTGCCACAATTATATGATCCAAGAGCAATATGATCTTATAAGATATGGACACACCGTTGTGGACACCCTCAAATCAAAACACAGTTAGCTATTGCAAAGCCATGCCTAGTTCATTACAAAGAAAAGTTCACAGGTATCTCTTAGTGAGGAAGTATTAGTGAGAAAATATTCTCATTGAGTTAACTTTGTCTAAGTCACCTGGATTTATCTGTCTGTTACCTGTGAGGCTGTCCCTGGTCTCCCTGTCTCGATGTGCCCAGCTCTGTTCTGTCTGTCTGTCTGTCTTTTCCTGATCACATAGTGATATTAACATTTCCATAAGCACTTTTCTCAGGGTGATTTCATCAAATTGCTTTATGATGTTACTGGGGGTTCACTTGGTGTGTTGGTGCACTGTAAAGTGACACCGTTTCTGTTTTCCCTTTCTTTGCTGGCTGCTGATAAAAGGCACACCTACAGCGATGATATGACCTACAGCTAGTACAGCATAAAGTCATTAAGTGCTAACATTTAAGGCAAACAGCCAACCCTCTGGTTATTGGACGACTCACCTCCTGCACCACTGTCACAACTAGACTTGTTTTCCTGGTCTTGAAAACGTTTCTGCTCTCATATGAAGGGCTTCTTCAGTTCTGAAATGAAGGCCCTATTAAAAGGCTTCAGTTGAGGATTAAGCCCTTTATAGGAAAACCTATTATTAAGAATGACTTCACACAGGCTGCTTTAGAGGCCCTCTGATCCTGTGGATCCATCTATGATTTTTTAGAACCACTGCTCTGCTCCATCCTCCTAAAAGAAATTGAACTGACTGTAAATATAAAACTACACTGTGTACACACAGTGTTCTGTAATGCTCATAATGTTACTTATGTGAGGTATGAACACTCTACAGATGACTGTGGAGCTTTGTCATTGTAGGCAAAGTTAGACACGCACACACACACACACACACACAGAAACATACTGACTTACATTGACTGACTGAAGCATGTGGATGTTAAATTAATTAATAAATTAATACAGTTTGGTAAAGAAAACCACAAAAATCCCTCAATATATCATTCTTGTTCTATGTATATAGATATGACAGCTGTCACACTTTACCAACTATTCCCATGTCCTGTTAAGATGAACGCCAGTCCAGAGGGAACTTCCAACTAAATGTTCATTAGTTGAAGTAGTTTCTGAGGTCGCACAACATTTACACTGGGAAAAATAGATGATTGAAAATAGCTACACAAGGGAAATTTCTGATGAACTTTTTCCCCACAATAAAACGACAGAGGAGGAAAAAGGAGCTTGAAGTGCCATCTCCAGCGTCAGCTTAGAAAACAAACTAATGTAATTAATTCAGAAACTGGCAGCTGCTGTCACACTGTGTAAACTAAAGTTAAGTTCAGACTCTGTGACTTCAAAGGCGTTGGATCGATGTGCTTCACACAACTACATAACTTGCTTACTTGTGACCAGTCTTGAAGTCAAAGAGCAGCAGCACACAGTCATACACCACATATCCTTTCACCTCGACTGCTCTGTGTGCTCACATGAAAAGATGTCACACAAAGAGCCACAAGATGTGGAACAGAAAATGATACAATTCTTTGCATGAATAGGATTTTAAGGTCAGAGTTTAAGGTCAGACACAAGTGAGCACTAGTTGTTTGCACAATGCTTTGTGCTAAAAAGAGGGGAAAAAAAGAAAAAATCAAAGAATATGGGTGAGGGACTCACTGAGGTTGTGCTGCATGACACTTCAATCCAAACTTGCATCTGAAAATCATGCACCAAAATAAAGAGTAGAACCTGATACTTAAGCTGGATGTGTTAAATAGCGTTTTGATAGTGGTTTCATTTAATACACATTATCAACATATATGACATATAATAAGGTTCAGGAAACGCCAAAGAATAATGATGAAAATATTCTGACCCATCTCATTATCTGTTCCTCTCACATGTACACATTCAGCCACACTCATATTTGGCATCATTTTACATTCTTTCTATTTTTTTTGTATTCCAGATCAGGTTGTGTGTTCACACCAGTGATGTCTGAACACAAAGACCGCCCACAGTGCTGACCAGCTGCATGTAAGCGAGGGTGTGCAGCTTCCTCTGGGCCGTGTCATTCTACAGTTTCCCTCTGGAGAGGCCAGATGCTGGGACACTAGCGTCCATCCTCCCCACCTGCCTGCAGCCACCGGACAGGGTAGACTTTGATCCGCTGATCCCTCTGCAGGGACCAATCAGACACCCCAATCACCTGACCCCAATCCTGACTTCCTCTCCTGTTCTTTGAAGAGATGCCATGTCAAAAGACAACACACACACACAACTTGTGAAGGGTTCCACAGCTGCATGTGTCCAGAATGGGAGGGTGAGATGGTTTCAGAGATTTAGTAACAGCAGATCAAATGGAGGTAAACCAGTGTCACACCAGTAATCCCCAATATTAAATAACTTTCCTCAGTCAGTTACCAGTGAGACCAATTTTTGATATGTTGGAACTGATGAACTGCAAATATACACCCTGCATCTGAAAGGTTTGACACCAGAACCATTTTGGGTTTGATTCATGTGTCTGAGGCCTTTCTGTGTGGAGTGTGCACGATCTGTGTCTGCGTGGGTTCTGCGCCTTCCTCTCTCACTCCAAAGACAAGCTCATTACCTTGACTGGTGACTCTGACGTAGTGTTGATGTGTTTGTTTGAGGTTGTTGTCTTTACAAATCAGTCCTGTGATAGACCGGTGACCTGCCCAAGGTATACCCTGCCCTCACTCTAGCTGGGATTTTCCTCCAGATTTGACTGTTATAAGAAATAGTGATCTGTGTGATGACTGAATCCCGTGGCTGTTTCAGTATGTTCCTCTCTATCAGACACTGTCTATCTTCATACCTTCCTTCATATCTATCGAATTTAGTTTGAGTGATACAAAACATGTAGCATGAAATTATCACCAAATTCTTGAGTCAACTTTGCTCCAACTTATTAAAACAAATTTTACACTTATTTTTGGAATATACTGTATAACAATTAGTGTGTGTGTGTGTGTGTGTGTGTCTGTGGGGGGGGGTTGTTCTAGGTATATGTGGACGAGTGTGAGCATGGGTTTGGATTGATCATGCTAGAAAGCACAATAATGTCCTATAGCACCAGCTAGTGGTGGGTAGATCATATAGACTCCCGAATACCAGCAGTGTTCCAAATTTTAATAAAATACCCATAATGCAATGGAAGTAGTGATCATTAATTGTATTTAAAATTGAGAATAGCTATATATGAAATGTTATTTTTTAGGCAATTAAATGAAAAAAAATATATATATATATAGTGCTCCCTAGTGGCCTTCGGGTCATATGGCGCCAAATACCACACAAGGGTTAATATGACAATTTATCTTTCTTCCATCTCTAAAGACGAATGTGGGTCAATCCACTCTCCCAGGATTGGTGGCGACTCATAAACAACAACTGGACTGACAGATGTTGGCGACACATCTTTGGGATGAGAAGAGGCACATTTGATTATCTGTGTGGCATTCTCGAACCTTATTTGACCCGTCAGCACACAAGGTACAGAAGGCCTCTTTCTGTGGAGATCCGGGTTGCTGTTTGTCATGCAATAATCATATTATGCAACAGTGCCTTTATTGCACACTTTTCACACTGTTGATTATGTACTTTAAACTTTAGTTAAAGGTATCCTGTGTATTTGTTATAAAGATTAATTGCCATAAGATTAATATGAACGAATATGCATGTAATGTTTTTAAAGCACTGAGTATTGTGAATATAGTGGAAGTGTAACCCCAGTCCCATGCAGCTAGTAAATATTACCTGACAAATAATTAGGGTGTTATAGTACAATAGGACGGGGCCTGAGTTCATCTGAAGCTGGCGCTATATACCTGTGATAACAGTGATAGTAATGTAAAATGACTTGGTGGTGCCTCCAATAACTATTAAGAAGTAAACACAACATTTGGTTCTTCCTCGTTAAATTAAAAGTTCACTCTAACCTGTTTTATCACTTATTTACTCAACAAGTATCACGTTTGCAATTACAACACAGGGTTTTAGTCGAAACAACAAGATTAATTTATTACAAAGTTACGAATTGGCCATTTGCAAAATAGTTAGCTGGGTAACTGACCTAAACCTTGACCTCTCCCCAGAACTTGACAGCTCTCCCACTCATGATTGGTACTAGAGGTGGGCGATATATATGGCCTCCGATAGCATCGTCAATGTTGTTTTGACAATGTGCAATTTTCCATTATCGAGTATTTATACTGTAAAGGAGAGGTGCATGAAAGTCTTTCACGGAGAAAATATGACCCATTACTTTCGATGTGGATGTGTGTCATGCGCGTTCACAATGCAAAGCGTGCTTATTTTTTCTTTATTTTTTTCTTTACTTTTGTGCTTTTAACTAATGAAAATTTCAGTTAAACATAGTATGAGTAATCATAACATGATTTGACTGGTATTATAGTATGCCTATTCTGCTGTGTCTAGAGGCAACTTGCAAACCATTTTGGGAGTCCTAGATGTAGCTTAATACAATTGACCACAAGGCAATTCATGTTTCTCAGAATGATCACACATTTTTGAAGGGTTTAAATATTTTTTTTCCATCTTGGTAGGAGATGCACTTGACAATGATGACACCAGTCGGTCCTCATCTACTGAGGATGACAATGAGACCGTCATTAAAGAAAAAAGCTGGAGCCCCGACTGTGCATGACTTGCGGGCTCTTCAGTTTAGCAGTGAAGGCAAGGTCCATTTCAAACTGTCCTTCTCAGAAGCCTCTGTGTGGGAAGAACTGCCACAAAGGGTACAGGTGCCAAATGGGCCAATGGCATGGATAAGATTGTTTCCATGTGCTCTGCCAACCAAGGAGAGAAAGTTCCAGGATCTCCAGTCAATGAAACCCATCATGCCTGTCGAGTGTCATCACTTCTTTGACAATTTGCCACACTAATAGGCACCAGTCAAGAACCCAGCAAAGAAGAGCTGGAAGGAGAAGTGAAGGAATGCACATGCCTCCTCAGCATTATGTTTAGTTAGTTTGTCAGTTATGCTTTTTCCTGACAGAGTAGAAGGTCACAAAGGTCATTTAATTCTCTCTTGTTCCATGTTTGACTGACCTTGTTGTTTGTATGTCAGTAGGCATCTGTTGTTATAACTGTTCTGATTAAAATTGTTAGTAAATATCATATATTCAACAAATGGTTGAGTTTTTTGTGTTTCCTGAAAAATCTGAAAAAATGACTTAGGCGATTATTTTAAGAAGGCGTCGATATTTAATAGAGGAGGGACTATAGACAACCTGACAGTAATATTCTCAGCTGTCAGGATGTGCCACCTTTGTCTCACAAAACCCAGGGGAAACCCTGCACTACTGTGTGCATGTTTTGCAGTATGAAGCACTTAACAATATTAAGAAATGGTAAAGTGTCATCTATTTGCTCACGCATTTATGCTGCACAATTTACCTCAGAGCCGAGAACCTGGATGTTTAGTCATTTAATGTATCCACACTTAAGTTTAGTTGAGAGTCTCTTGAATGCTATAGTTTATAGAAAAGACACAAGAGCTGTTGTTCCGAGCTGCTGAGTCCATCTATACATGTCCTGGTAAACAAGTAGTAAACATTTTAAAGGATATCGTCTGATTATCGTTATCAGGAAATAATAAAAAAAATAATTGAGATTTCTTTTTGCCCATATGGCCTACCCCTAGTTGGTACCAACATCACTCCTGTTTCACTGCCTTCTGTAAATAAGAGTTTGAGGGGCTCAAGATTTCCTCCACCCAACAGCAGTGGCAGTCCTGTTGGTAGAGCTGTCAGTGAAGGAAAAAGAAATCACTCAACTCCAAACCACTGGCACCATTCTCGTCATTTCTTCCTTTCAACTACTGACGCTTGGGTGCAGCAGCAGGAGTTGAGTTTATTGTGATTGCTAGAATAATAAAAACACCTTCAATGCAGAAAAAAGATTCATTTGAAATTGTTCGTAAGACAGGTACTCATCAGTGTGACTTTAACCAAGCAGTTTTGATAACAATGTCACATCATAGTTTTGGCACATACATACCTTCACTGATAAACCATTTGTATTGTCTGCTTAATTTGCTAAGTGACAAGGTCTTATCAGTTGTCTGTGCTTTTGACCAATATGCTAATCATCCAAAACTCAGGGCAAACCTTTGTGAATTAAATTCCAGTCCAGCTCGGTCCTCCTGCAGGCCTCTCCAGGGTTGAGGGCTACAATGGGTCTTAGTTCATCTCTCATTTATTTTCTTGTTCTAATGACCTGATGTCCCAGAGGAAGACGAGAGTAAGCGCACACAGTTTGAGCTCCCGGCCCGAGAAAAGTTTAATAACCTCCACCGCTGGGTTATATTACTAACAGCAGTGTGTGAATATCAAATGTCCTCCCATAAATACTGAGATCCAGACTGTTGAGGATGCAAATTTTGAACTTGCAGGTCAGTGAAATGGTGTGTGCATGTGTGTGTGTATGTAATCTCCAGGGTGGATTCTAAGTATCTATGCAGTGACTAAAGTGACTGACTCACTCTAACACAAATATGTGTCTGCAGCCATCTTTCTATTTCATCATCTTTGTTTACTGTTAACTCACCTCTCCATTTAAATAACAAAGACAGACACAGAGGGGAAAAGAGAGAAGTGGAAGCAAAAAAAGTGCATACACTAAAAAAAAAAAAAAAAAAGTGCAAAACATTCACACTCACTCACATGCAAATTCATCCCAGATGGGATCTAAAAGAGGAAGAGACAGGAAATTAGGTGAGAGGAGGGAGAGAAACAGCAACAACATGGTGTGGGGAAGGAGGGAAGAGGTGGGTGGACAGAGCGAGGAAGGAAAAAAGGATGGGGAACAGGGAGAGGGAATCAGGCGTGCAGACGGTGGAACAGTTGTTGTCAGCCTCTGCAAAAACATGTTGTTCCTAACAAGACAAGTCTCTCTTTCCCCTCTTTGTCTCTGCCTCCTGCCTTCATGCTTGTCTCTTTTGCCTCCTCTTTCACCTCGTCTCCTTTTGACATCCTTATCTCTCCTCTACAGCCCCTTCCTCACCAACCAAAACTTGTCTCTCCCTTCTCCCTCTCATGCTGTCCTCCGTCTCTGTGTCTTACTCTTAGGTCTTAAAGTGAGCCCTGCTAGCTCATTTGAGGAAATGCAAATAGAACTCATTCAGCATAATCGGAGTGGAAACACCTCCGCTGCTCAGGATAGGAAATACAGATTTGTGAGATTGTGTATGTCCTTTAACTTTTTTTCTTCCTTTTGAGAAAACACTGGTTCACGAGGACATTTTTGAACTGTCCAGTACTTTTGCCTATTGTAAAGTCCCAGCATCATCTGTTGGCATTATCCTTTATTATCAACTAAATGTACCATCATTTTTGGTATATGAATAAGATGATATGATAACAGTGTTAAAAGTATGCTTGAACTGTTGTTAATCTGAGGTCAGTGAGCCGGTCTAAACCATTTTTGTGGCTATCACGCCACAGTCCAATTTCACTGAGCTCAATGTGTACCTGCTCTCTCTTCTGAAGACCAAAGAGGCTCTAAGCTTCACAGAGCCTGGTGAAAGGTGAAAGTGAAGGTCGAAGGTCGGCCTGTCAAGTGAA
The DNA here is from genome assembly GCA_019059645.1 of Caranx melampygus. Taxonomy (NCBI): domain Eukaryota; kingdom Metazoa; phylum Chordata; class Actinopteri; order Carangiformes; family Carangidae; genus Caranx; species Caranx melampygus. The sequence goes on from JAFELL010002403.1 coordinate 101,833, forward strand.
GGTCGGCCTGTCACCCAAAAGACCAAAAGTCATCAGGAGAGCCATGGTTCTTTTAAATAAAATGTAGCGCGTGTGTGTTCCAAAACACAAACACACACACAAAAAAAAATGTATATAGTTCTGTGTGATTTGTTTATTTATACGTTATATACCAGAAACTGTTGCTGACTAGTGTTGAGAAAAGCAGTCCTTCAGAGAGTACTAAATCACCAGAATGAGTTCATTAAAAACATGCACCGTTCCCCCGCAACGAGAGTCTCCACCACCGGATTCGCAAGTGATTCCGTGATTCATGGACCATGCAGCGGTTCCACTGTCGCTCGCTGCTGAGCTCAACTGAAGTGAGAAAAGAACAAATCTGTTCAGTTCATTCACTCAAACACTCCGTTCCTTTGAACATTCGCAAACGGTACGACACTATTGCTGACCCACCCTCCAAGCTGAAGGAAACATCTCTCCTTTCTGACATGCAGTGTTGACTAAAAGCTAGAATTGTTTTTGCAGAACATTATGATGTCACAGTGGCATTGACCTCTGGGTATAAAATGTCATCACTTTATTTTATCCCACTGACATACAGTGGATGAGAAACACACCACCCTGTAATTGTACAGAATGATATAATATTCTAATAACAATCAAATAAAAAGAATTAAAAAACAAAGAGCAAAGTACAACACAAACAACTGCTACATGTCGGATTACCTGTGTGCAGGAATGCCATTTGAATAATATAGGTCCAAAACATTCATTAACATTATAGGAAATGATGAGGAAAAAAATCCCTTGAGCCAACATGTGCACTGGGGTGTTGCTCTTCAGAGGTGTTAGCTGTGTTTCAGCTCTTCAAACTCTGATGATTAAGTATTTCATTCAAACCCACACTCTGAGTTGAGTGTCAGTATCAGAACCAATCAATTGATACACTGTCAACATTATGAGCTGCTACCATTTGGCCCCTGTGAAAGAAACTGAGCTAGCAAACCCTACATGGATATTTGTGTTAGTCTTCTAAGCAGCTTAGCAGGAACATTTGGCTTTATTTACCACTTGTTTCTGTTCAGGCCACATCTCAAAGTGTCTTCTCCTCCTTTGTCTGGCTTGTCACTGTAGCTGGAGAGGGTGAATCTAGTAAAAAAAAAAAAAAAAGGCTCCTGGATCCAGGGCAGCCACTTCACTTTCACTTCATAGTCTAAACATCACCTGCAGATGTGTTGCTCTGCAGCACATCTATGTGGGCCAGAGGCGTGGAGTGACACGCATCCTGCAGTGATGTGTCCTACACTGGAGGGCACATATGTGTTCTTATAGGAGGCAAAGCTAAAAAAAAGAAGTCTTTTAATGTGTTTTTGCCTTTTATCAACAAGAAAACTCTGGTTTAGCTCACTGGAAATGATTCTTTTTGAAAACTCCAGCCAAAGTGGACATTTGGGAAAACTGAGTGTCATGTTGGACCCGTGTACAGTCTGTGATTCATTTGATCATTCTTGTATTCCATTCAGTCTGGCAAAATCAGTATTTTGTTTTCCTGTTTTTTCCGTATGCATCAAAAATTGAAAACTCTTATTTCCCTCATTTCAGCGAAAAACTGAACAAACAATAAGCAACAGCAGGGAAAACAAAACCAAATAATCAATCTAATTATGTTTTCCATTCTTGAGTTTCCCATTTCCCATTGTGTCTTTCTGCTGCGTGCACATGTGCCCGAGAGGCTCCGCTGCCTCTGAGTGATTTCCACAATTTGAACAATATCTTTAACATTTCACTACAAAAAACAGGAATGTGTCTTTGGTAGCTCTGTTTAGGTCAACCCAGTTGAACTCTGGGCCTGAGTGCGGTGCAGGTGGGTCAGTGTGAACACAACTGATGCAGATGCACGTCTGTGTGCACAAAACTTCAGTTATGGCGCGGTCTGTTTGTTATGTGTTCTTATGTGTTTTATTTTTTACTCTGATTGTTTCTACATTATTCTCCTCTTAGTTTCCTGTTTGCACCGTGTGTTAATGCTTGCTGCTGCAACACAATCATTTCCCAGCCTGGGATCAATAAAGTACATCTTAATCTCATCTCTTACCACAATTGTGTCTGTAGCTGCTATTCACCCATACCCTACCTGATGTGGTCGTGATATTCAGCGGCCTTTTAACCATTTGATTTTTGTGTATATATTGTTATGATTAATAACAGAGTGGAAACATTGTTTTCATAAATACCCAGCTACATGTGTAGATGGTCCAAAGGACATTAGTGGCAATAAGAAATATCTCAACTATCATGGGAAGAGAGACGCGCTGATTATCACTGTCACAAGCTGAGGAATCAAAATGCATAACCTTTTCAAGTAAATCAAATGCTAAATCCATGGACAACCAGGAAACTGGTCATACACACTAAGGCTGTGTTCAAAACCACTCAGTCATTTGTCTTGCTGCTGAGCAGATGAATAAAGTAAACAGTACCCCTCTGCTTCAGATTGATGATGTGGGCCCAGAATCCAGCTGTGCAAATCATCCCTGTGAATAAATGCCTGTGTGGTGGCCTCCTGGAGCTGATATGCCTTTAAAATTCATTTATGTGGAACATGTACGCCAATGAATCATCTCTCATTTGAGTCATCTGGGCCTTATCTGGAGTTTTTAGCTGGTAATCGTGTTTCATGCTAATTAGGATCTGATTGGACGAACAGAGACAACTCTAATTGCTCGTTATCCCCCGTTTTGTGGAGCTGTCATCTCAGGTGAGAGGTGCATGTGTGCTGAGGGGGATCACACACACGCACACACACACCATTTGGAGAGGGGGTTGTAGCTCATTGAAAGCTCTGGGTTGAATTAAGAGATGGTGTCTGTTGAAGACAACAATCAAAGATGCACTTCCACACATGAAGTGGGATACTGAATCAGTGATTATTAGCGGTGGGTGGTTTGAGTTCAATCAAGACTGAGACAGAAACCTCTCTGTTACCCTACCATTACTGTAAAGACAAAGACAGAAGCACACAAAACTGAAGACCTGCAGTGTGACACACCCAAACAGTGCTGCATTGTACCATTATTGGGTAAAACACCTGACATTCATTGGTTGACAGATAAGAAAAAGGACATTTAGTTTACCAACACTGTCTGGTAGGATTCATGTTGAGAGTGTGTGTGTGTGTGTGTGTGTGTGTACATACCAACAGTGGACCTTGGCTTTGTTACACATTCACCAACAGTGGACCACTGAGCCAACAGGGGACATTTTTTAGGTCCCCTCTTGGACATGCATTAAACCATGTTAAAATCATGTCATCTGATGAATTTTTGTGTGTACAAAAGCAAAAACATCATATGTATTATATAAGTATTCCTGAACTATGTGGTGCTGAGTTATGGAATTAGACCATTAAACTCTATTTCATCGTTTCTGAGTTGAGGATTTTTTGGACAGGTCCCACAGCGGAGGAACCAATGATGCACTTGGTACCCTACTCAGCATATCCCTAACAATATGACAGTGTAGAAATATATACAGCAGCATCTGTGGTTTCCCTGCTCATTCTCCAGTTACTGTCAGATTGTCAAATCACTGTCAGCTCTGCCTTCTCTCCCAAAGTGTGTCTTCCCTTGTGATAGTACTAAATGTGACATTATTCAAACTTCTGAGAAATGATGGCAAGAGGAAGAAGCTGATTGCTTTTGTAAGACACAGAGATGAAATGAAAGTGAATCTCACCACTGAAGGCCATCTCTGCAGTCAGCAGACTGAAAAAAACAACCGGCACTCACTGATAACAGGCTGCTGCTCTGCCTGCATCGTAAACTACAGGAAAAATTGACCTGTTGCAGACTAAGAGGAAAGGTAATGAGTCTGGCTCAGAATCTGACTCTGGGTCTGTTAGCTCGAACATGTTTGGCTGGATTTTGCCGATATGGATCAATCATGTTTCCTTTTAGCTTGAAGTTAACTGACAGTGATGTGGAACCGTCCTATTCCCACCCCAGAAATACCATACATACAATGATGGTAATGTAAGTTTTCTATATTTGTTTTATTTATAAGTAAATATGGTGACTATGACTAGGGGTGTCCTCGACTAAGAATTTTCATAGTCGATATGACTGGTCAGATTTAGCTTTTGGTTGACTAATTGTCAAATCATGTTGTTTTTTTCCCTCGTTGATTCATTCAACAAGAGCTGGGACACCGGGTTGGAGGCTCTGATCTTGCAAAGCTGGTTTTCAGCCCAGAGACACTAGGTGGAGGGCAGAGAGCCTCCATTCTCCCTGTAACAAGTTACAAGTCATTTATTTAACCACCACAATTATTCTGAAGCTGTTTATTTCAGCTTCAGAGTAAGCTTGTATTCTGACAAGCTTACTCTGAAGCATATGTAGCATATGTGACACCTACAAATATGTGTGGTCACAAATTTTTGAGTGATTGTATTTGTATTTTGGTTTGTTTGTTGTTTTTTTTGTATGAAAATGAGACAGACGTAATATTTTTTCTATGGATTGTAGCAGAGTGCACATCTATAACTCCCCTCTAGTGAGCACTAGTTGTGGTACTCATTTCATTTATTCATTCAGCACAAAATAGTGTTCAACAAGGAGGGAGCGAAGTCCTTACAAACTTGTGGAGTTCCAACCCTATCCAAGATAACAAACAAAAAACACATGCAAGAACAGCACATGATCTAAACAAAAGAAAATACACAAAAAATAAAACAAAATGAAAAGCAGTGGAAATTTGGGTACTTCATACAAGATGGAAGCGTGTCAGGCTGATGCTACTCAGACAGCTAACAGCCTGCCACGAGGAACAAGACTGACGACTCCTGTCTCTTCTTTTCCCATGTAAACAGGTTAGTACAAGTGTTAACTGATCACACTTAATGTACAAGGACTGTTAAAAACCTTTTGGATGTATGAGTGAAGTCTGCTGATGGAGAAACTAGGTTGTAAAGAGACAAAATGGAAATAGTTTTGCTTTGTCCTGCAGAGAACGACAATAGCAAACGGCGGTCTGTCGATATTTTCACTCAGGTTTGCTTGTGGGCATTTATTTTCATTTCATTTTATGTGAGCGACTGTATTTAAATTACAACGGGTAACAAGTTAAGGATGAAATGTAGCCTAAAGTGGGTGAGAGTGAGTGAATGAATGAACGTGTTGTTATGTGAATGCTCATGTTAAAGTTACTCATTCAGGTTAAGAGTACGCTGATGTGTGGTTTCCGTTATTGTTTACAAACAGGCAGTAGTATAGTAGAAGCTACACAACAGAAGTTAAAGGTGGTAAAAGCGAGTGAAACAGTATTTAGCTGGTTAAAACCATAGAAATGTGACTGTAAGGACACAAACATGTTTTGTAATTTCATCGTGTTTTGGGAATATGAAACTGAACATATGCAGATGAAGAGTGAATCCTGTTTAATAAAGACAGCTAACAGCCTGCCATGAGGAACGCGACTGACGACTCCTGTCTCTTCTTTTCTTGTGTAAACAGGGTAAATATCTTCTGTGAACAGGTGGCTTGTTGTGAGGCCTGTGACATGAAGTTAAGGTAAAAATCCAGCATAGTTCCCCTTAAGTGTCCCGTGTTTGCATTTGGATCCTGTAAATACTTAACATGTTGCAACAGTTCTTTTATGGATTTGCACCTTCCACAGGAGCCATCATTCAACAGTCAGTATGTTTAATGGATTTTATTTCAACAGTAACACTCGCTGGAAACTTTTTGAAATGAATGGATGCCTTTGCATCCAGGCCATTAATTTCTATAGCATGTTTGAAAAGTAGACATCAAACAGTGATACACTCACACAACAAAGGCACATGATATATGATACAAAAATAAATATGAAAAAAATGAACAACATACATGACACATTGCTCAATATTGCATCGTCCCCTAACCTTGATATATGAATCTGAAATTTATGGGATAAGTATTTGTTTTATTTATATTCTGTTTGCCAAACAATTTAACAGTTTACTGCAAAAAAAATTGTGAATCTTGGTGCGCCGTTTAGCTCAGTGGGTTGGACAGGCGCCCCATGTGTAGAGGCTACAGTCCTCTCTGCAGCCGGCCCCGGTTGGAATCCTGCAGCAGGCATCCTTTGCTGCATGTCATTCCCTCTGCCTCCCCATTTACTGTCTCTCTCCACTAACCTGTCAATTAAAGGCCAAAAAATAAAAAATAAAAGTCTCACACCTTCATAAACACAGGATTCAAATGCAAATTAATTTAAATATGCCCATAATAAAATATTTATTCCCTATGACAGAAATGGTGGCCACTCTTGGAAAGTTTGAAATGTGAATCTCCTCAGAGGGATGAACATACCAACACTGGTGCTTATCTGTTGCACTAAGAATCATGCAGTTAGAGCAGGTGTGTGTGCGTGTGCGCACACATGGGCATATGCCTTGCACTGGCCAGAGGCAGGCTCTCAGTGAAACTACTGTGGTGCCTACAGACATAGAGGTTTTACATAGACTGACAGGTACTGCATTCTAAGTCAGTGTGTGTGCACAAATGTGTGAAAAAACTACTGGTTTGGGAAGTCATGGTTGTCAATCACTTCCCTGTCCTCTTCCTCTCATGCCCGGCATCAGCCAGGGTGTGTTGAGTGTGAAAATGTTTTACACCAGCAGTGACTTTCTGGCTGAATGATGCATTTCACTGTGTACTGCAACGGCCTTTGAAGTCTGCTATACTGGGTGTGTGTGTGCGTGTGTGTGTCATGCCCACTGCCCCCTACTCTCTCTCTCTCTCTCTCTCTGTTTCTGGGTGGGTGTGCTTAATTGCAGATGAGGAACTGCTGTGCTGGAGGTGGTGCCCCTGCTCCACAGCTGCCACACATCAACTCTCCAGCCTCTCCTATTTAACCCGTGCTTCTCAGCAAGTCTGTGCTGGATGATAAGAAGTTCTCATGATCACTAGCTCAGTTCTGCCTACAAGCCAGTGATCTCCAGTCAGTTCTGTGTTCCTGTCTGCTACTCATCTTCAGTCTCCTACGGCCCCCATCCACCATCAGAAGAACAATAAACTTCCTGCATTTACTGTTTGCCTCTGCCTCTGAGTCCACTTACCTGGTCTTAACAGTGTGTGTGTGTGTGTGTGTGTGTGTGTGTGTGTGTGTGCACTCAGTGCACTCACTGAAAAACTGATGTGCATAAAAAAGTGACATTGCAGCATGGGCAAAAGTTTTCAACGATAAATGTACATGATTTCTAAACTTGGTAACATTGTAGGTTCCCTCAATCTGCTGAAGTGATATTGAAGGTACAAACAAAAGGTCAGACAGTTTGAATGTGACAGAGTTCAAAATGCTGAGACCTCAGTGAAAAAACAAAAAACTGAATTTACAAAGATGTTACACAGCTCTTCTAATTTATTCTCCATTTCTGCAACACAAAGCAGATAATTCTGTTCTCTGTTAACTAAGAGGAATCGATCTTTTACCTACTAAAGAACAGCATAATGTCTGTGCAGAGGAATATCTTGAAATTCAATTGCAGTATATTGTATGTTTGGTAAGATTTTTTGTCCATATATCCAAAGAAAATCTCAATACATGACAATGATGATGGAAATGATTTGCAGTATTAAATCAATATGAAATTTAATTTCCTATGATGTAACCTCATACCTCAAAACACAGGGCTGGATGAGGTGCGCCATCGTCCTCTATGGGCCAAAACCAACATGTAGTAATCATAATAAACAAATGTGTAACTGTCTGATTTCTTTTTCTAAGCCTCACATCGACCAGGGTAACAGTACAGGCCTCCCGTATTATTTGTTATAGGAGTATCCTTGCATGACATGTCAGTGTATGTACTATTAATACACAGTGATATCATGACTGTCAGCTTCAGTATGTTTATTAAAGAACCATGATCACTGTACATGTTATGATGTTTTCATAGGATAGATCAGAAAGTCATTATTCCCCATGGTTAAAATAGTCCATCAAAGCTGCTCTTATATCAGTCCCTTCTGGATTGCCGTGCTCTGGTAATGCTAGGACAGGAGGCTGAATGTTTACATGTCTACTTGGGAGCTCCTCAGTAAATTTGTCCCCTCACAAATATTATGGAGTACACAGCAGGTAGCACCACTTTCTTGCTCAGCTCCAGCTTGCAGTCATTTATTTTTAGGAGGCATCTCCATCTCCCTTTCAATTTCCCAAAGGTCATTTCCACAGCCTATCTTGCACTGCTCATCCTGTAGTTGGAGGTGTGAGGTACAGGGGTCAGTCTGCTGATGTCCAACATCACAACCAGAGATTGTCACTTTATTTTGCCCCATTAGCTGTCCATCACTTAAAACTTCCCACAAATGCGACTGATAAAGAGCTCTGGCATCATGCACACTCCCTTGGAAGCAAACACACACATCCCAGAAGAGTCTTTTGCAATCCAGAACTGCTGCAAAACGACTGAATGCCATCTTTTGTGGTTGTAATAGTCTTTAGGATATTGTCCTGGTGCAATTATTAGAATGTTGCTGCCATCTATTGCACCCACACACTGCAGAACTCTCCAACGGTTACTGAAGAATGTGGCCATATCTATTAACTTTGTGGCATCAGGGATTGCAATGTGTACAGAAGAGGCACCCTGATGGCAGCATTGCAAAATTCCTGGACATGGCTGACCATGGTGCTCAGGCCTACTCTAAAACATTGGCTAATGGTTGTGTATTCACTGCTGGTAGCCAGTTTCCAGACAGCAAATGCAACCTGCTTTTTGTCCTGTCCCTGTGTCTTGTCTTGGTGTCATTTCCTTTGTGTAGCTGGGTTGTTCCCTGTTTTATTTTGAAGTTCCTGTCTTGTAATGTCTTCTCCCTGTGTTCTCCCTCTTGTCATTACCTGATGTGTCGCACCTGGGTTGATTGCACCACCTGTGTTTTCCCTGGTGTATTTAACCTCAGTGTCTCCCTTTGTCTTTGTCAGATTGTCTAAGTCTGTCAGGATAGGTAGAGGACTGGACCCAAATGCAGACATCAAAACAAGAGGCGTGGTGGAACAAAGATATTTATTAAGTTACAAAAACTCAGGAACTTGGAAGATGAAATGGGGAATGAAATGCAGGACAAAATGCAGGCATGGAACAGGCGGTACAAACGCAGACAATCCGACAAGCTCTTTGGCTATCCCTCCCAGTGAATCTCAACTCTGCTCATATCTCTGACAAACTGCCACAGAAATGGGTAGAAATGGTTACAAAGAAACAGCTGAGTAAAAAAACAAGAGTAGGCTACAGATTTTTACACTGAGGATGAAGAATACACTGAAAGAGAAACTGCAAAATGCCTCATGGTGTCCAACAAAGGACATGATGATAGAAGAAGGTCAGAAAAAAGAAATGGACAGGGCAGAGGACATCTTAGAAAAATGGTTTGCCCCCCTCAGTCTACTCAGACCTTTCTCCAATTGAACTTGTGTGGGACAAATTGGAGCGATCAGTCAGAAGTGTGTCACATGAATCAACAGTATCTCACTGATGAACTTAGGAGAGTTTGGAATGCAATTGCTGGTACATACCATTTTAAAACAAACAAACAAACAAACAAACAAAAAAACCCTGTGGAATTGTTTCTCTTACACGTGCCATGCTGTTGTTAAAGCCAGAGAAGGTAACTTTGAAGAAAGCAAAGTAAAAATGTAGTCTGATAAATGATTCTTCATGTAATACTCATGTTTATATTGTTGCAAAGTATACAATGGAAATATCATCTTTTCTCCCACAAGTTTCCTACTAGTGTATGTAGATGTAAGTATATATGTTCTTCTTCTCTTTGTACACAGCTGTATAGATGCAAGTATGTATATATGTTCTTCAACGTCATTCCTTGTACATACAACCACTGGATATAAAAATGATTCATCAAAATCAGGTAAATGTAAATGTCAGCGCTTTGTCAATGCGCAACGCTGTCCAGCCAGTTAATCTGCAGCTTGGGAGTTGGAGGACGCACCCTGCTTTTTTGTTTCTGTTTCAAATTTAATATATATATATATATATATATATATATATATATATATGAAATACATTAACATGCTCTTAGGGGGGAAGTTTGGAAAGCGCTGATCATCTCCAGTTGAACAACTGTAGAAGAGCTGTAATTGATAATAATGTAAGCATCTGAATGATGTTTTATTTGCAAAGAACGCACACGCTGTCAGTCATGCACCTAAGCTTGAAGTGAAAATCAATTCCTGAGCGATCAATGGCAGCCGATTTCAGCACCTTCTTGTGCACAGTGCACCTTACGGGCTCTAATTTCATAGACCAGGCGCAAGTGAGGCGCAACACAGGAGCACTGCGCCAAAGGGGTGTGTCCAGATGCACTTTGCAAGTTTTGTGCGCCACGCACCCCGGCACAAATACTCCTCTTTCCCACCTCCATCCCTCCTACCAGCGCAAATGGGAAAGAGGGAGGGGAGAAGGCATGAGTGGGTTTAACACAGCCAGTGTTTCCAGGTGGAAAAGGTAAGATTATCATACCTGAGACATAAAATTATCATATTTTGAGGGAAATTATCATACTCCTGTCATAACCAAAATAACAAGTCTATTTTTACGCTATAGTCACTCTAGTGTTTAATAGCATCCTAAAGGCACTCACGGTTTTGTGGCGTCAGTATAGAATGGATTTACAACACCACATCAGCAGCCCCAACTCAGGGTTGCCTCCTCTTTGCCTCTTCTCCTTCATTTAGGTCTTTGCACACCAAGTCCGTTTGTTTTTCTAATACATCACCCGACAAAAATCGTTATGCACAGACGCCTTACACATTGAGTGCGATGCGTTTATTACTTTACAATTTTATTTTATTTTATTTTTTATTTTTTGTTCCACACTGAGAACCGCTGGCCAGTGTAAAAAATAGTTCAATGATGTTAGAAGAAAGGCCAACAAAAGCTCTCCGAGCACTGGAGACAGACGGTGGCAACCGGGGTGGCCCCTTCACTAGCAGGCAATGAGCTCAGCGGATGACATTGTCGTCCTCCACCCTCTCTGCCATAAGCATCAAGGGCTTTGTTGGATTGAGGTTGGCATTACAGGCAAGGAAAACATCTTTTTCCACAAAGACACTCACATTTAGTAACATATTCAAACGCTGTGTAACAAACTGAGTTGTGTGCACAGATCACAACATAAACAAATACTACACGCAGTGGGGATGAAATCAGAAGCACCTGTGCGTAAAGGACGCGTTGCCAAACTCCAGGGCCTGGTCCTTGTCACTAATGTTTGCATGTGAAATGACCTTGTCTTACCCAATTGAACTATGATCATTTTGGAATGTAACTCTGGATTACATGTTCACCAAATCAAAGATGTGAATATGTTTGATTAACTATTTATTTAAACTTAAACACAACAATAACCAGCTTCTGTGAACTAATCTTATTAGATCCACTGTGGCAACTATGCAGTGAGAGGATAACGGCTGCGGCCTTGCGGGAAGGCAGGGCTTGACCGGCTGGACGTCAAGCCTCACCCACACGCAACCACCCCCCAAGTTAGTCCACCCCTTGCCACTTTCGCTTTTGGAAAAATATCGGAAGAAATCAAGTACTATGATGTCGGTGAGTGAAATTACGTTTCCGCAACAAATGCAATAAATGAAAAACTTTATTAACATCTCACGGCGCTTTTGTTGGTGTATGTTGTTGTATAACGTTAGGGTATTTTGGCAGTTTAATGGTAGCATTTAGCTTGTGTGATAACATTATCCTACGCGACAGTAGCATTAGCATTAGCACTGTTGTAATTCTTATTTAGCTCTGTGTGTGTGTGTGTGTGTGTGAGAGAGAGAGAGAGAGAGAGAGATGTCGGTGAGTGAAATTACGTTGCTACAATAAATGCAATAAATGAAAAACTTTATTCACATGTGTAGTGTATTGATGTGCTGATAGGAAAAAATGAGCACCGCTGACACGTCTTTCTTCACCGATAAAAAGGCTTTATTGTGGGAAAAGGACAATGTCAAAACTTTTTGCCGAATCTGAGGGAGTCCCTGGTGCCAATGATAGGATTCCCTCCTGTTCTGCTCCAGCACTCTCCTTTTTCTAATGTCCCTTGGCACGGCCTTTGGACAGGGAGGCAGCACTGTACAGATGATTGGTGACCTCTAACCTAACATTTGACCTTCTAAGCTAAAGAAAACCCTGGTTCATATGACTGTCCAGTTTCTAAAGAGAAAGCAACCTTTTAAGGCACAGAAACATATATTCTATAAGGAGAGAAGGGGATCAGACACTACACATGTAAAAGTATATTAATGCTAAAAGGCCTTGTGTATCTTGAATCTAATGGTCAGTGAGGAGCCAGTTTTTCTGGAAGCAGAGGTATATTCTCGTCCTCGTTGTCCCTTCCAGACAACACAGCAACATAGAATATGCTACCTCGTAAGAAACCCCTTGGATGGAGCAGTCCACCGTGGAGGTCTGGTCACTCTGAATTTACTGTAACATATTGTTGGGGAAGAAAATTCTTACCCCACCCCTTTTCCCCTACACATAACAAGTATGTGCTTCTGTCGACCACATGTGTGAGGCTGTCAACAGCTCTAATGTAATAAATATTTTGTCTTGCAGAATATCGTGTCTGCAAATGCAGCTTCAAATGCAGAGACGCTCCCCATTTCCACTGCCTCACCTGTGGCAAAACCATCGTAAGGAGAAATCATTTCATTGCTCACTTAAAACCTGTACTGTATCCAGACGCTTGAGAGAGTTTGGATGGAAAAATCTGACGCGTTTCTTTGTCACGCCTCAAATTAAAAGCAAACAGACTGGATTACAACAAAAATGTTGGAGACAATGTGGAAGCTATAACGCCAATCACAGTCATATTTTCTGGTCATGTGCCAAATTACAATCTTTCTGGGATGACAGTATTAGACTTTTGGAGGTCATTTTAAATTATAAGGTTCCCAGGGACCCACGGGTTCTGTATCTGGGATTGATCCCAGAAGGAGTTGTTATGAAAGAAGATAGGTACCTCTTCAAAATAATGATTTGTTCAGTCATTGTGACATTCCATGAAAGGGGTTGCACAACTTTTGCTCATCTATAAATTACACAAAAGTACATAGGACATGACTCAGTACAGGTGAGAAAATAGGTCAGCTATAACAATAAAAATAAAATAGTACGAAAGATGGTGGTGTACTTGTAACATTTTAGAGAGGGCTGGTCAGGAGGTAGGCCTAAAACCGGCTGGCAAAGGTAACGATTTGAGTAAATAAAATAGTCAAAATAAATAACAGAGGTTAATAGAGCAAAAACATTATGTCACTGCAAAATACATTGCAAACAGTTTTTATGTTCACTGATTTTTTATTAAAATTTCAAATCAATCTTCAGTCAAATAGTCATAGTAGACAATAGGCTACATTATTGCCATAGTGGAATGATGTGTCCTCATCATGAAATGTTTATGTAGTAGGGACCAACATGAAATCCGACATCCAGGGAGGGCATCCAGGTGCTGTTTCGACCGAATTTCTGAAATCCCGACTGTCCCTGAACAAACCACGATGACGTACTTCATGTATGCAGAGCTTGGCGTGTGACGTGCGTGACATGGGCGGGGCTTGACGTCCAGCTGGTCAAGCCCCAACTTCCCGCAAGGCTGCAGCCGTTAGTAGTTGTATACAGCAGCAGGACAGGGAGGAGGAGGAGGAGGAGGAGGGCAAGTCACTGACCTCGCGACGCAGGCAGATGCAGGCAAAGATGGGTCTGAGTGCAGGACCATGACCAGCCCTTCCTGGACATCCAGGGGCTGGAGGACAGCTTGCTCCCATTAGCCTCCATCAACGCCGGTCTAAGAAGACTGGGATGCCACCGAACGCCTGCTACCTATGCAGAGGACATCCGCGGCCCCCGAGCCGCCCAGGTGGCTGTTAAGGCCACAGACAAGAAGAGGCCGGCTCTCCTCAGTAGAGGATAGAGGCTCTCCTCCTCTCTCATGCGCTCTGCTGCTCCTCCAGCTGATACAGCACATGCAGTTCAGCCTCTCTTTGTCTTAAGTCCTGTAATGTCTCCTCCGTGAGGTCAAAGTGGCAGCTGCAGTGTAAAGCTATGTTGTGTAGCATGCTACATGCCAGTCTAAGGGCTATATGTTAATGAACCACCCAAACGGTCCAGACATCTGAAACGCATTTTGATTAGTCCAAAAGTACGTTCAATGACTGACCTGGCACTACTGATAACACAGTTAAAACCACGTTGCCTTCTTGCTGTGGGTGTGATGAATGGAGTCATCAGCCACGTTTTCAGTGGGTAGCCATTCTCGCTTTGTTTCCAGCTGTAATTTGTATTTGTAAAAATGAAGCAACACTTACATTAGACACAGCGGTAGGTTATTCCAGGCGTTATTTGTGTGGCCCATCTGCATTCCTGCTCTGTCATCCCTAAATACGAGAACCTTTTGATAGTATACTATACTCTCTATCTCCTACTCCTCCTCCTCCTCGCAATAATGTACTCCATCTTTGTAGATCACATTAAGCATAAAAATTATAACATTTGTACGGGCAATCACATGAAACACATAAATCCTTAAGACACTGAATATGACTTATATTTCTTCGGCGAGCGTCTCTCTTTTTCTTTTTCTTTTGAATTCTCTGAGATGAGAGATGCTGAATACATCCTCTCTATCTGATGCTGAGGCTGTTTGAGGCTGAGAGAGATGTGAGCTCATTAGTTTGCATCACAGTTTCAGCTGTGTTAATTAAGTCAGGTTGCGTTTCCATTACACGTGGCGGCTGCCTTTGATCTGCCATCAGATGTGATGGGAAAATAGATATAGATATAACTTTGTGCTGATTTAGATAGTTGCATTGAATAGTGGTTGTTGTGATTATTTATTGCACTGAAATGTGTCTGACATTCTGGAAACCTGCCTGTGAGGTTTTGGTGACGTGTGCGCACTGTGCACTGGTCAGCCATGTTACCACTCAACCAGCCGCGTTCCGCCTTGCGCCAAGAGTAGACCAGGTTGGAGCTTCCGAGCTTTCAGCGCATCTTCAGCAAAGCCTTTTGGCACAAAATTGTTACTGCGCCAAGCTGAATCTGTCGACACCTCCCCCTACTGTACCACCACACCCATTTCGGTCTACCAAATTGCCAAATTGCGGTGTTTCGCCGCGCTGCGCCACCGTGTGCCTCGCTTGAACCTGGTACGAAATTAGAGCCCATCGTCATTTGAAGCAAAATCATTCTTGAGGAAGTTCCTGAGAAACAGTTTGGGAACCAGGCATAGAGAAGTAAACAACTTTGGTAAGATACCTTTCAGATCTTCTTAGCGCGATAAGAAAGAATGTTATTGGGAAACTGGCCTCTGGTTATTGTAGACACAGATGCAATCTTAAAGGTTCAGTTGGTAACTTATATTAAATACACGAAATGGGTAATTTAGGACCAAATCCAACTCCTCTGGCTCCACCTACAGCCTGTGATCGTATTTGCTAAATGCTCCTGGTGCAGTTCCTCTAGTTAGGTAGAGGGAGCCAGAGTAGCAGCCAATCAGAGCTGGTACACGTGCTGCAGACAGGTACCCTCCACCCCAGCTTGTCAATGGCGCAATGGCAGAGCAGCCAAAAAATGTAAAACTGCCTCTGGACCGCTGACACAGCAAAAACTAGAAGACTGTTGTTGTTACAGTTAGCCAACTTTGCCAGCTGAGAGAAACCTGTGATCGTTTTGGGGTCTGCTATGGATACAGTACGTCTTCTGTGTGTTTTTTTTTTTTTTTTAGAGGTTCCATTGATCATTCAGTCATTATCATTTTGAAATTTCTGACCCAGTCGCATACTTTACTTTCACCTTCGGCGACTTACCAACTGTAGCTTTAAACTGTGATTTACTGTCACAGACCTGCCACATCCAATATGGCAGCCAGCCCACTCCGTGAGGTGTCTATATATGTAAGTACGCATTGTTTCTATTGCATTTCCGTATGGAGGAGGAGGGAAAAGGTGTGTACTCGGGTAAATGTGGACTAGGCCTCAGCCTCATGTTGCCAGTTGCCTGTAGCTTCCATGGTGTGGCTAATGCACCTAGTAGAATTTAGCTGTACCCTAGAATGATGGACAGTTAAACACAGTACCAATGTCTCTGTGCTGCGTTTTGACAAGGTTAACTTACTTACTGACTAAATTGGTAATATTACATTTGCCCTCCAACATTGCTTGAATGACAAATACCGCAGATGTGTGGTTTCTTTTTTTAACCACGGCCTGTAAACTAATTTAAGTAACGTTACATAGATGGACCTGCTCCGTGACACTAGGCTCACCATTTTCCAGGTTACTTATAAACTCACCTCACTACAGCAAACTACGTCTTCACCAATTTCCAAGTGAGTTTGGAATTTGCATCAGTTCATGTTAAGCAACTTTATGTTCGTGTTCTCCAACTTTCATCCATACAAGGGTACAGAAGTGGTGAGCAGAAATATCTCAGTACTACTGCACCCAATGGTGAGTTTATGTTTCAGAAGAATGGTATCATCTTTAAGTACTGACACTCTCAGTCCAGAAGACAATCACATCCTGTCTGGTGGGTGTCAGTTGTCAGCCCTGTCAAAACTCACTTACTCCAAGTGTGTATTTGTATGTGAAGGCATGTAAATATAGTTTCAAATTTCTCTTTGTTTATGCATGCAATGACAGTTGATGTGTGGATAAGCATTTATTTCTTTGTGGTTGTGTGTCTGTGTTTGGGTTTTGTCCTTAAGTGACCTCATATCTCAATATCAAAGAATACATCTCACACTGAGCTGTCTGCCAGCATCAGCATTCTGCAGATCAGACAGGGTGTGTGTGTGTGTGTGTGTGTGGCAGGTAGGAGGCGGAGGTGTTTGTTTTATTATATTTGTGGGTTATGGAAACACAGAGCACACTGCACTTGTGGGGTCTGACCACTTTGTGGTGTGTTTAAAGACTTATAACTTCTCAACATGGAAGGAAGACATGTGCTGTCTCAAAGGCATTTATTTTATTTTCTATACAATATGTCCTTTATCACGTGACATCACACCCTGTTGGTTCACCTTTTGTCAGCTCTCCTCTGTGTACCTTCTCTTCTTGGTCGCTTTGAAAAGTGAGTTGGACATTTACAATAGGGCTGCAGCTATCTTTTATTTTGTAATGGATTATTATAGTGATTATTTCATTGACTAATCGAATAAGGTCTTTTGCCTTATTAAATAGCTATAGTAAGAAGATATGTCTGCAAATGAACAATCAATTAAAGCTGCTTTGCAGCAGTGGTCGGGGCCAGGCAATTCTGGACAAATGTCAGCAAGTTTGAGTAACAAGAGACAAAATAGGAAGAAATAGAGACAGTAAGAACATCAGCATTACAATATCTGTTCTGCCTGAGCTGAGTCTTGAACTCACAACCTCTGACACCAAGAACCAGCCTCTAACTCATTGAGCCAGTTGGCAGGAAGAGAGATATGGTGTGTGGCTTCACAAATGGACTCAGGCAAGGCAAGGCAAGGCAAGGCAAGGCAATTTATTTGTATAGCCCGTTTTTACAAACAGTTTGTTTCAAAGGGCTTTACACAGCATTATGACAACATCCTCTGCCCTTAGACCCTCACATCCACTGAGGAAAAACTCCCAAGAAAACCCTTTTACAGGGAAAAAAAATGGAGAAACCTCAGGGTGAGCAACAGAGGAGGGATACCTCACCCAGGACGGGCAGACGTGCAATAGATGTTGTATACAGACAAGAAAACAGTTTACAACATGGAATATGGAAAACATGGAAATGGAATCAGTCAGTTAACGAAAAACGAAAAATGATGAAGGCAACTCCCGGTGGGCAGGGAGAGAAGGTCAGCTTGGGACTACTGGACAGCAGACTGGGTCATGAGCAGGGAGTGCAGGCCGGTTTAACAGCAGGAGAAAGGAGGTGATGGAGGTGGCGGTTGGTTGGTTGGTGCAGGGGGATGGAGCTCTGAAGAGATCTGTGGAAATGCAGAGAGAGTGCGAGACAGCAAGGCCAGACTACAAAGTGCAACAAATAATGGCAGTTCAAAATGTGAGGGGAGAGGAGAGGAGAGGAGAGGAAGGATAGGAAGGATAGGGCTCCATGTAACCTGATGTGTCCCCCAGCAGTTTAAGCCTATAGCAGCGTAGCTATAAAATGGATCAGGACTACCTGAGCCAGCCCTAACTAAAAGCTCTGTCATAGAGGAAGGTCTTAAGCCTGGACTTAAATGTAGAAAGAGTGTCTGCCTCTCTGACCCATGGAGAGAGCTGGTTCCACAATAGAGGAGCCCGGTAACTGAAGGCTCTACCTCCCAGTTTGTTTTTAGAGATACTGGGGGTCACTGACAGACCTGCATTCTGGGAGCGAAGTGCTCTGGTAGGACAGTATGGGATAATGAGGTCTTTCAGATAAGTTGGAGCTTTGTTATTAAGAGCCTTGTAAGTAAGTAGAAGGATCTTGAAGTCTATTCTATATCCTACAGGAAGCCAATGGAGAGAAGCTAGAATGGGAGAGATGTGCTCTCTCTTATTAACTCTTGTCAATACCCTCTCTGCAGTGTTCTGGACCAGCTGGAGACTCTTCAGAGAGGTTTTTGGACGTTCTGACAAGAGAGAGTTACAGTAGTCCAGCCTAGAAGTAATGAATGCATGGACCAGTTTCTCAGCATCACTCTGGGAGAGGATATTTCTGATCTTACCCATATTGTGCAGGTGATAGAAGGCAGTTCTAGTCACATGCTTTATGTGAGAACTGAAGGAAAGATCCTGGTCAAAAATGACTCCAAGATTCCTCGCGGTTGGACTGGAGTTAAGGGTGATGCCATCCAGAGTAGCAATCTGATTGGAGAATGTGTCCCTGAGATGCTTAGGTCCAAACACAATAACCTCTGTTTTGTCAGAGTTCAGTAGAAGGAAGTTAGAAGACATCCAGGATTTGATGTCTTTCAAGCAATCTTGCAGATTGATGAGGCGGCTTCTATCATCTGGCTCTCTTGATTGGTAGAGCTGAGTATCATCAGCGTAACAGTGGAAATTGATGGAGTGCTTCCGGATTATATCCCCTAATGGAAGCATGTAAAGAGAGAAGAGAACTGGCCCTAAAACTGAACCCTGCGGCACACCATACATAACCACAGATCCATAAATCTGTATGTGAGCTGTGAAGCTGCAGGAAAGTGTTTTTCTGTTTATCTCCTCTGTAGTTTTCACGGTGCAACACAAAGATGAAAATGCAGACATCCGTTGAAACTCTCTGCGTCTTGCTTATTTGAGCCAAGGGGCCGCTGCATTAAGAAGGTAAATACAATGCGTTTTTTGGGGGGTTTTTTTGCTGCAAAGACTGAGTCAAAGTTATGTGCCGCAAGCTAGCATAGCATTACTCCCATTTATCAACGAAGTGGACAAAAGTTTAGCTTTTTGTTGAAGCACGTTAGGTTCCCACTCAAGCTGGCTTGGTCACAAGCAGTTCACTAAATTTGTCATATAATCAAATGTCAAAGATAAGATGTGATCCGGAAAACTGTGAGGACGATTTATAGGAGTTTGTTGCAGGTTGATGCAAAATGCTAAAAAGTAGCTTCAAATAGCCACTAAAGCTAAAAGCTGACTAGTTGTTGATGTAATGATTTTATTTTCCTTGAGAGAGTAGCTTAAAGATTGTGTGTGGGTGGTAATTTTGCTGTGAAGGCCTGTAGTGTAAACATGATAACTTGTAACATGTGGTAAGCATATCAACCTCCCGTTTTCCCCAGGAATTCTGTTATTTTAGTAATCTGTCCCATCGTCGTCCCATTTACAGATTTTCCTGTAAATCTCCTGTATTTCCCCTCCGGCCCAGCAGGTGGCAGTACACAGCTGACAGGCCATACAAGGTTTTATTTCATTTCTCAGTGTACCAGGCCTCCCTACTTTATCTTCTTTGTTCTCTTTTCATCAGACTACTTTCATCTCATTTTGACAGCCAGGTGACATTTAGAGCACTTTCGTTTTGAAACACGAGTTAGCATACTTGATTTGTCATTAAAATGCAAAACGCCTGCCATCACCAACATAGCCTGGGTGAGTACATATCCCCTCAGATATACACCGAAAGAGTGTTTAGCATGGTAAGAAAAATAGTGACAGAAAACAGGATGTCACTGGACAGCACTGTTTTTGCTTTCCTTTCATGTAAAATAATCCACACTGGTCCAGCACATAAATACACTCCTCAGAAAGGTCTCAGATGTGCAAAGTCTGCAACATACCTGTACAACAAGTCCCTTGTGAATGCCAGAGAGCAACAGTAAACCAAGCCACTAGTTAATCCGACTCAGGCAGTCACCTCTCAAAATAATTATGGAGGCATAGAGATGATGTTTTTTGTATATGGTTATGTAATAAATGTATACTAAATTTAATAATGCAGGAATAAGCAAAGCATTTCGATGTCAAGCAGGTAAGCCTATCAGATTCTGAACACCTAATAGACCATTTTCACTGCTCCACTACTTCCTGAATGTAGGTGGGCATCTTTATTTCATTTTGTCCACCACTGTTGGATGAAGTGGTTAATCAGGTGTGCCTGACTTAAGTACAATGATCAGACACACCTGATTAATCACTTCATCCAATAGTAAAGGATGGGAAATAAAAATGCCCACCTAATTTCAGTAAGTAGGATCTGTGAAAACCATCTTGTAGTTTGTAAGTGGTTGACTAGGGGTAATTTTAAGTGTCTTGTACACTTTTCTAAAAATGTAAGGGGCCATGGGGTTTGGGACTGCCCACGGCGGGGTCGCGTCTAATTTCCCTTATTTTCAAATCCCAATGTTGACAGGTATGGTGGTAAGACGTACAGCAATATATTTGCACATGTCAGGCACATGCAACTCATAGTTGTCTGCCTAATGCATCTTTTAAGTGTGGTTTCCCTGAATACACAAGAGTTTATTCTAAGTTTTCAGCCTTTCACTCTCACACTCATCACCATAAATATGTAAAGAATGTGACTAAACTGGATAATGCAGGAGATTTAACAAGTCATATGGACATCGTCCACCATCCAAACAATCATTGATCATTATCAGGAAATACATGATATCAATCAGTCTCACCTACTTTCCAAGCTTAGTGAGAAGTTGACTCTCTGAAACTGACATAAATACTGTCATAGATACACAGAAAAATGAAGATCTCCATAGGGCTAGCAATACCCACACCCTTAAAAAAGTTTTTCTTTTATGGTCAGTTTTAAAAAGTAACTTTAATTTTGTGGAGCCAGCGTCCATTTATTTTGGTCAGAATGAGGCGGGCAAAGAATGTTTTGGACAATGTGTTCCTGTGAAAAACACCACTGAGTCTCTGTTGTCCTCAGAGTCAGCGAGGGGGCAACTGCAGCAGGCAAAAACCAGAGTGCAGCCTGATGTTTTGTTTTTTGGCTGTGTATCTGACCCTTGCAAATATTTTGCCCTATAACAGATCAAGTATTTATCACATGCAACTTGTGCTGCTTTGTCGAGAGCAAGACTATAAATATTTTGGACAGGATCTAGTGTTTGGCCCTCTTGTGAAAGATTTGAAGGATCTTGAGCTGAATGGAGTGACTCTGCCGGATGGCCAGCTCTACAAGGGAGCCCTGTGTGTCATAGCAGGAGACAGTTTTGGTTAGTACAACACTGGGGGCTTTGCTGAAAGATTTTAGCAAGAGCTCACATTTTTGCAGATATTGTGAGGTTGATCAGTTTCAGGCAGATTCTCTGGCTAAGGGCCCTGACCGCACACCACAATGCAGCCTTAACCAAAAACATTGAGGCGGCAAGTCATAATGTGGAAGCAAGGGGCTGTTGTGGTGTCAAATTTGACTCCATTTTCAATCAACTGGCATATTTCCATGTATGCTGGCCTGGATTACCTCCTTGTCTGGGCCATGATCTTTTTGAGGGCATTGTCTCTACGGATTCAAAAGATTTCAAAAGAAAAAGAGTTTACTAATGTTGAACTGAATCGGCACATTAACCAGTTTAAATATCTGGGTGATGACACCAACAGTAAACCCTGTGAGGTGAACCCAGGGACTGGAGAACTCTCTGGACATTAAGTTCAAAATTGGTGTTTCCTGAGAATGTTGTCATTATTAATTGGTGATAAAATAAAAAGCCCTGGAGAGAGTGAGGTATGGCAGCTTATTTTACAGCTGAGAGAGACTGTGGAGCTGGTATGTGCTCCAACCATTTCCACAGGCCAGGTAGCATATTTAAGGGTCCTAAGAGATGAGCGTTTGCACATCAGAATGCAGACTTTTGTGGATCATCCGCTCACAAAGCCTAAGCATCGCTACCTAAATCATTATCCAGAACTCACTGTTCACTTTGGGCCACTCATCCATCTAGGGACATTGAGATTTGAAAGCAAGCATACTTATTTCAAGCATTGTGCAAGAAGGCTGAATAACTTCAAAAACCTCAGTGGAACACTTGCTGAAACACATTAGCTTTTGCAGTGTTTTCTAAGTGCTGGAACCCAGTGTCCACCATCAGTTGTGGAAGAGAAGAGAACTGAATTTGTTGTGGGAGACTACAATGATAAAATCAGACAGTCAGTTGCTCATCTTAAATTTATTCCTCTAAATACCCTCATTAGTCATGATGTGACAGTAAAAGGGGACAACATATAAGAGCAACATGTTTGTTGTTGTAGGTCATAATGATGATGGCCTATAGTGGGAAAATCAAAAAGGCTGTCATTACTGAGAATTCAGCAGTGTACTTCATCACTGAGGTGTATCAGGCTGTTCGTCAACCAGAGATCATTGCTTACCACACTTCACTAATGCTGGAAGCCTCCTACTGCGTCAGTCAAGCAGAGCTCCTTGATCACTACCCACTGCCTGACTGTTCAGTTTGGGGTACGTCTTTGCTAACTCTTCATCACTCTGTCCCAACATTTTAGATTCATGTCAAGCACTGGTGATGAAATAAAGGTCATCATCCTCAAGACTTTTCCAATTTGTCTGAGGATAATCAAAAACAGGTCATCACAGCACTTGAAATCTCAGGCGTAGAATCAACAGAGGATCTCAAATATGTGCAGCAGGATGACATCAGAGACCTCTTGCCTGTTATCCAGCAAAGGAAACTTCTGGAGGCTTTCAATACGGGTAGGTATTACCAATATAGTGATAATACTTTTCCTGTCCAGTTAAAGCTGCAGTACTTGGCCAAAAACAAGACAGTTTGCACTTAGCTGACATATGGAATGAACACAGAATAAAAGTAGTGATCTGGGCTGGCCTTGACTATACACAGGCCTACAGCACTGCCTACTCTAAGGCAATTTCGCTCTCCAGTCCATTGCCTTACTCTTCATTGTCACTGTCCAGCATTTCATCCCTGTCAAGTTATTCAGAACCATCAACACCGTGTACTTCACACAAGTCAAGACAATCAGCTAACATATCCAGTAAGTGGCATGAAACCTTTGAAGTCCCATGGGATAAAATGCCAGAGGAAGTGCAGTCAGCCATGGCCAACAGCAAGAGACTTGCTCCTTACAAGCGACGCAAGATGATACGAATTCTTGTTGATGAAATGAGAAAGTACGAGATTAACCCCACACGCAGCGAATGTCTCATCATCTGCCAAAACATTGTTAAGCAGTACCCTAGTAGATTTGCTGATATGATAACAGGAGGTGTCATTGTTGCTGGTGGTTTTACATCACTCCTTTCTCAAGTGAAAACACGACTTAAGAAGAAGAAGACTACATGCAAATCCATTCTTAGTTTGGATACTGTTGTCCATGTTTTACAGGTGTCTACCACTGCAGCTGATGTTGAGCGCACCCTGACCCTCCCAGCCAGTCCATGACTGATTCTACTGGGTAAGTGTCATAAAAGCAAGGCATGGAGTATAGAACAAAGTCGGTCTGTCTTTCTGTGTCTCCGTCTGTCTAATTTCTCTTCCTGTATGTCTCTCTTAAATTTAAGTTTTATTGTGGTCTGTCATGGATGTAGTTCTCTCATTCTTTTTGCTGTCTCAAGTTGTGGAAACTAATTATGTGCAACACGATAACTTATGATACTTGATATAAATACAGTAGAAAATGTGTGGATAGGTGTTGCACGCTTGAAAGAAAAGCCAGTGTAACTTTTCATGTTCCTTCTTTAGTATGTTATTCTGCGAAATACACAGACATTGCAATAAATACATTGAACACATTTCTATCCAGCTACAGTTCAATGTGTGTGTATTGACCTAAAACACCAGTTTAAAAAAACAACTTCCAACTAATGCCACACAAACACATGAAGTTGCACAAAATAAAATAAACAACATATAAGGGGTGGCTTCTATGAACTTCTGATCCTAATTTAGGGCCCTTATACCCCTTTTTGTTTTCCATAATTGTTGTCTGCATCAGTTGCTGGTGATGGAGTCACATTGGGCAGTTGGATGATCAACATTGAAAGCCAGGTCATCTGTGAAGGCATCCAAAAAAACTTCATCACAGGGCTCACTGCAGTTTTCGCCACCTATGTGTTCAACCTGCAATATCAAGAAGAAGCTGTAAGGACACTGGTGTTCATTCAGAGGTAAATTTTCTGAATATTGTTTGAGTATGTTCCCAGCTCTGTTCAGGAATATTGAATTGTCACTTACTATAAGCCATACTGGTATATTAACTTTACAATTACAGCTGTTGCACCAATCTCCTGCACACCAAAGCATAGATTCCCAAAGATAACAATGTTTCCTAATTCCTCAATCAAAGTTCAATGAATACTGTAATAATGGCATCAGCTGATCTGTTGTAATCCTGAATCTTCAGTGTTTGTTTCTCATAAGTAGTTTCTCAAAATGAGATCATTCTCTAATAATTATGAGACACGGGGATCATTATCATGAGAAAATATCTTAAAGTTTTATTCAATTAATAATTAATTAATTGATAGGGTTCCATATTAAATGCAAATGATCTTCACTTACCACACCTAATATCTTATATACTTTATCTATTATTACATTTTAGGCACTTCATTGGTATTAATCCTGAGAGGGGAAGAAAGACCGGCCAGGGGAAGGTGGTGTCAAAGAAGACGGGGAACCTGGTCCACAAAAAGGCAACAACGGTGATCCCCATGTGGCCCCTCTCCTAAAACATTTGATGGACTTTGAGTGGGGTTTTATTAAATGCCCCAAGGATCAAACATCACAGCACTTTTTTCATCCGCTCAAAACAGCCCTGTACAAATCCGCCGGTTTCAGTGCAGGTAGGGGTCAGTGGCGCCGCCAGGATTCAATTTCATAGTAGGCACAGAAACAGCAAATACAACAAATATGCAAAAAAGTACTGCCATTCCACGGCAGATAAAACAGCACAGACAGAAATAGTGGATAGGGTGCAGGTGGATTAAAACCAGTGGACTTCCGTGTCCACAGCTTCACCTCCACACTATCTGAGAGCAGATGAGAGGAGGGTCATCCCTGCCTTTCCGAAAACAGACTTCTTTGTAATGGCTCTCATGATTATTATTAATATTGGGGACAACCCCTCCACTCCACTCCGAATGGACAGACGGACGCAGTCAGAGAAGAAACGGAGGCTGCACATTGATCCTTTTTCCTTTTTGGGGTCAAACGGATCATGTGCATAATTAACCACAAAACAAGCAAATACTTCATATTAAAGGTTGGGCTGGAGATCCTATTCTGGAGCATTTTTCACTAAATGATTTAAGATCCTCTTCACACTTAGATTGCAACTTCACTACTACTACTACTACTACTACTGTAAATGACAATGCATTGTGGGAAATTTATGGACAATCCTGTATTATTATTGTAACTACACTATCCAAGTGGAGTTACAGCTACCGCATTGCATCATGGGATTGCCAATTTGAATTTTTCAGCACTAAACAAGTAGCGGACCTACTTGAACGTGACCACAGACCAGCCTCTGCCACGGACCAGAGCTCAGGTGTGTAGCGCAGTATATTTTATAATGGATAAGCTTATATTAATTCGGCTGATCTGATCATAGTGGGTGACCGTTCTGTTTGCTTTGATTCAGTTACATATCTGTCAGTCAATTAAAATCAGGTTAGTTTGTCAGATAGCTAGACTAGCTAGCTAACGTCACATGTTTAAGGTTATATCAGGTTGAGGCTATTTTAATCTGCCCCATTTGCGATACGTTCACCCCCAGTTTATAGCTACGCTGCTATAAGCTTAGACTGCTGGGGGACACATCAGGCTACACGGTGCCCCACCTTCCTCTCCTCTCCTCTCCTCTTGCACATTTTGAACTGCCATTATTTGTTGACCGCCGCCTCCATCACCTCCTTTCTCCTGCTGTTAAACCGGTCTGCACTCCCTGCTCATGACCCAGTCTGCCGTCCAGTAGTCCCATTAAGCTGGCCTTCCCTCCCTGCCCACCAGGAGCTGCCTTCATCATTTTTCTTTAACTGACTGATTCATTTCCATGTTTTCCATATTCCATGTTGTAAACTGTTTCTTGTCTGTATACAACATCTATTGCATGTCTGCCCGTCCTGGGTGAGGGATCCCTCCTCTGTTGCTCACCCTGAGGTTTCTCCATTTTTCTTGGGAGTTTTTCCTCAGTGGATGTGAGGGTCTAAGGCCAGAGGATGATGTCATGACGCTGTGTAAAGACCTGTGAGACAAACTGTTTGTAAAAACGGGCTATACACATAAAATTCTCTTGCTTTGTGTGGGATATCATGCTTAAAACGTGCTATTGAATATTTTGCTAAACATTGATGATTGCATTGATAATTGTATGATGAATGATCGAGATTAACTTTTAATTTTTCAGAAGTGCAGAGTGTGCCTTATCAGAGACAGGAAGAGTAAGCCTGAACGTGCAGGATGACGTAGACAACTCCTTATATGGGACATAGTGTCTTAGAGAGATAGAGGGAGTAGTGTGTGAAAAACGGAATGGGGGGGGGGTCTCTTTTTGTCTCCTTGACTTTTCAGATATCCACACATCTGTTGGAGAGTTAGAGAGCATGAGGCGGGTCTCCCAGAGATGTGGACCAATCATAAGAGAATCAACCTATTTTGCATAATTTCTTTTGTGTAATGGTGTAAAAGACTGGGTCAGGGAAGGTGAGGGTGTCAGACTTCATGAACTGACACAGCTGTGTGTTGTTGTCAGGGAAACTAGTTTGGCCCAGAGCTCTGTAAAACAATCCTCTTATTCTTTGTTGACTTGTGTTTTGTTCAACTTTTAAAAAATCTTTTAAACTTTGAGATTGGACTCCTGCATCCTTGATCAAACGAACACACGAGTTCTAAAGATGAACTCAACACTTGCCTTGCCTTGCCCAGACACGAAGCAATTTTCGTGCGACGAGATTACATACAAAGTCAAACACACAAATCCCACGATGCCAATATTTGTGCAAATTCAAAACATTCAACTTCAGTGAAATATTCACGGGGCACTGGGCCATGGAGAGGCTGGTGTATGGTGGGAAGAGATGGTCATCTAGTCCCAAATTGGACAGTAGCTACGGTGTAATTAACCTAAATGTGTGTGTGCCTTCTGATCAGCGATCCAGACATGGAAGTGTTTAGTTTTCCTATGTATCACGGAGGTACAAAACTCAGTCGTGGTTGATGAGAGAAGGAAATTCTATATTTTTACTTTTATTTACTTTTTTTATACAGCGGTTGATTGGTGAAGGAGCGAGGACAGCCACAGGTCAACAGCAGGGGAGCCCAGAGCCACCCAGCCTCTGGGTAAGCTGTCAAATCTGAAATGATCTCTGCCCATTCTACTCTGTGCATCTCTCTGTTAAAATTTTTAAAGTTGGATTCGCGCGAAATGTGTGTGGTGTGCTTGCTGAGAGAAAGTTTGATGTTCTGTGAAAATAGTAGAAAATAGTCTGTTGGTTGTTTTGTTTTCTGGAAAGTGTGTGTGTGTTTGTGTGAATGGGGGGTTGTAACAAATGACTATAAAGTGTTTTGAGCTGTCTGTCTGCTATATAATGTATATGGCTTTATAAATACAGTCTATTCACTATTTTTGCACTGGAATCTATGGTGGTCAAAATGACCTCATGGTGGTTCTAAGTAAAAACTGCTCTCCCCTCCCTCTCTTTTATTCCACAATCCCCAAAACCCATAAGATGATGTGTCCCACATCGCTAAGCAATTAAATCAAGTTAACTGTCAAGTTAACTTGATTCAATTGCCTAGAGATGCATTTTACCTGAAGTAATGAGAACTTACACAGACACGATGTGTGACACACTTTTAGGAGTCAGTCAGTGACTGGGAGACATAGGGTTACATGCATTTTAATCGGCGAGAGAGGTCCAAAAGACCTCACAGCGGTCCTACTGTTAATGGATTGATGCCAGGTGGCTGAATGGTCCACTCCAGGGTTGAAATTGCGGAAGTAGTTGTTTCGTTTGTATCTTTCATTGAGATGCGCATCACATTGTCCACAGTGATGAGAGTCTAACTCTGTATATTGGGGTTTCAGGAGAGACACTGAGCGGCAACACATGGTGTCTTACCATGGAAGGTTGCTGTGTCATGGGCCCAAACAGCAACCTTTTGACTGGGATGGTGGCAGCGTTTGCCGCCTACTATGTATTCAACCTTCAATACCCAGCCGAGGCATCAAGCACTCTGGCGTTTATCCAGAGCTATGTTTACACATTTACACACGCTTAATGGGTCATGTGATGATAATGACCATATCAATCTTTTAAATGTTCCTGATACAACTACTATTTTCAGAGCCTTTTGTGGCATAAATCCACCAAGCGGCAGCAAGGCAGAGAAGAAAAGAGGCCTAAATGCACCAGTATGTACACCTTTAAGGAAACTACTTGATTTTGAGCTGATGGGGAAGTAGGTGTCTAGCGGGGGGAGAGCATGCTTGTGCGGATATGTGCAGTATGTGGTGTGTGTGTGTGTGTGTGTGTTTTTGTTCTTTGGTTTGAATTGTTTCAGTTGCACATATTATGCAATGCATGCAATTAATTTACTTTTTTACGATGATGGTCCTGTGTAGTGTTTACAATAAATTTACGGCAATTATTTGCCAGGAATTTCCTGCAAAAATTACAATAAATTTCAAAGAGTGTAGCAGAGGAATATGCGCCAGAAATCAAAATCACAAGTGACAGATGACGTAAATGACAATCACTGGCCTTCAAGTGATTGGCTTAACGATCAGTGGACTCAGCCAGTTAACCTATAACAATCATCTTTATTATCCCCTCCCCAAAAACAATAAAAAAACTTTAAAATATAAATGTTTTTCACCTTCAAAAAAATTGTACACACAGTGCATACAGGATTCCAGCTGGTGGCGCCACTGGTAGGGGTGGTATTATGCAGTTTCCAAAACTAATGACATCTTTGTCTGACAACTGAGGAAACAGCTTGAAAAACCACATGGATTTCAATCTAGGGAGCCTGCAATTTGCAGATTTTTTTTTTTTTTTTTTTGTCAGTTCTCACATATTGGGGGCTGGAAGACAGCCTAAGAGCCTTCAAAAAGTGATATTTCCATTATATGTCCCCTTTAATTGACAATTGTGTTCAGTTTCCCCCAACTTTTCTTTTTAACTTCGTATACAAGACATGAAAGAGGGCAGCTTATAGGGGTGGGAGAAAACATAGATTCACATAATATTGTGATTTTTTGTTTTTTAAATTGATTTTTTTTGTTCAAAAATCAATTTTTCCAAATTTAAATGCTTCATTTTAGTCTGTGTTTATAAGCCAAGGTGAAAAAAAGTTACCACTTTTCTCTAGCGGAGGGTGAAGCTTTACTTGGACTATCTAGTAACATGACGTCATATCTGTTTGCGGAAAAAACTTACACAGAAAGCGGAGAATGGTGGACAACTTGCAAAAATGTGTGGGGATAAAACGTCCACCACATTTTAAGTTCAAAGTGTGGACACATTTTGGATGTTTTGCTTTGAAGGGAAAAGCAGAGCTGGACATGTCAAAAGTTATTTGTAAACTCTGTAATGCATATGTCGCGTACTGCGGAAACACGACAAACCTTACTGCTCACCTAGCAAGACACCATCCTGAGGTAAATGCAGAGCTAACAGCCAAACAACCCACAGCAGCAAGCCAGCAGACACTCAAAGCAGCATTGTACAAACTGCCCAGCAGTTCTGAAAAAGAAAAGCACAGAACTTAAAGGCTCAGGCTAATTTCCTATTAGTGTTGTGTGCAAATAAATGTAGCAGTTTACTTCAGAAAGTCAGTATTTTTCATTCATTCTGTTAAAAAGTTTTCAGATGTGGCCAGTATGACCTCCAGAAAAGTATACACTTCCAGAGGAGAGAGGAGGAGAGAGGAGAGGACACTGGCGTCTCTGTGTTCACCGCTTCTCCGTCTCCCTAACTAACCTCTAGCTTCTCCGCGTTTTAACGATCTAGTTTTAACCTCCTTTTAAAGTTTGTCTTTTAAAGTTTTGACCATTTTTTATCATTTTTTACTTCTTCCTGGACTTTTAATTGGGTTCTGCGTCTATCCGTTATACCACCCTGAATGCCCGGCTGCCGGCGGCTACCAACTGTCATACCTCCGCTGACAGGTGTTCCCCGGAGTGTCAAGCCTGTCTAGTGTCGCTGTGTCTCCCATCGGGACAGCCCCGGTGTGGTTCAGCTTATTGTCTAGAATCACCATCCTCCCCGGCTAGCCTCAATACTCCTGTGCAGTCGGATCTTGCTCCTGCTCCAGCTTTGTGCATGGCTAACTGTGCAAACTACAGGCCCATCTCAAATCTCCCATTTCTCAGTAAAGTCCTCAAGAAAACAGTTGCTACACAGCTCCTGGACCATCTCACACACAACAGTCTGTTTGAAAAATTTCGGTCAGGATTCCGCTCAGCACACAGCACTGAGACAGCCCTGCTTAGGGTAACAAATGACCTCATGATGTCATCAGACTCAGGATCCCCATCACTACTCATCCTCCTGGACCTAACCGCAGCTTTTGATACTGTGGACCACACCACTCTCCTCAAGCGCCTCCACAACACCATTGGACTGACAGACCAAGGCCTGAAATGGTTTAGGTCCTATCTCTCAGAGAGGTCGGAACATGTCCTATTGGGAGACAGCAAGTCCAGATCGCTCCCCGTCACCTGTGGCGTCCCCCAGGGATCAATCCTTGCCCCCATCCTCTTCACTATTTACATGCTCCCCCTCGGTTGTGTCATCAGCAAACATCAGATTTCCTTCCATTGTTATGCTGATGACACACAACTTTATATCAAAACCACCCCAGACCCTCTCATAGCCCTGTCATCCCTCACCACCTGCCTCGAGGAAATGAAGGCCTGGGTGAACAGCAACTTCCTCCAGCTAAACTGCAATAAAACAGAAATACTCCTCATCGGCACCCCCCATCAGGCCCACTCTTCACCCATAACCCATCTCACTTTCGATGGCCAGCTCATCCCCCTCTCATCTTCAGCCGTGAAACTTGGTGTCCGGTTTGACCCGTCAGTTAACCTTCACCGATCACATAAATCATCTGTGCAAGACCTCATTTCACCATCTCCGCAATATTGCAAGACTCCGCCCCACACTATCTCTCCCAGCAGCAAAAAAATTAGTCCATGCCTTTGTTTCCTCGAGGCTGGACTACTGTAACGGGCTCTTCTTCAGGATGCCTGGAAAAAACATCCAGAAACTACAGTACATTCAAAACAGTGCTGCCAGGGTCCTGATGAGAGCCCGTAAACATGACCACATCACCCCCATCCTCCATTCACTACACTGGCTACCTGTCTCATCCTGGATCAATTACAGAATCCTCCTGCTCACTCACAAATGCATTCATGGTCATGCACCCATCTACCTGCAAGAACTCATCACCCTGAAATCCACCACCCGTAACCTTAGATCCACAAACACTCTGCTCCTCAAAGTCCCCAACACCAAACTGGCCACCATGGGCAACCGAGCTTTCTGCTCAGCTGCACCACGCCTCTGGAACAGCCTCCCTTTCCAGCTAAGGGCCACACAAGACCTGAGCTCTTTTAAAACGGGCCTAAAAACCCTTTTATTCAAGAAAGTCTATGATTGCTGATTTTACTTTGTTTTTTTTGTTTGTTTGTTTTTTTTGCTGTTTAGCACTTTGAGATCACTTGATGAAAAGTGCACTACAAATTCAATCTATTATTATTATTATACATGTTTTCTATTCCATTTTTTTAAAACCTCTTTTATATGCAGTCCAGGCTTTTGAAAAGAGAGCATGAGTTCAACAGCAAAATGTAGCAGTTTACTTTAAAATGGTTCAAATATATTGCTGCTGAATAAATCTCAAAACTGACTCACATGATGAGTCCTGATGTAGTCTGTAGACATCATCGTCATCATTCAACTTTTTCACATGTCTGCTGTTAACCTCCTCCACTCCCACCCTATTTAGAAGCAAAAATGTTTAAAATTCCACTCTCAAATTATACTGGCTAGCTTCTGAACCAATTTGACTATATGCATGAATGAGGGCTTGCCAGAAAGGGGACACTATAGAGTTTCTTGTGAAAGTGTCAGAAACATTTGGGCCAGTACGTGAGCAAAAAATTCAGATTTTTTGTCCGCTTAAAAATAAATTACTTAATAAAAATAAAAAATGGTCTGTGTGGCTTTATCCATAAAGGAAAATGACAGTATGGGCCTGTAAGCACAATATCAATGAACACCTGGTTCAAATTTGAAGAAGACAGCACAAAGTATGATCATTCTGCAATGATTTTCATAAGATCCAGATGGAGATGAGAGCCCAAATGGACACATGATATACCAAATGGTATACTGAGACACCAAATGTGTTTTTCTCATGCATTTTTTTTAATCACACAAATATGCAATATTGAACTGTTCAATTATTTTCAGGTATTGCTACCGATGTGTATAACTGTGCAATAACCAAACAATACAAAAATATATCTGATCCAAGTCAATTTATTGTGAGTCAAAACACTCAATCAGATCAGCTACAAAACCCTGGGCAAGTCCCGTTATGAGATAACTGCCAACTTTTGCCAGGGTGATTCCTGAGAGCCTCGGAGAGAGCTGGGACGTCTACAGGCGCTAATGGATGCATGGAGTTTATTTCTCTGATTTTGCAGGGTGCAGCCATCTTGGACACACTGACCTTGGGTGGCTGTCTGCACGCCAGCTGCAGATATGCAAATATTTACAATTGCGTTTTAATACTTTCACTGAAATTAATACAAATATGAGTGGCATTTCCTGGTAAATAAGGCACCTGAAATTTGTGGGTCCCGGCTGGAAGCTGAGGAGCACTGACCTGGAATGTGGACCTGGGACAGAGAGTGGAGCTGTGACTGAAAGAACCTCAGATCGGCCATGACAGAGCTTGGCGACCGGTGAAGTGCCTGCTGATGAAGGTGAGACCTGCAACTGACCAGTTGACACGCTGGTTATATTTTTGAAAATACATGGCAGACTTTGAAGCAAAGCTTTTGAGGTAGGCCTATTCGTAGAAAAACATTCCTCCGTGGGTCATCGCAACATCAGAAATACTTGTGAGACAGGTGCCCAGCTCCTGTCTGTGCTCAGGATACACTTTACAGATGTGTCTCTAAAGACGCCAAACGCTACATTAAACTCAGCCAGAGTTAGGGATTTACACAGCCTCGGGTCGTTATCTTTTAGGATCACAGAAAAGTCCCCGCAGTCCGTCAGATGAGTCAGAAGCGCAAATAAGGATCTTTACCAGATTGACGTCCTGCCCTGATAAGACAAGCAGCATAGCATAGTACCATCAGTGTAAATGCCTGTAAAGCAAGAGGAAAGAGGGAGAACCAGGATCTGAGCTGTTTACCTGCGATAATCTGGCTCCTGAGTGCATCGGGAATAGCCCCAGCTGGGGGGAGGAATGGGGCTCCTGTTGTAGGTGCAGGGACTGCAGTCCCCAGAGTCCTCCGGGGCAACGAGGGAAGCTCCGCCCATGACGTTGATGGTTCCGCACCTGAAGCGGAAGTGGACTGCAGACCTGCAGAGTTAGACTCAAGCAGAACGAGACGGTTGACGGTAGGCATTTGACTCATCAGTTGCACCAAATACAGACGTAGGAGGCCATTGTCAAAGCCAAACAGCAGGGGACCTCGTAGCCAAAAAATCAAGATGCCTACACCTGTGACCAGACTCACATGTTCTTTTAATTATACTTGTCTAGATGTCAGACCACACACTTCCTGATGAAGGCTCCCAGCCTAAATGCGTCGAAGTGTCTTTTTACCATGTTTGGCCCGTAGTTTCATAAAGGCATTTTAATATTTTCATGAAGGAGTGCCTTGGTATTTTTTTCATTTTTTTCCACTGACCAAGCCCTTAACCAAAGAGCACCATCTTAACAAAAGAAGTCCATAATTCCAGGCAGCACTCCTACTCTTTGGCTATTTCTAGCCACTAGTGATGTTTGAATCTGTTTCACCAATTGGCAAAGACAGGCAGCCACTTATCCTCAAATTGAGGAAGCAGCAGATGCATTCAGGCTCTGAATAGGCTGACAATGGACAACGGGGTGTCCACTTATCAGGAATTAATGGAAGATGTGGATGCGTGAAACGTCCAGTGCAAAGCGTGTCACACGCAGGGAGTCACAGACGGATACATACAGACACAAACAAACACACACACATACTAGACTGTATGACACACAGTTTATGCAGAGTTAATGGACCGCTGTATGCAAGCATTTAGCCTATGTAAGATATTGTGGCTAAATCTGTAAAGATTAAATTTGTGATTGTTACAGTTGCTGATATTCTTTGGTAATATCTAAATTCACTCTTTTTATATTTTTGTGTATTTGATTATATTCGTGCTCTGAACAAATAAATCAGTGGTTACTCAGCAGTTACTCAGTACTTGAGTAGTTTCTTCACCAAGTACTTTCTTACACTTACTCAAGTATATATTTACTTTTACTTCCGTAATATTGTTCTAAAGTAACGATACTCTTACTTGAGTATGATGTTTGGCTACTCCACCCACTTCTGCTCCCAGGAGCTGGACAGAGAGGTACTCCTGGAAGGCCTGGTGCATGATGTGTCCCTGAAACAGAATCAGAATAGGATTTATAGATTTAAGAACAAGACAGGCCTATGCAAAATACGAGAAAATACAATTCCATACTTCCTGCTGGCTGTTACGTAATTCTTTGTGAATTATGTAACTGTAACAGCGACATTGCAGAAGTGCTGAAAAACAGTCACAGTCCGAAGCCAGGTTTTACGGTGGACAGGGTCTGTCTCCAGCATCTGTTCCAAGGTGTTGATATGCCCATTAATTTGCTGTACTGGCTGACCACAGTGGGTCTGGGGATGGGGACTCACTGTCATAATGATAATTCAGTGTGTTTTGTTCCTATTATATATGCATCCATTGATATAAGGTTACATTACGATGGTCTTCAATACTAAATAATCGCAAAGATCAGAGAAAAAGCAAAGGTAAGTATTTTCTAGGTAACAGGTACATGCTCCAGTGTTTCCTCTTCTTGGTAAGTATTTTCTCTCGCGAGGTAACAGGTAAGGTAGGAAGACTGTCGCCCAGCACAGCTCAAGCTTAGTAAGGGGCTGGAGAGTCAAGGTCTTAAGCAGTCAAGTCAAGTAAAAGTAAAGTAAGACTGCCATTCTGATCAGGTGAAGTAAGGACATGTTCTCAATATTCACTGATGTTGGGGAGATTAGTTTAGATGCTACATTAGTACTGTAAATTCAATGACTGTGTTTAAACATGAAACATCTCATAACATGAAACAGAATAAAAGCCCTCAGTGCCACCAAAAACAACCATGTTGTACCTGACGGATGATGTAAGAGGAACATCACTGTAATGTGACAGCAACTGAAGCATCATGTTCTGCATGTTTGCAACAAAACACTTTTTACAGTATATAAAATAACACCACAAGAGCATAGTTTACCTGATTAGTTTATCATAAGTGTCTATGTGCACAAGGTACTTAGAGCATAGCAAAGAGTATGTTTGCCTAACCACACATCCCAGATGCATCATTCTGTCAAGGCTGTCAACCCGATGCATTGATGCTTTTATGATGCTGGTCCCACTGGAGTCGATGACCAAGAACGTCTAGGATGACTTTAGTTGATCTATAGCCTGAATGTGCAGCCCTGAGGCAAGTTCATTGAGCTCTGTGTCAGTACAAGCACTGTACACTCCCCTGACAAAGATGTCATTGTCAGCCATTCTTCAGTAGTGTGTGAGATGAGAAACTCAGAGAAAGCTTGCAATTGTTGCTATGGGGAGTCGAAAGCCCACCAGGTGTTGAAGATATTCCTTGCAATATATATTATATTATATTATATTTGGTCATCCTTTTCCATGCATTTTTTCAAATTGGATTGTTGGAGAAGGGTGTTGTTGATGTTGTCTTACATTCTTCAGTGTGCTGCTGAGCTCTGCCAATGTGATTGTAACTTCCCTGGATACGGGTACACGTTGAGAGACAATATCCTGTCGAAATGACGTTGAAAAAATGGCTAGGTGAAATTTAGACAGCTACTATCCTTTCACTTTTGCCCCAGATTTAAAGGGATATTTCACCCAAAATTGATAATTCACCCATTTTCTAGTCACTGTCATGCCAGCAAATGGTTGGAAGAACTTTTGGAGTTATCCAAACTCATTTAGAGTTGATGTGGGGTCCAGCTAGCAACAGATTTTCAACTAATGGCGGCGGATAGTGCTCACTTTTGAATCGTCCAAAAACACACACTATGAAACAACCAAATACCTCCATACTGCTTGTCTGTACTGACCCAAATGTCCTGAAGCCCCGACATGAAAAAGTTGTTAAGAAAAAATAAATTTGATCTCAGTTTTTAGCCTCGTTGGGGCAGTAGCTCTGTGTTTGTGCGCATGCACGAGATTTGCTGCGGGGTGTTCTGGGTTTACTATGACAAAGAGCATCAAAACATGGACTGAGACCAAACAGAATGAACAGAAACATTAGGCCATTTGCATACCCGTCGCTATGGGCGGGCCAAAGGGGCCGTGCCCGCCCCTCAAGCTTCTTGTGCCCCCCCCACAGGAGGCACAGATCTAAAAAAAAAAAACAACTTTTTTTTAACTGAATTAATAAATAGTAGTTAATTTTGTGTTAAGATATTCTAATGTTGCATTATTTATCACCATGACATTAAAAATATTTTTTTGAAAATAAAAATGGTGTGATTTTGTTTGAAAGTTCGGCTACGTATGTGACCTAGCCTATGTCACTGTTGCCACGCAGCAGTTACCGCGCATTGTTGAAAATCCAGCTGCATTTCTTTGCTTACACTATGGATATACGCAAGTTTTTTAAAAACTCACCAACAGTCGCCTTGGATAAATCGACACCTTAAAATGTCCTTTGAGAACGACACCGTGGAGGACAGAGTGAACCGGAGCCCATTTCTAGTTGTTCCATGGAGCCTGACGTCAGCAGCACCTGCAGCGACCACGGAGCGGAGGCTACCGCCAGCAGCTCAAGCTCAACTGCCACTGGGCCTCCCGCTGCTGGATCTGTGGGTGATCTCGGCAAGGACAAACCCAACCAGGTTTTGTTAAAGAAATACCCAGTCAGATCGTTTGGCTTAAAGAAACGATCATTTTCCTCTGGCTGGTATTTGAACAGGGACTGGCTTGAGTACTCGGTGGAAAAGGACGCCACATTTTGTTATGCCTGCAGAAAATTCAAGTCATCAGACGCGACCTTCTCCATTAAGGGATTCAGTGATTGGAAACATGCAATTGAAACAGGCAAGAGCTTAAACAAGCATGGATGCGCGTTTTGTAGAGCGCAGTAGCGCGCTAATTGACGCACTGGCTGCTTTGAACCCAGAGGCCGAGGATAATTTCTTGGAACCATCAAAGGTAACCCCTGTACTGGCACTAGCTAGAACTGATGTGGTTGAATCTGAATATTCTGTGGCTCGTGGGGTCCTGCTTAAGAAAATGACTGACACCCCGGTTCCCCCCGAAGATGGAAAATGGACAATAGCCAACATCCTTAGCACATTCAACGGTGCGCTCCAGGCTGTGCCGACTGTTGTCACAGCCTACACCCTTGCCCTAACATTAGGAGCTTCCACAGCAATGTGTGAAAACTGGTTTTCCACGCTCAAAAACGTGTTTTCGGAGCATCGGCACATTGTGGATATTGATAACATTGCTCCTTTGTAATTTATTGCTTTAAATTATGAGGACTGATGTTGCAGGCTGTAGCTGCTCTGGTCATATTTGCTGTCGGTGATGTTTAATGCGATGATTAGTGTGCGTCAGTGCTGTGCGAATAGAGTATAGGATTATCTAAGTATTGTATGCTGACTAATAATTGTGCCCCCCCTTGTATTTCGTATGCTCCCCTTAAGACTGAGGTCTGGCGACGGAACTGTCTATTTGTCATACTGAAAAATGAATTTGTTTCGAACTGTTGGTAAGGCCAACCAGCCTGCAGTAGAAAGTACTTTCCCCTTTTTACATGGCACTTTCAAAAGCAGCAACCAGTCAATGCTGTCACAGCCAGTGTAGGAAGAAACAGATCAATAGTTGAAAGGTACAAATTTACTGTACATGAATTTTTTGGTCATTTTTTAAAAGTGGTGAGTCACCATGACTTCAATCTTGAAACAAAAATGTTTTCTTCAGAACAAACTTCATGAGAACTTCATGTGAACTTTGAATAAACAAATGAGCTGTGCTCTGTGTAGTAGCAGGGCAAATACACACATTACACACATACCTCCTCTACTGAAAACTCTCTCCACTGTGCTTTGGCCCGTAGGTGGCAGCATCAACACTTTCAAAATAAAAGACTTTATTGGTTACATTTTAATTGGGGAATTTCACACATTTGGGGTTTAAAAAAATCACGACAGCTGTGGTCTTGACTGATCGAGAATCCTGCTCACACAGGATCCTGAGTCCAGCTCGACTGAGACCGAGGCAAGACCGAGTGAAAATGCAGTCGATTCCGAGACAAGGTCCGATCTGGAGTACTACAACACTATTAGATGGTGCTGTTGCTGTATTTGTAGAGTGTAAAATATTTCAATAAACAGTGACAGTAGTCAGCTTTCCCAGGGTTCATTTTTTACTCCTGTCAACATCTTGCTTCACCACCACTTTTACAGTCGTTGTCTTGCTTCGTCGACTTCCCTCGTGGCTTCGACCTACATATAGCTACATAGCCCACTTTTAGACCAAGCACTTGGTATAAATGTGGGCTATAACTAGCCTTGACATAGCTGGACAGATTCAGAACCACCCAGAAATGGCAATTAAAAATACTTTAGCACAATATGGACTGAATTTACACACCTTAGACATTTACAGTTGTTTTTGTGATATATAAATATGTAATACATGATTCACACTGATGAGATAAAACTGGCCTACATTCAGCTGGACATATTCTGGGCTATATGAGAGCTATGACATAGGGGTGTGACGAGATCTAGCGCCACGAGATCTTGCAAGATCAAATGTGACAATATATCTCGTTTAAGTGAAAAGCTGTCTCGCGGGCACGGGGCAGAAGCTGATCAGACTGTGAGCTATCCAGACTTCTGTTTGTGACATGCCGGGCAGAAATGCGCGTTTGTGTGGCAGCATTTCATATCGGTGTAACGGATCATTGTTGATCTGTGATCTGTTCAGATCGCTCTCCATGGATCCGTGCGCAAGTGGTCCACGGATGAGTTGAAAGTTGTGTGTGTAGTGTGATTACATTGGCGCACCGCCCCAGCCCACAAGCGATAAGTAAAACTCCGCTCATGTCGGCAGCTTTAAGTCGTGCACAACAACAACAACAACAACCACCATGTACACAGCCCCCCACCCCCGGGCTGAATAAACTGGTAATTAACCTGCAGGAGACATAGTTATTGCCCAAAGATCTCAGCTGCTGCCAGAAAATGTGGACACGCTCATATTCTTGAAATAGAACTTGACCATAGCTCAGCGCACTTTTTTTGCACATATTGTTTACACTTAAGAAAAAAAAAAACATTTAATTTTATTTATTTTATTTTAACTTTTATAATTTTTAGTTTTAGTTTCAGTTTCTGGAAGGAAGTTCAGCAGTTAAAAGCTCATGTTTAGGTCATGCATGCAAAGTTAGAGAACATTTCAAAATGCACCTGCATTGTTTTGTGACTCAGTTCAATAAAAATGTCTCTTTGTCCAGTCAGATGTTTTGTCATTGTAGTTTTCTGAAAAGTAATGTTCAAATATCATCTCATCTCATTCTCGTGATCTCAATATCGTGTATCGTCTCGTCTCCTGAGCTGAGTGTATTGTCACACCCCTAATAGCCCCAACGTTCAAATGGCGTCTCGTGCTCAGTGGGTCCTTTCAGAGACCAACACTTCCATCAAGTTCCATCCATTAGGTGGTAAATTCTTGCTCCGGGGCAGATAAAGGCTCGAGACATCAGCTGTATGTGCTCGACCTATGAGAAGCAGTTACAGTGTGAATGCTGGAATACACAGCATTTTACCTTTGTCAATAAAGTGCCAGCTGCTGTATGACGGGGCAGACAGAAATCAATCGGGATGACCCAGAGATGCTAGGGCAGGGCTGTGTGCTCCCTTATGGTAAGGCATTATATCCAGGAGTAATCCTTGCCACGGATGTTCTGGTCAAATGCATGCACCATTCTGGAATAACTAAAAACAGGTTCTTAGGGCCTCAATATGAGGATGTGCTTTGGTATCCAGTTGTGACATGCTTGAGCTCATCCCACCCCCTCAGCCTGTAAGAGTACACACGTGTCACATGCGAATTCAGAAAGAAGTGTGGAACAAACTGTCTGACTAAAGGACAAAGAAAACTAAACAGGGAAGCAAAAGCACAAATAGCAGTGACGATAGCTCAAAGAGAACATACTCACTCTAGCTGCAAACTGTGCTTGAATGTTGGCCTGTCCAGCTGCATTGTATGGGAATTTGATATACCGTATTTTCCCCACTATAAGGCGCACCGGATTATAAGGCGCACCTTCAATGAATGGCCTATTTTAGAACTTTTTTCATATATAAGGCGCACCGGATTATAAGGTGCATAGAATAGAAGATACTGCAGTCAAACGTTTGACTGGGGTTGCGCTATGCATCCACTAGGACTGTGAGTAAGCACAGTACCGGTGTTTACTGACTACGGTAGCCGTAATGCTGCAAGCGGTGCGGCCTTGTAGTTTACCAGTCGTACTTGTTGGTGAGATTAGAGATTCACCAAGTGTGAATGATAAGACTTCGTGTCTTAAATGGGAATATGAGGATCGTTAGCCTTTTATAGCTAATCGGGCGGATCGCCTAGCAAAAGGCTTAGAAAAATAAAGGGATCGGTGTTTCGGAAACATTCGTTCTTTGTTGAGGTTTAAGATTAAGATTTGAGATTGAGTATTTGATTGAATAGAACAGAGAAAATACTATGACAGAAAAACTCTGCCGTGTATTTCCCAACCGTACTGAAACACTTTATTATTATTAAATAGTTTTTATTGGTTTTTCATACTGAAACATTTTGACAGAACGCCTTGAGCACCATGTAGAACCAGTATGGATCAACCAATTAACCAATTGATCCATATGTAAGGCGCTCCGGATTATAAGGCGCACTGTCGTTTTTTGAGAATTTAAAGGCTTTTAAGTGCGCCTTATAGTGCGGAAAATACGGTACTTTGCTGACATGTGGATAGTATCATATTCCAGGATGACTGCGCTCAGAAACCTAAAGCGGCTGATGAGCCATTCGTCATCATTTGCCATTAAATCCTCCCGGTCTCTAAATACTCACTCTCTTTGCTCTGCACCATTTGCATTATCTTCCAATAATGTTAAAGCTGCCATTGTTGTTAAGAGCATTTTCTGCACCACCTGTGTGCATGATTTTATATCCACCCGTCTAATTGCAAACATGTGGATGTGTTAATTGTTCTCATCATTCTGAGGACTAAATTAGCATCAACACTAAGTGTCGCCAGAGGATCAATACCTGTAGAGACGTGCTAACGTCAGTAATGAAGTTGACACATTACCACGGTTGTTTCACTTTTTATGCATGAGCAGGTTAGCATGGAAAATGATGTATCCCACTTTATTTATTTATTTATTTTTACCCCAAAGTCCAGGGGCTGTCATCTCCTTGGTCCTACTCGGAGAGGGCTGAGGCTGCCTGTTAATAAGTCTTTCAACCAGATATCAATGTTAAAGCAATTTGGCTTCAGTAATTTCCAATTCATCAATATTACTTGTTTACATAACAGTCAGATAGGCTAATGCAAAAGTTTGCTCTATGAGTGTTTGCTCTACTCTCTTTCCTATTTTAGGTCTAAAATACAGTCCAGTCACATAATGACATCTATCTAGCAACTCCTCAATGGAGGGCAGTATGTGCCACAGCAAGTGAGTTATTGTCCCTCCCGCTCCACAAAATAAAATAAAGGGCGGTCAAAGAAATATTGACAAGCATAGGTATAAATAACCATTAACAGCACTGACGTCAGCAGATGTCCTTGTAAACAGTCTACTGGTGTGAGTGCATCCCTCCTTTGTCTGGCTGCATGAATGTAAATGTGTATGCAAATGATGCGCAATAATGCATTGTGTGAGCAGCAAGCTGACACATCTAAGTGGTATTCAAAAATAATAATAATAATTCTAAAAAAACAAAACAAACATCTTTGTATGAAAATACAAACTGGAGAAAGAGCTCGCACTGCTTCGGTGGATATGACGTGTGTTTCAGAGGTTTAAACAATGGATTCCACTCATCCTTTCTCCCACCTCAGTTTTACATATGAGGTTGGATTCCCTCTTGACTCCATTAGATGTCCATATACTGTAGAGATTATTCTAATGACACTTCTTTGAACTGTAGGTTTCAATTATGATTCTAATTATTGCATTTTTGTCCAGATTTACATTGTGTTTCATTTCTTTGTTGAAAAAGTCCCTTATCTGCAAATATCTGAAATGGTCTTGGTTACTTAGTTCATATTTTTGTTTAATCTCCTGGAAGCTCATGAAATTTCTGTCTTTAATTAAATAATGGCCATTTAATTTAAAAGGATTTTATTTGATTTATCTAGTTTTTTGTTATAATAGTTATTTCTTTGGAGACTGAGGTAAAATAAAACCCGCGTCACATCAGGTTTTCTCCACCATGATCTTCATAAAAAGTAAAAATCACTCGCGCCCCACAGATGAGAGCTTGCAATCGTGAAGATCAAAGTGATCTCTTCCAACCCTGTTATGGATACACTGTGCAGTGAAGTTCAGGGGCAGAATCACATTAACCAGGAGAGAGAAATAATTTAATGAGCTATTATTTTGAAAATATGTATTTCTATATTTGACCCTGAACTGATACATTTGTGTTTCACAGGTTGATGTTTGGCTGCTGTGCACCACATAAATGAAGGAATGACTGCACACTAAAATACACATTATATAAACTGAAAGAGAACATGCTGCAGCTGATTTTACAATTTTACAGGGTTCTACCTGCCAATCAGGGCCAAAGGCCACCAGGGTGATTTTGGCCACCTCCTTGGTTAAAGCATGTGTGTATGTGCATGGGGGGATTGTTCTTTTGCATGCACAGACCCACTTTCAATGTGCGTCATGCGCGCTCACAACCCAAAGCGACGCCGTAGCGACGCGTGCATTCAGTGTGACGCGCTGGCTTATCGTGCACGTCAGTTTAGCGGTAAAATAGGTTTTGCAGCTCCAAGTGGGTTTTAATTTGGTGAAA
Source organism: Caranx melampygus (assembly GCA_019059645.1). Taxonomy (NCBI): domain Eukaryota; kingdom Metazoa; phylum Chordata; class Actinopteri; order Carangiformes; family Carangidae; genus Caranx; species Caranx melampygus. Next base: position 145,643 of record JAFELL010002403.1, read on the forward strand.
ATGAGCCAAAATGGCTTTTTTAATGCAAAAGGTTGCTGACCCCTGACCTAGAATTCTACGTGTATCTAAGTCATGTCCATTACTGTATTTTGGCATCATGGCAGGATATGTTGTGTTAGAAGAGGAAAGATATTTACTGAGAATTTTTTTAGTAGCTTGTAAGAAAGCAATCACACGAAAGTGGTATAAGTCAGACCCACCCACACAAGATGGTTGGCTGAGAATTGTGAATGAAATACATATTATGGAACAATTGACTCATAAGGTGAGGACCTTAAGAGGAACAATGTCGCGGAAAGTGGGAGAAATGAACTGTAAATTGTCATGATTCATCCTCCATACATACCTGCCTCCAGTAGTTTCCACTCACCAGTCCCCTGCTCACCCTATCTGCCAGCCACACCCACCTCGTCAGTCACTCCAGTCACCTGTTCACTCAGCTGCAGCTCTTCAGCAATCAAGCCTGGTGAAAAGCTCCTCTCTCCTCCACACTCACTGCCAGATTGTTCTTTGCCATGCAAGACTCTCCAGCGTTCTCCTGCCTGACTTCCCGGTACCGACCTCACCTGTCCCTGATTCCCCTGCTTCGTCTGCCTCCTGGTAATCGTCTCAGCCTTCTGTCCCTGACCAAGATTTCAGCCTCTGTCCTCCTGATTCCTGTTTGCCTGTGTTGGACTGATCGCCTGGTTATCGTTCCTACTGCCTGCTCCTCATCGGATTGTTTGCCTGAGCTGACGTCTCTCTGGTCCCAAACCTCTGCCTGTTTTGACTGTGTTTTTGAACTGTTTGCCAGTCTGCCAGAGTGTCAGTAAACCTTTGAACTCTCTCCATTGGTTCTCGGTCTTTTGTGCTGCAATTGGGTCCATACACCACCTGTTACAGTAAACATATCAACGACAGGATAAGGGTTAGCACACTGATAATACAGCAAGAACAAACTGCAGAGGCATGGTGATCAGCATGATTGTTTTTATTTGTTTATTCCTTTTTTCCCCATGTATAATGTTTATACATTGCCAAGAAAACACTAAAAAGAAAGTTAAAACTGTCCCTCATTTGCCACAGTAATGTCAGCTACACAGGGTAGTGGGTCTCAGAGGGCTCAGTGAAATCCCATTACCATGTTCAAAAATAATTGCATATTGAATCACAATCAGAACATTGGTTAAAAACAACAACAACAACAAAACACAAACACAATTAGATAAATTTTACTTCCACATTTTCATATTGAAACCAGAAAACAACCATCTAATCTTCTACTACTTTCCCAAAGTAGCTGGTGAAAAATGAGCAGTCATGTTTGTTATTCCAGTGTGTCAGCCACATTAAAAAAAACACTTCTTTTCTTCTGCTGCATTTTCTTCTTTCACAGGTTTCAGCTACAGGGTGTGAACAATAATTAGGGTGTAAGTCAAAACTGTGTCACCGCAGCCTTTCTTGCCAACAGAAGCTGATTATAGATCACAATTTAATCTCTGAGTTTTAGCTGTTTAGAACTTCAGTTACTTATAAATGGGAAAAATAAAGCAAAACAAGTTTGATAAGGGATTTAAAAGGATTACAGTTTTAAGTCAAGTGAAGACTGTTTTTAATTTGATAGAATTCCACTGAGCTCTTCGACGTTTCACAGCAGCAAAATAATATCAGAGGAACGTGAGCATTTGCATCAGCAAAACACACAGGTTACAAAGCTACTGCTCAAATACTACTGCTCACTCCCTCTTGCAGTATATATTTTTGTGTGTTTGTGTGAAGGTGAGTGGATCACAACTGGTGTGTGTGTATGTGTGTGTGTGTGTGTGTGTGCGCGTGTGAGTATTAAAGGATCCGCCTACATTATATGTGTGTCCTGTGTTTGTGTGTGTTTGAGCAGCTCTACGGCAGACAGCTGCCTGACAGAGACAAGAGAACAACAAGATAAGAGAGAAGAAGAATCACCTCTCTTTCACGCAATACTCCTGACAACAGCCGCCACTGCTCACGCACTCTCCCCATTACACACACACACACACACACACACACACACACACACACAGAGAGTCCTGTGACTTGTCTATTTCTATCTGTCTTAGGAGTGTTCTTGTTAGAGAGATAAAAGGAACAATGGTAAACCTTTGATTTAAAGCTGTGCTGTGTCACATTCAAACAGCAATTAATTCTTTATCTTTTAATTAGTTCTGATACCTTGGTGTGATTGGCTTAAGCAAATTACCTGAGGCAAATAGGATTATGGTTGAAATGGTACAGGCCTCGAACTCTAAATGCTTGCTGAATGAATTTGGCTCATGGTAAAAAATAGAATAAAAAATAAAATAAAATTAATCAGATAAACTACAATAACATGATAACCAGCGGGGAGGATTTCTGACCAGCAGAAACACTTGCTACGTGCCACCACTGAATTTGCAACCATAATGAAGTATCAACTTGTGGCTGTCTTCCTCCACTACCTGTTGCAGCAAAATGTAAAGGGATTTCCATGAGGAATTCTTGAGATGTTGCATTTTGTGTTGTCACCACGACCTTGACCTTTGACCATACAGTTGTGTTCAAAATTATTCAACCCCCAATGCTGTAAAGGGTTTTAGGAAATTCAATGTACATTTGTAATTGTGCTCATAATGAAATCTTACAAGGACTTGTTAATGAACCAAATGCAACTAAAATGACATCAATTGTTTTTGTAATACAGTATAAAATGTCCTTTTTGTGATTTCTTCATTGACACAATTATTCAACCCCTTAAAGACTACCACTCTTAAGAACAGAGGTTCATTCAAGTGTTTTCAATCAGGTATTGAAAACACCTGTGCATGTCAACGAGCAGCAATCAAGCACAAAGAGCACCAATCAGGCAGAGTTAAAATAACTGTGATACTCAGCTCCTTCTAGACATTTACTGGTGTGTTTCCAACATGGTGAAGTCAAGAGAATGGTCCAAGAAGACAAGAGAAGAGGTGATTTCTCTTCACAAGAAAGGCCATGGTTATAAAAAGATTGCAAAGATGTTAAACATCCCAAGAGACACCATTGGAAGTATCATTTGCAAATTCAAGGCAAAGGGCACTGTGGAAACGCTACCTGGTCATGGCAGAAAGAAGATGCTGACGGCGACTGCTGTGCGCTACCTGAAGCGCAAGGTGGAGAAAAATCCCTGTGTGACTGCTGAAGAACTGAAAAACGATTTGTCAGATGTAGGTACTGAAGTTTCAGCTCAGACAATAAGACGCACACTGCGAAATGAAGGCCTCCATGCCAGAACTCCCAGGCGCACCCCCCTGCTGACTCCAAAGAATAAGAAGAGTCGACTCCAGTATGCCAAAAATCACGTGGACAAACCACAAAAGTTTTGGGATACTGTTCTCTTGAGTGATGAAACAAAATTAGAACTCTTTGGGCCCATGGACCAACGCTATGTCTGGAGGAGGAAGAACAAGGCCTATGAAGAGAAGGACACCTTGCCTACTGTGAAGCATGGTGGGGGGTCAATCGTGCTTTGGGGCTGTTTTGCTTCTACAGGTACAGGGAAGCTTCAGCGTGTGCAAGGTACCATGAATTCCATTCAGTACCAGGAGATCTTGGATGAAAATGTGATGCAGTCCGTCACAAACCTGCAGCTTGGGAGACGTTGGACCTTTCAACAGGACAATGATCCCAAGCATACCTCCAAATCCACCAGAGCTTGGTTGCAGATGAAGGGCTGGAGCATTCTGGAGTGGCCATTGCAGTCACCGGACTTAAATCCTATTGAAAACCTCTGGTGGGACTTGAAGAAGGCAGTTGCAGCGCTCAAGCCCAAGAATGTGACTGAACAGGAGGCTTTTGCCCATGAAGAATGGGCTAAGATACCCGTAGATCGCTGCAAGACACTTGTGTCAAGCTATGCTTCACGTTTGAAAGATGTTGTAACTGGAAAGGGATGTTGTACTAAGTACTAAGAATGAATGTCACTTGGGGTTGAATAAATTTGATGATGATGTGAGCACAGAAAGACATTTGTGGTTATTTCACCATAAATGTTAAGTTGCATTTGTCTAATTTACAAGTGCCTCTTTGATTTAATTGTAAACACAGTTAATGAAATGAACAAAATAAATGTCAAACTTGCTAAAACACTTTATTTCAGTGGGGGTTGAATAATTTTGAACACAACTGTAAGTGGCTTAACCTGAGCACAGCTGAAATCAAGAACTGGTTCCAAGATAGGTGCTGACAGGTAGGAATAACTCTCAAGAGCAAAAATTAGACCAAAGGTCAAGATGATACTAACTGCAGCTAATTCTATGTTTACCAATCAAATTACAAGGGCATCTGAGGCTGAAGCTGGTTAACATTTGTCACAACCACATGGTCAACAATGACTCAATGGAGCAAGACAATGCACGCAATGAGAATATTCCTCCCATTCGGTGAAGTAGCACTGTAGGAGCAAGGAGAAGACTGCGTCCTGCTCCAGGCACCTCTCATTACTTTAAGTGTGTTGCATGTAACAAAAGAGGGAGTCTGTCCTCACATAATTATTTCCATCACTTCTAATGTGTGCGTTGTTTTGCCAAATGCACGCCTTCCAGGAAAGATTGTATGACTGCACTCTCTGTCTGTCCTCTCTGTCTTTTACTAGCGCTAAAATTTCTTTGCATTTCTGAAATGCACACCACTTCTTTTAAAGTAAAAATACCCAAACCTATGTTGTATGTTCTTTTTAGGTGTGTGTGTCTTTACATCAACTGAAATCTCTTTATCAAGACCTGATGATGCATCCAGCAGACAACCTACCCATGCATATATTATTATTATTATTTATTTTATTTATTTATTTATTTATTTATCATTCTAATGTTTATAGCAGTTACTCTTTATATTCCATGCTCTTATGCAATGGCATCTCATTGTGATGATATATTATCCATATCATGATCTCATGTTATGTCTTTTCATGTAAGGCCTTGGTTCAGTTGGTTGGTGCAGTTTGTGCCACATTTCTTGTATTAGAAGTGTCATTATTATTAGTGTTGTCATTGTGAATATTATTGCAGTCAAACATGGTTGAACAATTCATCATACAGAATAATTTAGGATCCATGTTCTGATGCTCACCAGACAGACACTGAGGCTGTGGCCAAAGTGAAAGCACCATGCCATCAGTAACCCATCCATGTCTGCAGAGTATCAGCGCCTTCAAGATGGGTTACTGATTAGAATAATTATGAGTAGAGATATGTGTGATCACAGCATCCGTCTTGTCAGCCAGGCCTTTTCAAACTGTAAAGACTGAAAGATGACCTTGTGTCATTGACTTGCACTGATACTGTTACTGATTTCTCTTCTCATCTCAGCACTCTGCATTGATCATGTGGCACCCACTCCACCTCCACTTGCGAACATCAAAAAGTCATTCAGAGGATAACTATCTTGCACCGTTTGCCTACGGGAAGCTTCATTTGAATTGGTGACTGCATATGAAGATTTTTGCCACAACACTTCAATGAATGTATCTGACAAACAAATACACCTGAGAGACATTGTATGTAGATAAATAGATAGATAGATAGATAGATAGATAGATAGATAGATAGATAGATAGCATTTTCTAATTTTCCAACCAAAGTTTTATGATTGCACATAAATATAAATAGACCAACTTGTTGAGAACAGAAAAGGTCAGACAGAGGATGCAATACTTCAAATTGTTCACAATCCAAGATAATGGCTATAATTTAAATTCAGTTTCGTTGGAGTTAGCATCAGTGATCCACTGGACTGGGGTGTATTTAATGGAATTGAGAAACTAATTGCAAAATCTAAAACTGGATTGCCTGACATGTTCAGAGGAGGAGTTCCATTCCTCTAACTGATTAAACTGTTTCACCAGATTAATTATTTCCCCAGTCCTCAGATTTCTGTTGTCACCCGCCCTAAGTCTTTGTTCAGTTTCTCTCTGTCTGTGATTCTCCTCTTCCTTTTGTCATCACTGAAAACTGCTGATGCAGACTCCACTGTGGAGACAACAGTAAAAACATGACTTGGCATGTTCCTAAAGGGCCTTCCCTCCCTGCCCACCAGGAGCTGCCTTCATCATTTTTCGTTTTTCGTTAACTGACTGATTCCATTTCCATGTTTTCCATATTCCATGTTGTAAATTGTTTTCTTGTCTGTATACAACATCTATTGCACGTCTGCCCGTCCTGGGTGAGGGATCCCTCCTCTGTTGCTCATCCTGAGGTTTCTCCATTTTTTTTCCCTGTTAAAGGGTTTTCATGGGAGTATTTCCTCAGTGGATGTGAGGGTCAGAGGTCAGAGGATGTTATCATAATGCTGTGTAAAGCCCTTTGAAACAAACTGTTTGTAAAAACGGGCTATACAAATAAATTGCCTTGCCTTGCCTTGCCTTGCCTTGCCTGCCTTGCCTTGCCTTGCCTAAATGCTATCTGTTAGAGCCTGAACGCTAGCTCAAGTCAGTTGTACAGCTGAAATTACTCATGACATACTCCTCGCTGCAAGGAACACATTTTACAAAATGGCATTTTTTTACATTGAGGTGTGGTGGTTAGTGAGTAATTCTTTATTTCTACAGCACCTTCCACAGCACAGTGTCACAAAGTGCTTCAGAGTGAATAAAAAAACAGGAGGACAACAAAGTTACAGTAAACAAAGTGCAGATATGACAAAATACACATACACTGTTGCCCAAAAATTTACCTCTTCTCATGAAATGATTGTGACTATGTGACTTATTCTTGATAGATACCCTTCACCCTTTACCCTTGCAAACTGTGTATTCAGATTTAAATAAAACTGGGAGTACTGAACAATACGACTGAGAGCTTTGTTTCAATTTTTCAACTTTGGTATTTGGTTGAAAATTATCCAGCCAATTCTGAAATCATGGACTTACTGCATACATGCAAATGTCATGTGTTTTACAGCGTCAAACAATTATTAAGCATGAATTTATTTCGCCTGGGTAACTGGAACTCAGTATGTAATGAAAGGTGATTACTGATGTGTACAAATAGGAATAAAAAGAGGAATGGGCAGCAGTGTACTAACAACAACAGGAGAAACAACAGTTAAAAAAAAAAAAAAACAGTAAAATATCTGGCTATTCAAATGCTTGTTGAAACAGATGAGTCTTAAGCTGTGCCTTGGAGATGTCCACTGAGGCAGATGCTCTTAGATCTCGGGGGAGAGTAGCTATTCCAGAGCCTGGGGGTAAGGGCAAGTGATATTTCAAGTCAGTCTGAACAGGCTGAACTTTGCTTATTCTTCAAGCATCAAAATGTACCGCCTATATGACATTTATAGTGGGGCACAGCTCATTTACACTGGGGCTCATGCCTCAGTAAAAGGGGATGACAGGGACAGGGACTTGTCCCCCCCGCCACAGGCACACACACACACACAGTCTGAGCCACAGGTGACTTTAAATAGAGTGAGGTTGTTTGTCTTTCTAGACGTGCCCTGTGATAGTTTGGTGACCGGTCCATGGTGTACCCCATCCTCATGCAATCTCAGCTGGGATTGACTCCGGGGGTGGGTGAATGGATGGATTTTATGATAGCATGGTGCTGTGTTGGTAGTTTTCAGTCCAAAACTATCTCAATATAAAGAGGGTTAGGCTGCTGGTGGTTGAGTCTGTGCCGGCTTCTGACACACAGCCCACCAAGGGGTGGTGCCGAGGCATGGACAGCCTGGCTGTCACACTCCTCTCCACCTGTGGATAGGCTGGCCGTCACAGGCTAGATCAAGAACTCATTTCATTTCATTTCAAATCTTTATTTATTCAGGGAAGCCAATTGAGAGCAGGCTCTCTTTTCAATGGCACTCTGATTACAAGAATAAAAACACAATAAAAATACACGCACAAAAAAACAAAACAAAAAAACAACAACAACACAAGATTAATGGTCACATCATCAGGGAAGGCAGGTACAGTCATTGTGAAAAACACAGTCTAAGAGACTCTTCAACGACTCCACAGAAATAAAATCTTTCAGTTTAAGAGAGTCCTGCAGACTATTCCACTTGTGTGGCGCATAGAAACTAAAAGCTTTCTTTCCACGCTCATTGTTTATATGTGGTGTGTTTCATCTGATAAACGATGCTGAGTGGGTGGGTCTTGATGTATTGAATTGCAATAGTGACATCAGGTAAGATGGAAGCTTCCCAATCAGTGTTTTGTAAATAACAAAAGGCAATATTCCTCTCCACGGGTGGTAAGAGAACACCAACCCACTTATTATACAAGATGCAACGGTGGGTTAAAAACCCATCACCTGTAATGAATTGTAAGGCACTGTGAAACACTGCATCTAGAGGCCTTAGAATAGTGGAGGAAGCATGCACGTACAAAATATCACCATAATCAAAGACAGACATAACTAATGATTGAACAATAGTTTTTCTGCTAGGAAGGAAAAAACAAGATTCATTTCTGAAGAGAAACCAAGTTTCTTTTTCAGTTTATTGATTAGGCGATCAACATGAGTTTGGAAAGAGAGCCTACTGTCCAGCCAGATGCCCAGATATTTATAAGAGGTCACTATTTCAATGTAAGTGTTCTCTAGACTATGTATTCTAATACTGTTATTTGACTCATGAATCCTAGAGAAGAACATACATTTAGTCTTTTCCGGGTTCAGTACAAGCTTATGATCAACAAGAGCTTGTTGGAATACATTGAAAGCAGATTGTAGATTTATGACTAGAGGGACCTGATGGGGACCTATATAGAGTCTAGTCTAGCCTAGAGTTGTATCATCTGTGTAATAATGGATGTTACAAGGTATGGAAGAAGGAGCTATATTGTTTATAAGTAGAGTAAATAAAAGTGGACCTAGAATGGACCCTTGTGGGATACCTTTATATACTTTAAGTAAACTTGATCTAAACTCGTCTACTACGACAGCCTGTGTTCTACCAGATAAGTAATTACTGAACCAGTTGATTGAGGAGTTATCAAAATCTAAAGAAATCAGTTTATTTAATAAAATGTCATGATCCACAGTGTCAAAGCCTTTGGATGAATCAATGAAAAGTGCAGCACAGTGCTGGCGATTGTCAAGAGAATTGATAATGCCATTGATATTTTGTGTTTCAGCTGTTATGGTACTATGACCAGGATTAATCCTGATTGTTGAGGCTGAAGAATATTGTTTATTTCCAAGAAATCGCAGAGCTGAGAATTAAATAGAGATTCGAGAAGATTAGCTAAATAACAGACCTTTGAAACTGGATGGTAGTTGTTAAGTTCATTTGGATCACCACCTTTTAACAGAGGTAGAACATGTGCAGTCTTCCATACAGCAGGGATTATACCAGAAGTAAATGTTAGATTGAATAGATGAGCGATCGGAGAGGCAATCAAGGAAGCACTAAGTCGTAAAAGATAAGGATCCAGATTGTCTTCACCTTTAGAATTTTTACTTAAACTTGTGAGTGTGTTAAACACATTATTAAACCAGTAAGTCACTGGTCTAATTGAAAATGATATGATGGGAGGACAAAGTTTGAGAGAGCCCTCAGCCAACATTTTGGAAGCAATATTCTCCATAGGCACACCATCATACAGCCTGTCAAAAAGGTTGCCTGAATTTATGAAGTGAGAGTTAAATGTATCACAAATGTCTGTTTTGTTAAAAATGAGGTCATCCTTACTGCCGATCTGGGATGGGAGAGAGGAGGAGGACTTATTTGTTAGTGACCCCATAACTTTCCAAAAGTTATCTGGGTTTCCGTAGTTGCTCCCAAGAGCTGACATATACTAATCAGATTTGGCTCTTCTGATTATGGAAATACACCTATTCAGCAGCTGTCTGAAATGCAGCCAGTCAGTATGAGAATCAGTGAACCTGGCTGCAGCCCAGGCCAAGTCTCTAGCATGAATGACTTCACAGAGCTCACTGGAAAACCATGGATTAAAACGATCCTTTATTCTAAAACTCTTGTATGGAGCATGTTTGTGAGAGTGAGAGAGTTAAAAATAAGAGAAAACTCATCCAAAGCTGGCTCAGGGTCAGGTATTGGGCAGATTTTGTCTAAATCTGCAAGAAATAAATCGTGCAGAAAGGCCTGCTCATCAAAGTTTTTAAAATTTTGTTTCAAAATATTATGAGCTTTTTATTTAAGACCCTTAACCATTCAAACACATGCTGTGGGACAATGATCACTAATGCCCTGAGAAAACTCCAGTATAAGGGTATTTAAGTGGCCTGCTGGTTAAAATAAGATCAATTAACGTGGATTTGGCAGAATTCTTTGGATTTGGTCTCATGAAAAAATGTATAAGTTGTGATAAATTTAACTCTAGGCATAGCTCTTTCAGACTGGCAGAGTTATCAGAGAGCCAGTCCAGATTAAGGTCACCCAAGATTATTAGTTCAGAGGAAGCAAGCATGACAAAACTTAACCAATTTCCTCCAATACCATGACTGGTGAAGAGGGGGGGATACTGGAATATGAACATTACCCCTTTGACAGACATATAATCAATCAAGATATAATCAAAATTTTGGGGTACTCAAGGGTTATATGGGGCAAAGGTGGAAGCAGTTGAATCTGGAGGTCTCGTACAATGAAGGATATATTAACATATACATATATATATATTAATGAATATTAATTAATATATTAATGAACCTAACAAACCTAATGTAATGAAGCCTCTGCTTTTTATACTGCTGCTATTTACCTACTTATGTCAATTGGTATAAATTAGAAATGGCATCCACTGAAACTGAAATTGTTTAACTTTGGCATAGCTCTGCACATAGCTAAGTTAGTTTTACTGAAAATTATGAAAAGCATCAGTATGCTTGACAGGAAACTGTGACTACTGTCTATAGAATTAGGTCTTGGTTGCGCGAGCATGGTCACGACCAAAGTGGTTATAATTTCGGGGGAATTCTTTGACATGAAGGATTTGCTTATGAAGGTGAAGAGTTTCTGCGTGGAGTTCTTTGGGGCACAAATTTGTGCCACTGACCATTTCCAAATCGTCTTGACAGTGTTGACCTTAGAGAGGACAGAGACAACTGGAGGGTCTGAACGGAAGGAAGCGAGCGTATCATATTAATAGTGTAGCATCATCCACTTTTATATGAACCCTGCAAGCAGAGTAAGATGCAAAGTTAATAGTATTATGGCTCCAGGAGCATATAGACGTAACATGAAGTTAAAATAAATAATGTAAAATATTTGAAAATCATCACTTGTAGTTGGGATGGTTGTAAACAGGTAACAGATTAACTATACAAGCAGTGTAAGATGAAAGTTTCAGTTGCTGCTACTGTATGCTGAAGTATGCAAAATCCATACGTGTACACATCATATCCCAGACTAGCACAAAGATACTCACTTGCTCCGGGCATCAGAAGCACACAGCTGGAGGAAGCACCGGTCAGAGCAGGACAGGGCTGACACAGTCCTCTTCAGGTTACAGCTGAGTGCTCATGAAGATAACAACTTCAATGTCTTTTTTTTTTTTTTTTTAAATCATCATGTCCAATGTTGACAAAGTGTGGGCTAGGTATGTGTTAAAATGCTTGTATATGTCCTCTCTGTTTGGCTAGGTTAGTGTTAATGATATGGTGGTGAGCAAGGGCATGCTGTCAGTGAGAATCACAGGGGTGCAACTACAGCCCACTGTCTGTGAAGAACTGCTGCTGATATTGTCAAATGTGTGTGTATTAAGGCAATCAATCTACCTATATGAAAGAATTTACACTCATACACACTGACATTTATTCGGAGTAATGAGGCAAGCTGTGGCCATGGTAACAACAGCAGTGTGACACAATGTAACACAATGAAACAGAAATGTGCAGCCTAAATCACACACACACTCACACACACACACAGTCTCTGGTGTCCAGTTTGCAGTAGTTTAGAGTTGAGTGTTATATCTCCTGTCTGCTGGGGAGGTCACCTTTAAGATAGCAATTTAACAGCTTTGCACCAGAGAGCATGCACATGCACGCACACACACATCTATATATACACACATACACACCCTGGAGCCCACATAGTCACAGATAGAGGACTTGATAGAGAGAGACAGCAATGGATTGTTCTCAATTCTCGCAATGGTTAGTAACTCTTTGTGTGTGTGTGTGTGTGTGTGTGTGTGTGTGTGTGAGAGAGAGAGAGAGAGAGAGAGGGAGAATTGTCACCAGTCCGATAACAACATTAAGATGAAGAACACACACGCAGATACACACATGCACACACACACACACACACACACACACACACACACACACACACATACATGCATGTAAGGCCTCCTGACAGGAAAGGTGACCTCTGCCCAAGACTGAAAGAAAGAGAGATTGAGAGAAAGAAGCCTAAAGATGGAACAGAGTGTGTGAATTACATAACCAGAGAGAAACAGAAAACACCTAAAAAGAAAGAGGAGGAAAAAGACTTAATAATTATCTTAACTGATGGAACTAATGGTGCATTTCCACAACATGGTACCAGCTGGACTCGAGTCCACTCACTCTTCTCGTGTTTCCATCAGGTAAAAGTACCTGGAATCTGGTACCTGGTACTACTTTTCTGGCAGCACCTTGGCCAAGGTTCCAAAACAGGTAAAGAGGTTCTAAAAGGTGACATGAAAACACTGCAGACCACTGATTGGTTGACAATTGTCACTGCGTTTTTTTCCTATTTTTTTCATGAGAAACAGTAACCGTTTAGATCCCAATCTGTGCTCAGTTTATCCAAACAACTTCTTTTTGGGCATTTGCTCCGACATTTTCTGTGATGTAAAGAGCTACCTATGGAACCAGCTGGTCAGGACCAGCGGGTCCTCGCAGAGGCCAGCAGCTCTTCTCCTGAGGTGATCAGCTGGTCAGCCTCCATCTGATGAAGTTCCCTGCAGCTCTTTGGAGATTTACAGCTGGTTGATATAATTCCTTTTGGAAGATAAAAATCGGTCTGGCAGGTGAAATCTAACAACTGTGGCAGCCACATTAGTTTGTGTGAATGTGAAGTGAAGCTTCATGTTTGTACTGGACAGAACGGCAGCACTGCCTTGGGCTCTATATGTGCAGATATCACCACATTTCAGCAAATACATGTTTTAAAATGATCAGTTTATATTAAAGTACGTTTTATTGGGGCACCATGTGGCGCAGTGGGTTAAGCAGGCACCCCATATACCAAGGCTAGAGTCCTCACTGCAGTCGGCCCTGGTTCAAATCCCGCATCAGACAGCCCTTTACTGCATGTCATTCCCCCTCTCTCAGCCTCCCCATTTCCTGTCTCCTGTCTACACTGTGCTATCCAATAAAGGCAAAAATGCCGAAAAATATACTTAAAAAAAACTGCATTTTATTTTATTAAGCAGCATTGCTATGACAACTAGCTACTCTGAAAGTGGTACTATCCTGTAATGCAAATGACCTCCAGAATAGTACCTGGTACCAAAGCTAAGCTGCACTGATACCACATACAAGTGGAAACATGGCATAAGTGTGTAATTCAGACAAAGTGACAAAGTGTTGTGTCAGTGCAAGCTTTCCCACACTTGAAAGGGAAGGGCCTCACTCTACAAAACCAGACGCTGGACTTCACTCAGTGTACAGATGCTCCTTTTATTGCACAATGAACACAGGTAAAAAGCCTTTGATAAATCAAAATACATCCAAAATTAGAATGACTATAACAGCAAAACATAAAACATACACTTATACACTTCATACACTTGCCACTCAGTCTTATTAACTGAAATATTTTAACAGTGTATTTTCATGAATCATATAATCACTCCCTCAGATTATAATTAGTGGAGCAAAATTTTATGCAGCCAATTTAATGTGTATGACCAAATTAAACTCTTGAATTAAACAAGTGACTGACCCCTCCGGCGAGTCCCTGAGTCCTTTTCCCTGAACAATGATCCCATTTCTCCATAAAATCGTCCGTCAGCTCCCAGCGTGCACACATAATGCTGACGTGCTCCCCAGCTCAGGTGGTGTTTACTAATCTAATGGTGAAATATAAAGCAGGAGGGAACAAGGGATGGTTGGGAGGGTGGAGGAAATGGAAGGACAAAGGAAGAGAGGAAGGAAGGACCAGCAGTAAATGAGAGGAAGCAGAGGAGAGTGGTACAGAGGGTGAGAGGGGATGGCAAAATGAAACATCAGCTCAAAACAGGCCCATATGCTTCAAGAGGAGGATCTTGCAATCACACTGTACATGGGCCAGATTTGGGCTGTAGAAATGGAGCTAAGCGAAAGTTCCGACCTTCAGACCTCGCTCTTTAAGCACGCCTCCAAGCGTCCTCCCAGTTTTCCCGCTATCCTCCCACTCCGCCATTCTTCACCTGACTCATCCAATCGCAGTCTGTCACCCTCTCTCTCTTCTACCAATCAGTCCTTAGCTGTCAGATTTATTCTTTCTCTGCTGTCATCCAGCTGTCATTTCAGCAAAATTCTCGGCCCACCTCCACCCCTTCACCACCTCCATCAAGATTCAGACCATCTTCATCTGGATCTTCAACCAAGAGGTTCCTCGACAGGTGGCCATGCTTCCTACCACCACCAGGGTCTAGGCCCGGGGGGAGTTATCTTCTTCAGATACAAGTTTCATATCCCTAGATCAGTTCACTTAGCTGGTCTACTCCCCGGGTCTAAGCGCCAAAGATTACTTATGTCACAATAAATGTAATTTCATCTTCAAACCTTTCTCTCTTTATCCTTATTAGTCTATCCTGATTGAATTGGGCCTATACTGGGCCAGAGGAAACATCCATGGGGATCAACTATGGTAAAAATGTCTGTAGTCAGTTATTGGGAGTACAGATGTGGGTCAGTACAGCCCTACTCTACCTCAGGCACTGTTTTAATGCTTGTGAGTCGAGCTGTGTTGGGTTTTAATTTTCAGGCCCGTTGAGAGCTCCACTCTGTTTAGGTGAAAATCCTGTTGTCATAAATACAGTTATGACGAAGACTAAGCTGTGACTTCAGCTGTGTGGTCAGCATGTGGTCAGCAGGGACATGTGTGTCTGCAGAGTCAAAGCCTGACCTCTAGCTCATCAGGCAGTACTCACCTCTAAGAAAGCACTTTAAGTTGAGTCTGGCTATTCTACAGTTGAACACAGTGACCCCACATTTGTAAGGTCTGACTGGGTCATTATCATTTTCTACCACCTTGCTTCCAGAACACACACACTCATGCTCTGCTGTGGCCTCACAGTCTTAACAGTGACAGTGCTAAACTCTGTCTGATCCATCTGAAGCTCCTGCTGCCAAGCTCATTTATGACGGTTTTGGCTTTTAGTCCAGTTGTTCTGATTTTAAGAGGCTTAACTAAGTGGTGCCCAGGACACGGACAACTCAAAGTTTTCATGTTTTGGATTTTCAAACTGGCAGCAGGCTGTGCTTGTTAGTGGTGCTGGAGGAAGTCAACAGGAAAGCAATGTGTTAGTGGAAGGCACCCGTGCAAGCTGTTCATTGGATGGCACAGATGTGGATGTGCTACATTTTACTGCAGGCTTCTTGAACTATGCTGCAATTTGGCTGCAAATCACAGACGTATGTAAGTGTTTGGGTTAAAAGTGCGATTTCACACATCTGAAGAAAAAACATCCACACCTGCTCTTACAAAATGACTGCTGAAAACATATGGTGTTTTGTGCATCAGAGTAAATGGTTCCAGCAAAAAAACATTATACCTGCTCTCAGAGACAGTATTTGCTCTCAGTTACATCAACATCAGTGTATTAATGTATTTGAACAAGACAAATGAAGTGTTGAATTATCTCTTGGTGAGAAATCACAACTATGTTCACTGAATCTATCCAACAGTGCAATCAGAGACGTCCTGTTTTTTGGAATGCAGTGCAGTGTCTTCAAAGTCCAGTGTCTTTATATGGTGTATAAAGAGGCAGGAGGAATATTGAGTGCTCCGAGCTGGAAAAAGAAAAAACAAGTGAACTCCAGGTGGCGTAGGGTGCTCTGGAAGTAAAACATTTTTTGGGAGAAAAAAATACAAAAAAAACAATGGGCTTGCTTCAGGCACTCACATGCTAGAGCCAAGGATTATAGAATAAAAGCCTTTAATAAACCAGGGCATCTTAAATATAACAATGGTTAAAACACCGACTGGTTTCAACCAACTCTGGTCTTCTTCAGGGCGTGGCTGGAGTGAAACCAGAGCTACAGGTAGAGGTCCCTTATACAGGGAAAGTGAAAGCCTGGATATTTTAATACTTGAGTGTGAATATCCAAAATGTCTCCCTTTGGCAAAGTTTGTTGGGATTCACCATAAGACAGGGATGGAGGAGACACACTGCGGGCCAGAGCAGCAATGCACTAAGATACCAAGCCCAGCTCAAAACAAACTGCCAACTGGCCTCAGCAAACAGCTGTTCCAGTGAGGGCCAGGTCCACAGTATCAAGAAAGTAAGTTAAAATGAATGAGCTGCTATGATGCATCCCTAGTGCATCAAAGAAGCATTGAACATAAAAATGGACTTTTCTGTATTTTGCCATTACCAGTGACTGAGCATCAGAAGTCCTCCTTACATCGAAGTCCTGCCAAGGTGTTTGCACACTGACAGGAGTCTTGTCTGTTGTTTCCAGTTCCTGTTCCACTTCCTTAGGTTTTAGGCCCAAATGATGATGATACATTACATGATCACATTAAGTGTAAAAATGTATTTCATATAGTTATGACTGAATAATGATTTTACTAGGCTCAGACCACAGTCAGACACATTAGTAGTTGAAGCTACAGTAATTCAGTGTAGAGTATCAGGTATTTCATCAGGGTAAACAACATCCAAAAATACTCTGGATTGTCACAAGTAGCTTTCACCTACACAATCAGCTGACCCTGTGAATCCACTGCTTTAAGTGAACATATGGGCATAAGACAATTGTAAGAGAATACAGCTGAATACAAGATAAAAACCTCTTCTACAAAATACCAAATCAATGATAATTTATTATTCAGGCTAAGCTTCCACCAAGACTCTCTGTTTTCCCATCTCAGAAAAGGTTCATGGTTCAGTTTCCTTCAGTGCTGAGGACATTCAGCTTGACAAAATGTGGCCTCTTACAGCAACAGGAAGAAGTTAAAAACATTATTTAGCAATTCAGACAAAAAGATTTTCAAACAAGATGTTGAACAACACTTTCCACCTGAGCAAACCCCTCTTGTTAAGTAAAATAAAAAAGAGAAGGCCTTTTTCTTTTCTTTCACTCATTCACTCATCTCATTTCTATTTCTCCTTCTCAATTTCTGTTTGATATAGTTCTTAAAGCCTGTCAAAGTAAAGCAGAACAACACTTTGACTTCATAACTGCAGAATATCCAAGTTAGAATTTCTGACCAAAATTAATGCCTTGGCCTCGGGCAAAGTGGCAACGGGTATTCAAGAAGTCATCCTGCCAGGTCTGCTCCAGTCAGCACGATGGATGGGGCAACACCGGGCAGAGAGAGAGAGAGAGAGAGACAGACAGAGAGAGAGAGAGAGAGAGAGAGAGAGAGATGAGGTATTCCTACTATTATTCAACATTACTTAGAGATTAACAAAAGCCTTTTTCTACTCCACAGAGCACTTAAGGCAGCACAGGACATTTAAAGTGACAAAGGGCACTTAGAGCAGCTCAGGGAATAAGTTCACAAAAAGGCAATTAAAACAGCAAAGTGCAATGAAGGACAGGCAGAGAAATTAAACCTACACAGTCACGCATGTGCCTTTAACTCCCCCCAATGTTCCTAGTTAAAAATGATGATCCGATAAAAAAAAATAAAGATCAGGGAAACTGCTCAGCCTGGGAGGAGGCAGGAGGAACACTACCGTCAACTATGGGATGGTGTCACAGTCAGGCATCCTGATGGTCCAACTACTGTCCCTCTCATCATCAGCAGGATCTCTCCGTCGTGACTCCTACAGAAACTGATCATTTATTGGAAAAAAAGAATCGGTGTATCCATTAATGTGTCGGGTGACTAGCGTGTTTTTTTAGTTGTTGTTGTTATAATGAATTGATACTAACTTTGTTTGTTCTTTCATCTGAAAGTCTTTATGACAGGGGTTTTTCACAATTTACTAGTGCTTCTATTTGATCACACGCACTTCCCATATAATTGCTAATTATTGCAGAAGTATAGCTTTCTAGAGACGAGATGAACACTTCAGATTCACCCTCATGCATTTATCTCGTGGAACACTAATGTTGGTGCAGCAGCGGTTCTGTCGTGTTTCCCCTGAGAAACGTGAGCTGTTGGACAGGCACGTATAGTTTATGTTGAACATGTTGCAAAACCTTCTAATTCTAGTTGGGCCTTTTTGTCCAGAGCTCCACCCCTCTGCACCAGCTGCTGCCTGCATCACCTCCTTTCCTCTGCTCCTGAACCAGCCTGCCCTCCCTGCTTATGAAGCTCTCCCTGCTATTCCTGTACATGACCCAGTCTGACCACCAGAAGCTACCTTCACCATCTTTAACTTGACTGAACAATCCCCATTTGTCCCATATTCCATCTTCTCTTGTCTATTCACAACATCTGTTGCACATCTGCCCATCCTGGGTGAGGGATCCCTCCTCTGTTTCTCACCCATTTTAAAAGTAGCTCACAAGCTGAAAAGTGTGGGCACCCCTTGCATAGACCACGTTGATGCAGCCAAGTATGTTTCAAAGTTTGATTTATTGAAAGTCCCACTGTCCCCTAGGGCCCAGGAGATAAGTGCATTCATAACTCCATTAGAACTTTATGCTTACAGGTCTGGTCTGGTTGTGATGTCTGCTATTGTAGATTTTATTGCAATTTTTCCATCCTTGCTCCTCTGACAGAACTGTTAACAAAAGCTAAGTTTATTTGGTCCACTGAGTGTCAGTCAGCTTTTGAGTCTGTTGAATCTCTCCTCTTGCTTCTCCATTATCAGCTGCACTTCATGTTCATGTTGATGCCAGCAATGTTGGAGCAGGAGCTGTGTTGCTCCAGGAGGACCAATCAGGAGTTGACAGAGCAGTTACTTTCTTTTCTAAGAAATTCAGTTCTTACCAAATGAACTTGCCAGTCAGTTAATATCTGCAAGATCTGCTGCACATCATCAGTTTCCTTGGTTTAGTCTCATGGTAGATTAAACAAAGTCATTTGATCTTAGCAGCAAAGAGCAGGAAAAAGATTCGTTACTGAAAACATCTGAGAGCAATTTTTGTCAGGCAACTGGCTGAACTGAGAAGGTCATTCAGTTTCTGGCTCTGAATACCTGTCATTGTCGATATTTGGTGCAAAATGCATTCAGAGATACTTTGTAACAATTTCCCTTTTCTTACTATGAGAAAACACAAAAATAGAGGGGACCTGTCACAACGCCGTTCAGCAGGCGGATTCAGGCTCGCGCATCGGCTTATGAATGAAAGGGAAAAAAGAGGAAGACTCAGAGCAAGTATCATTGCGGTATCAATCATTATTTTTCCAAATCAAAACGCGTCCATAATGGACGGAATTACATCAAAAAACAACAGAACAGCATTAACCCGTATCCCCCCCCCCCCCCCAGTGGTCCCGCAACCCAGGTTCGTGTATGTAAGTGTGTGTAAGAGGATGCGAAAATCTGCAACCAGTTCCTACAGGCAGGCGCCGCGACTCCGTGCGGGGTCGCGCAATCCTCCAGACCCAGCGTTTGAAAAGTGTCGGACCCGGCCGCGCGGTGTCCGAACCGTCTATAATCCACAGGTAATCCACCGATAATCCACCGATAATCCACAGATATTCCACCAGGGAAAGAAACTATTCCACGATTCAAAAGTCCCGCGTCAGCCGCCGTCACAGCCGCTGTCCCTTTCTTTGTCGCAGTCACTTCCTCCCGTTCCCCACGTCACATCCCCCCATATCCCCTCGGGCTCCCCCATGTTAATACAATTAAAAAAAAACACATAGACACACCTGTCCTGCCTTATCCGTGCCTCCGATCATAAACAAAAAATAACTGATAAATAAACCTGGCCCGGACATAATTTGGGACAAAATTCAAGGAGGGAAAAAACATAAGATAAACCCCTCCCTAACCCAAAGTCCGTGACCATGGTCTGAACCCATGGATCACTACATCTTTGCTGAGTGAAGTCCACACAATACCAATGCATCCTTGATAGAATGAGTGGAAGGAACCATAAGACTGCTGGATATTTCATCTGAAACTGTGTTGGATTGAAACAGCTTCTACTTTCTTCCTGTGAGGATTTGTGCAGGCACAAACCTCCTCCAAACTACTACTGACTTCCACATCTATACAGTAGTGATAGTAGTAGGACTCTAAGCCGTATGAGGAGGACCAAGGTGTAGAAGACTACAGAGCTTTCTCTCTGTAAGGCCTGAATGATGACAGCTTTAACTGCTTGGGCAGAGAGATGAAAACGTTTCTGTGGAAGAAAGAACATTATTGCTCAGAGACAGAGCAGTGACTTTGCAGGGCTGTCATGCTGCCATCTGCACTCTTTGTACCTTCTGTGCTTTTTGTTCTTTCCTTGCTCAGATTAAAGTTTCACTGTTTCAGAGGTACTTTATGTCCTGGGTAAAATTTCAGATTTAGGGCCACAAACCCGAAGTTCCATTTGTATATACTTTATGACTTCTATTCAACAATCCATACCAAGGACAGTTTTTCAAAGGAGAATGAAAATACAATTGGTTTTGTTGGCACACATTTGATCCTAAATCCTTTTAATCAAAGACTCTGCAGTGTGATGGTTGTCGTTCCTCGTCTGTCTGTCCTGGGTGAGGGATCCCTCCTCTGTCTCTCACCCTGAGGTTTCTCCTTTTTCCTCGTTGTTTTTTTTTTTTCTTCTTGGGAGTTTTTCCTCAGTGATGTGAGGATCTAAGGGCAGAGGATGTTGTTATGATGCTGTGTAAAGGCCTTTGAGACAAACTGTTTGGACAAAAGGCATACTTGTATGTCCCATTTTTACAAACTGTTAAAAGTAAAATGCTGATCAGTGACAGTGATCACTCCACAAGTCATGTTGCATCACATCATTCATGTAATCTCCCAACTGTAGCGGTCCTTAGGACACACACAAAAGAAATGAGCACCATGTTGTCATCACCTCAAACTGTTTCCTCATGAAGATTAAACTTTTTTGTTGGAAAAAAACAACAAACAAAAAAACTAAAATCAAACTAAAAATTGGTGGAGAAGAGAAGAAGCTGTTGTTTCTCTTCAGAAACAAAGATGGAGTGTCAATGGAGAAACCGATCAGTTGAACATCCTCTACTGTTCAACTGAATTTGACCTTCTCTTGGACTGCAACTGCCTGCATCATTGCAAATATTGCTGACTGATGGTATTTCCATCACTGATCCACCACAGACTGCAGTCTACTGACACACTCAGGTTCCCTGGCTGCTCAGGAGCTGCAGGGAAGAGGAGAAACACTTCCAGTACACTGAGCCTTATGTCCATGACAGTGAATGAACTGCTTTTACTAAAATGGATCATTAGCACTAAAGGAGGTAGTGGAAAAACTAAACATTAGATACACCAATGTTACGACCCTGCCTAGGGAAAGGGAAGCAACACAAAAAGAGCCAGATGGAATGTGGCAAACAAAAGGGATTTATTGCAGTTCCGACAGAATAAGTGTAAGATAATAATAAACAAAACAAACTGAGGGAGAGGGCCGAGGGTGCAGGTTAAATCAAAAAAGTAATAAAACAAAAAGAGGGCTCTTTAAGAGCTACTAACAAAGAAAGAACACAACGGCTGCTACCAAAACTAAAATAAGGACCAGCACCCCCTGCACCTGGTATAACTATACATGAAAAAAACACCCTACGGGAAAACTAACTTAGGCAGTTGGGTACTTTGAACAAGGCCACGCTTCTTCAAATGGCGTACACACACACAATTGGATACAACCAACAACACAAAAAAAAAAACCCACAAAGGGAAGCACCAAAGAGTAACAGTTTCCTTAGGTTCAGAGGTAGCACAATATATCTCTTTCACTATAACAAAGCAATCGAAAAGGTCTCTTTCAACACAACAAAGCAATCGAAAAGGTCTCTTTCAATACAACACAGCAAACAATCACAGACAGCCGCCCCGTGCTTCTGACGAGCTGAGCTTTTACAGCCGTGGAGATGGAGGAGGCGCAGCCATCGGTCCAGGTACCGCACCAATCCCAGACGGCGGAGCGAGGCGGAGGCAGGTCTAGCTTAGAGACAAATTGGCGTTACCATGATTGTCCACACAATCCTCCATCCTGGGCAGAGGATACGAGTCAGGGACTGTGACGGCATTAACTTTACGGTAATCCGTGATGAAGCGGGACGAACCATCGGGCTTTGGTTCAACCAGACACGGTGAACTCCAAGGGCTGGAGCTGTGTACAGCCAGCAGAGAGAGCAGGAGAGAGATGCTGTGTTATCTCTCTAACTTTCTCTCTTTGGCCCGTCCTGGGTGAGGGATCCCTCCTCTGTTGCTCACCCTGAGGTTTCTCCATTTTTTGGGAAGTTTTTCCTCAGTGGATGTGAGGGTCTAAGGGCAGAGGATGGTGTCATGCTGTGTAAAGACCTGTGAGACAAACTGTTTGTAAAAATGGGCTATACAAAATAAATAAATAAATAAATAAAATTGCCTTGCCTTGCCATTAGAAGTGTAGAGCTGAATGGGGAAATTATTTTAAGTGTCACGACTCAGCTCTTTTTACTGTGACACACATGATAGCTTGAAATGAAGAATCATTCATATTTATGTACACCTAGCATCATCAATTACTTGCATGCAATATGGAGTCAGTGAGTGGATGTGCAAAGTCAACCAGGTACAACCAAACCAAATGGGGGTGGGGGGGTCTTAGGCTGTATTCAGACATGGCTCGTTTGGAGCAGTTGCTCAGAAATAGGCAACATTTCACCCCAAAGATTGGTTGGGTGGTCATTTGTGAACACAGCAATCGTGCTCAAATGCAGGATATAACAAGTGTCAAGAAGGGGTGGTCTTGCTTCACTTCCATTTGAGCCCTGGAGCATTTCATTTGCAGTGAGAACATGCTGCTGATGTTCCATGATTCCATGATGATTCCAACCAGACATGCTAATTTGGGCCAGGTTTGGGCCTAAAATATATACAAAGGACTCAGGTCAGGTCCAGTCCAGTCCGGCTTCAACTGTGGGTTGGGCCAATTCGGGTTTTAATTTTCAGGCCCGTTGAGACCTCTATTACATGGTTTTTGTTTGTCCTTGGTAACCTCCTCCTCCCCTGGGGTGAGCTTTCTGACCAATAAGAGAACAGTTGGTTTGTGCATGGCATTTGTTTCCAACTTTGGCCTGCTTGGGACTGTTACCATGTGAACAAAAACAACCCAAAAGAAAAATGCAACAATTGTATGTCATGTCTCGTCGTAAATGTTAAGTCTTGTCTTGTGTTAGTTAGGGTCAAGTCCAGGGTTCCACGTGTATGTGTAGTCAGGGTCATGTTCCCCAGTCTCGTCTTGTCCAATGTCATGCACTTCATGTTAAGTCATCACTCGTGTTGTCTTGTTATGCACTTCCTGTTTTATTTTGAAATAACTCTTCCCTCTTGTTTCAGGCACCTTTGCTTCCTGCCCTTTTGTGTTTCCCACCAGTGTGATTGTCTTCCCACGCCCTGATTGTTTTCACCTGTGCCCTGTTACCTTGTGTGTATATATTGTCTGTGTCTCCCTTTGTCCTGTGCCAGTTCGTCACGTCCCATGATATGAGAACCAGCGTCCAGCTCCATGCCCATGCAATATCAGGTTTTGTGTTTCGTTCAAGTCTGTTTAGTTTCAAGTCTTGTTTTGGCAGATTTCCTTTGTTACTTTGTCCCAGTCATCATTAGTCAGGTTTTCCTCGAAAGAGTGATTTTTGTTTCCTCGAAAGAGTGATTTTTCATTTCCTCGTAAGAGTGAATTTTTGTTAGTTTTACTATAGTTTAGTTCAGTAGTGTTTTTCCTCCTTGAGAGTGATTTTCGTTTTTGTAGTTTGTTCAATAAAGACTTTCCCTTTTGAAAGGACCGTGAAAGAGTCGTGCATTTGGGTTCATCCTCCAGCCCCCCCTTGTCATTGTATCATTTTAGACCCTGAATGGGAACAACGCAAACGAGCAACATGTCTCAATACACCCTTAAAACACATGCTGGATGGACTGGCAAGGGGCACCAAACAGGCCATGAATTCAAAGATCTGTGTGTGCAGTCGGAAGATTTTATTTGTAGAGCCAAGAAAATGCTTCTTTGTCTACAGTGTCACATCATATATAAGATTGTTGTCTGCCTGCAACTACTTTTTATGTTATGGGATTTTTGTATGTCACATGCATCCTTTGATGAAATGTACAATAACAACAATAAATGGTGGTTCTGAATAAATCGTAAAAACAGCATCAAAAGCAGAAAGATGAGGTAGCAAAATCAAAGATTGGCAGTGAAACCCAAATCCCGATTCAAGAAAAAACATGTGCGACAGGTGCTAGTCCTTCCTACAGCTCTCTCTGTCTCCCTCTCTCTCTCTGTGGGGTTGAGCTCTCTGATGAGTGACTTCCTGTTTGTGTCTTTGTAGTTTTTTCGACCTGCTGCTTCTGAATCCACAGGTCACATCCCTCCACATGGTGTGTTACTATGAAAAAATGTGTGTGTGTGTGCGCGTATGTGTGTTTGTATCTTGCAGCTGACATCAAAGGAGCACCAGAAGATCCTCCCATCAGGACACTTCTCCCTGTCCTCTGCAGACGCCTCGCTCTCTCCAGGCTTTCCATTTTTCATCCAGCAATCACTTCCTCCTCTCTCCTCCTCTCACTTTGTTTTCTTCCTTCTCTCTCCCTCACCTGATCTTTCCACCGTCCATGCCTCCTGAAATGTCTCTGTCAGCACCTCCACTTTCAGACTTTTGAATTGTCTCGCCCTACTCCCCTTCTCATACACTCCTTTGCAGTCCCTCTTCTCATTTCTCTGTTCTGCTTCATCTCTTCTCTGCCTCTTCTCCATGAAGAAATGAGCAGTTTTCTGGGTGGGTCAAAAGTTTTATTTCCCAGAGTTTGGACAGAGTAGAACTTGCTCGGACATACCTACCTATAATCCTACAAACTAATGTAGGTCTCTGACGGGAACAGTGAGGGGGGTAGGAGGAAGAGCTTCATACATTGTGAAGTGGACTTACTATCTTAATGTTACTATCTTAATGTACATTCCCCAAAAAGCCTTTGTAAACCCCGTGAGAATGACCAAACTACTGTTAAATTCAATTAAATGTGTTTTTTCCAGAGGTGCAGATGGGGAGATGTCACGGACCAAACAGCCAAGGCATGAGGACACAGGTTTAAAAGTTAAAACTGTGCTTCTTTTATTTTATGCACAAAACAAAAATGTAATTGAGTCAAACAAATCTAACTAAATCAACAGAGTGGTAAGATCAACAAAACATAAGTCTACTGAGAAATAAGGCCACGGAAACAGTTAGTAAAAAGAATGAGGCATATATTCTGCAACCCCAGCATATATATATATATATATATATATATATATATATATACATATACCTATATATATATATATATATATACATATACCTATATATATATATATACATATACCTATATATATATATATATATATATATACATATATATATATATATACTGAAGGACCAAACCACTAAAAATACACAGGGGATATATCTTTAAACAATAACTGTAAGTCAACACAAAGAACCCTAATCGCTCCCATGCTGTCAGAGCAGTTGGTCTGGTCACGGGCTGGGGCCTCAGTATAAAGTCAGGCTCCACCCTCCATCCCATCTTTTGGCCAAACCAGGAAGGAGTTCTTCAGGTAAGAAGCTGGTGAGTAACTCAAACAAGACAAAGGAATTAATCACTTAAATCAAATAGTACTGTAAAACCAAAGTAAATTGAATGTGCTTCTAACCCAAATGCTAATAAACAAATTCCAAATCAAACTTGGTGTGTTTTATGTATTAAACTGACTGCAAATGAAAATAACTAAACATGTGGTGATGTGAATGTGCAACTTAACTGCAATTATGTGGCTGTGGCCACAGCCATCACAGGAGAGGAAGACTTCAGCATGAGCTTTTCCATTGAAAAATGAGTTCAGTTAGGGCAGTTCAGTCTGCAGTCTGCACGAGTGAATGGTTCCAAATGTGACAATAACAGTGTCTCTTGTAAGCCTCCACCAGACAAGGCTGTGTTACACTGAGGTGCCATTTCAGCTCAGTTTGTGCCAGTGTCTGGCCTCTCCCTCTGCCTCCCAAGAAAAATTAAATGAGAAGACAACAAATGCCTCATAATGAAACACTGTACAGTGTTTTTATAATCAAGCAGCAAAACTGTCCAAGTTCAGACCTCTGGTGTTGATGCAGT
The DNA here is from genome assembly GCA_019059645.1 of Caranx melampygus. Taxonomy (NCBI): domain Eukaryota; kingdom Metazoa; phylum Chordata; class Actinopteri; order Carangiformes; family Carangidae; genus Caranx; species Caranx melampygus. The sequence goes on from JAFELL010002403.1 coordinate 172,002, forward strand.
CTTGGTCCTTTTGATGGGACTTATCTCAGACCAGCCATAACTACACTCTGACAAGGTCTGTCATCAGTGGTCAAGGACTTTCCCACAGAGGGACATTGCCAGTTTACTTTAACCAAGTCTGTGATCATCTGCGTTTGAAGGAACGACTGGCTCAACTAAAAACAACAGATTCCTTACTTAGCTGAAAACAAATTTCGGACGATATTGAGATGGATGACATGCGTAGCAGCATGCGGTAAGGAACATTTTTCTATCTTTCAACACGTTTAATACAAACGCCATGACGACCCACTATCCCGACAACAACTGCACACTGTTCCGAAGTCACGTTGCTGTTTTGACGATGACATACCATCATATTCTGTGACCCACGATGTGCACAGCTTTGACGTCATATCCGGGCCTTAATGTCAGTAAATTCAAGTAAAAAACAGACTTCACTTATCCTGTGCAAATGCGCCGCAAGAAACACAGACGTTGGGGGTTAATTTACAAATTACCAGATGTCCCCAGGTAATAGTAATCCTGTGCTTTAGTTAAATGACGCCGTTAATGGCCGGGTCTCTCTCTAGATTTTAAGTTTCTCTCCAGAACATTGTGTCAGTTGTGCCTCATGTAAGACAGGACAAGACAACTGGTGTTGTGAGATCTGGCCTGCTGTTTATCTGAGGCTAATGTAGCCAGGGGGGCTTTGGGTGATGGCGTGACTAAAGCCCTGGTTACACTACATGAATTCAGCCCGACTTTGGCACACACATCACGGACAAACGTTCACTGTCATTGAGGGTTGGGACTGACCTACTTGTGTCTTTACCTTGTGTGGTGTGACATAATCAACGATCAGCGATCTGGCGTCTGGGACATGGGACATTCACAGAACAATCTGACATATGACTACACACAAAAAAGTGCTGGGTTGTTTCTGGCCTTTTTCTGTAACCCTATTGCTGGGTTGTTTATGCTGGGTCATAACTCTGGGTTGTTTGGGGTATTGTAAACACATTGTTGGGTTGTTTATGCCGGGTCAAATGGGTTGTAAGGGTGATTCATAAATGAACACATGGTGGGTTACTTTGACCCAGCTCCTGGGTCATTAATTTTCCCGCTCGTCCATCGTCGAACTTTCTGGATCCGTCCGTGCGAGAAGTTGACAGAACACATCAGGACCTCCTTCTGGTAGGTAAATATGAATAATTTACCTATATTCTGAATAGGCTGTGGTTATAGCGTGATCCAAATATCATGTCACAATCTTGGATCACAGGCAGGGTTAATGGTTTTTATTCTGTGACAGTGATTAAAAAGTTAGGCAAGTTGGCAATTTTTTTCCCGAGATGCTAGCTAGCATTAGCCAACCGTTAACAATGCTATAACATTAGCCTCTTTGAATTTTGCAGTTTAACGTGAGGCGGTCTCCTGGCGTTAATGTTCATCTAGCTTTACTGTCCCATTACACATTTTTATCTCAACATTTTCAGGTAACATTAGCTGGCTAGCCATCGTTAGTGGTAAGGTTAGCTAACGTTAACTAGCTATCCACGGGAATCACTGGTGTAACGTTCACTGCAGTGATGAAGGTAACGTTAAGCTAAGCGGACATGACGTTTATACCGACCGTGCTTTATTGTTATTACTTTATTATTGTATTTTTTTTATTTATGCTTTATTCGGTGTTTCACCAGGAAAAACAGAGCACTCTCGCGGCCCCTCCGGGAAGCTCCCTGCCCGAATGGCGTTGGAGAAACGGTGAGTTTTCATTTAAAACGGCTTTATTTCGTGTTTTATCGGGTTTTTATTACGGGGTCTGTGTTTTTGGAGAGGAGGAAACCTCTACAGATAATTCGGCTCGTGGTAAAAACCTATTGAGCTTGTGGATCAAACGTTATCAGAGAAACAAGCTGAGCAATAGTTAGCAGCAGCTTGGCCCTCAGCCCTGCGGACGTCCTGTGTGTGCCCACCGAACAGCGTCAGATAAACACTGTTTTTTAAACGCGAAGCTGCTTTATTCATGTATTTACTGCTTTTAATCACCGGGTCTGTATATATGGGAGAGGAGGAGACCTCTATAGATAATTCGGCTCACAGTATAAAACACCCTGAACATCTCAATCATGGGAAACAATATCACTGAACCACAAAACGTCAACTCATTTCAACGGTCAAAACAATAATACGGAATCTGCGTGTGCGTGGCTTTTCCTCTTCCTTGTCCACATCCGGTATGTCAGCTGCAATGATAGCGCTAGCTGGTCTAAGCAGGCAGATCGGTGCCGATGCGGCTTGTCATAAGTTGTTACTGAATTATGCCGTTGCATTATTAGCAGTGTTATAATTTTTGTAATTTACTGGTAACTAAATGGGTGCTACAGACTCTAAAGTTTGCCGACGGTGTCCAGTTGTTCCTTCGAGTGCTTGTTTCTTTTGGAAAACTATACACTTTCATTTCCGACATTAATAAAGGAGAAATGCCGTTGTTTTTTTTTACAACCTGGACCTTATTTCTGGCATAAAATACAGTCGTTTACTCACCCAAATAACTTTGGTGTCATTAGGAGTCCATCGGACGGTATTTAGATCCATTTGAGAGCCGCGTATATCCATATAGTGGGAGTGGTCGGGGCACCGAGAGTACAGCCTCTAATAACACATTACCTGCCGCGAAACTGTTCATTTTACCCGTATTTTGTTATGATTCGCTCGTGCTATTCCCCTTTGAGTCTGGAGTTGCCAGTTATCGTCATCCGGGGTCTGTAGATTGACCTACTAACCTCTGAACTGGATGATGATGTCATCTGTGAGTGCCGCGCGCAGCTGCAGCACGACCCTTTCAGTTTGGCTTGTTTGCCTGGAATATGCCTAATATGTGTGTGTGTGTGTGTGTGTGTGTGTGTGTGTATATATATATATACACACACACATATATATATATGTGTGTGTGTGTGTGTGTGTATGTATATATCTCTCCATATACAAGTCCATAACATGTCAATGTGAACTGTGAATTGTGTAACAACTGTGTAGCTGTTACACTGATGTCACTAAATTAATTTATTCATTCTGAAATTTCATTCTAGTGATGTGACAGATGTGCCAGTAATGGACAGTTTTGTGAGAGAGAGGTTAACTGAATGGCAACTTAATAGCTTGTTAGACACCTTTAAAGGTAATTCATTTTCATTGTGAAGTTGAGATGTTAGCCTACTATTAAGGGACAGAAAGAGACAATTGGCTTGACATTTTAGATATTTTTTCATTGGAAAACTAAAAATGAAAATCTGCTTTGGCTTGGACTTGGCACTGTCTGGTCCTGAAGGGTTTCAGCAGTAGTAACTCAGACTCAGACAGAGATTAACTGTGTTAATAATGCTCATGATGAAATGAAAAGGAATAGGCTGGAGTGGTTGTTCCCATTCCATGCTAACAATATCATTTACAGGCGTTTTTGGGCTATGATGAAAAACACAATGTGGCAGCAAATATTTATTTCCTTGCATCAGCAAAATTTCTGTTAGAAAGGATTTTTTCCACAGCAACCCCATCTCTGTTTCAGTACCTGTTCAGGTTGGGACTGACCTACTTGTGTCTTTACCTTGTGTGGTGTGACATAATCAACGATCAGTTGACATCAATTTTGGCCAGTGGCCCATTTTTTTTGTGGTTTGTTTGTTTTGTGTTTTTTTAATTCATAATTTTTGATCTGAGCATAAAACCAAAAATGTTAAGAACAAACCGTCAGTTGTTTTTTTGGTGTGACATTCATTTCATTTTTCATTCAGGGTTGTTGTACCATTTTCAACAAACCAAACATAATGGTTTTTAAGACCTTCACAAATATAATTTGAAAAATATAACACCCAAAAACATCCTAACAGTTTCTTTGGTAAAAAATACTCAATTTATTGCCTCTTACATTGGAAATCAAAACTCAGTGTCATTTGTTATTAATAACATGCAATGAGTAAATTCTGCAAAAATACTTTTTTGTTTGAGACCTTGTTCTTTTTTTTTTTTTTTTTTCAAATTAGGAGTAACAGTAACAGTAACACTTCCAACACTGTTTGGCCAATATAGATGTAAACACATTCAAAGCTAACTCAATTCTGACTCTACTCTCAAAAGAACTTCTGAAATTGTTGTGCAATCTTTCCTTTTTGAATTTCAGACAAGGAAGTAGATAAGGAGAGTTTCCTTCTTTTGGATGACTGCGCCATTGCCTGCCTCATTCCCAAAGTAGGGCAGCGTGTGAAATTTCAGAAATACCATAAGGAACCTGTGAGTAAAATCCAGTAGTAGGTTTTATCAGTATTAGGTAAGTTTCTGTTTCTCCACCATACACTTCTGTGATTCTGACCAAGCCTTTTTTGTATTTTTAATGCCACTGACTGTGACACTAATGTCAGGATAAATAGGTCTCTCACCATATTTGGAGTATGGTGAAGTGTCATGCTACAAATGCAGTTTAAAAATGGCATATACATGCTTCCGCTGCAGACAAGTACTGGTAATAGCCGGTGATGTAAAGGGTCTGTTTGTTCACTTGAGGACAGTGCATGGTGTAAACAGTGCTTCGACTTTCTTTCAGTGCTGTGAGGGTGGTTGCAGGCGGACGTTTGGATGCATTCGTTCTTTCAGGAGACATCTGCTTCAGCATTCTGTCCCAGAACAGCATTTTGAAAATGAACAGCATTCCAGCAGGGTCACAAGAGCATCTGTGCAGGGCCACTTACTACCTAGAAATGCAGATATTTCAGATCCTTCAGAGGCTGTGACACAAGATAATGAAGACAATGATTTCTGGGATGAGTTAGAACCAGAAACCATAATGGAGCGAGTAGCTCTGTTTTTGGCAAGCCTGAAGTCCAAATCAGCACAGACCTACAGTACAGTCAGCCTTGTTGTCCAGCAGACATCTAGCTTGATTTCAGACATTGTCGGTTCACTTCAGAGGAAGACTTTGTCTCTGTTTGGAAAATTCAGTCTTAAGGATGATCCAGGGGTCCAAGAACTTGAACATGATTTTGAAGAAGCAGCATGTCCATTCAAGGGATTAGAATCTGACTTTAAACAGATGAAGTATTTTGCGAAGTCAGGCAACTTCATTCACCCTGTAGAGGAGGCTTTGCCTGGAGTCTCCTATGTGCAGAGAAGGAACACTACTGGGACAGTTCAGCAGGTTGCAGTTCAAGATGTGTTTTATTGTGTCCCACTGAAACCTCTCTTGACTAAGCTGCTTGAGATCCCTGGCATTTTGGATGCCATCTTTTCTCAGCAACAAAGAGAAAATGGAGTCCTTTTAGACTTCAGTGATGGTGAGTATTGCAAACCGCATCCTCTCTTCTCCAGCAAAGCATCTGTTCCACTTCTTTTGTACAATGATGACTGTGAAACAGTCAACCCACTTGGTTCAAAGGTTGGGATGCACAAGTTGGGGTTCCTTTACTTCACAATCAAGTGTCTGCCCCCAGAGTTTCTCTCAAAACTGTCACACTTTCTGGTTGCAGTTTACAAATTGGACAATGCCAAAACATGGAATCGATAGTGTTCTGCTCCCAGTCACAGAGGAACTTAAGGATCTTGAGGTGAATGGCATCTCCCTCAACACACCACATTTCAAAGGTGAAATATGGTTTTCAGTTGCCCAGTTGTGTGGAGACAATCTTGGCTTAAATGCCCTTCTTGGATTCACTGAGAGTTTCTCGAGTAATTACTTCTGTCGCTTGTGCAAGGCATACAAGACCACTACAAGGACACAGACAAAAGAAGATGCTACCCTGATGAGAAATGAAATGAAAGAAACTATGCTGAAGATGTTCGTCATGGCAATCTGTCAGAGACAGGTGTTAAAAGAGACAGTATTCTGAACACTCTGTCCTACTTCAATGTCACACACAACAAAGTTGTAGACATCATGCATGACTTGTTGGAGGGGGTGGGTCCATATGAACTGAAGTTGATTCTCAGGTCACTGATTGAGGACAAATACCTCACCCTTGAAAAACTCAACTTTCGCATCACAAGCTTCGATTATGGCTTCCCTGATCTGACAAACAAGCCATCTGTGATTGGGAACCATGAACTTAAAAATCCCGAAGGAGCGATGCATCAGTCTGCAGCCCAAACATGGTGTCTCCTCAGGTTGTTGCCGTGTATGATTGGCGACCTCATACTTGAAGAAAACAAGCACTGGGAGCTCTTGCTTCTTCTTCTGGAATGCATGGAATTTATATTATCTCCATCTCTTACACCAGAAGCTGCAGTTTACTTGGCTGCCATCATTGAGGAGCACCACTCTCTGTTCCTTGAGCTGTACCCCACTTTGCATCTTCGTCCCAAGCATCACCTTATGGTGCACTATCCAAATGCAATCTCAAAGTTGGGACCTCTGATCCAGTTCTGTTCTATGCGATTTGAGGCCAAACATGGCTTTTTTAAACGCATCAGCCACATCACCTGTAACTTCAAGAACATTTGCAAGACCATGGCGTTTCAACATCAGGTGATGTTATGCCACTCCCTCCTTTCTGGGAAAACTGAAACAGAAGTTGGTCCAGGTCACAGCACTTTGCTTGTGGATGAGTTCAGTCATGTACAGAGTGGTCTTGAAGATATCCCACCTTTTACAGAAGCTTTTGTGCCAACATGGGTGATGGTCAATGGTACACTACACAAGGCTGGCATGACTGTACTTCTGTCTTACGCAGCGGATGGTGAGCCCCAGTTTGGTTTAGTGAGAAGTATTCTCGTCCTGGATCACTCAGTCAAGCTTGTTGTCCAAAAGTGGGATACACTAGGTTTTCACAGGCATTGTTTTGCCTATGGTGTAACTGCAACCTCTCATGTGTTTGCTGTTGATCAGAGTTCTCTTCTTGACTATCACACTCTTCATGTAGTTAAGTCCTACAGAGATGATGACAATTGCTTATACATTTGTCTGAGATACAGAGTCTTTTAAAAGTTCTGTATTATGGTCATCTGACATTCGTGTACACCAGGGGTGCTCACACTTTTTCAGCATGCGAGCTACTTACAAAATGACCAAGTCAAAATAATCTACCTACTACAAAAATGCAAAACATCCATCCATCCATCCATCCATCCATTTTCTTCCGCTTCATCCGGAACCGGTTCGCAGGGGCAGCAGCCTGAGCAGGGACACCCAGACTTCCCTCTCCCCAGACAATTCCTCCAGCTCTTCCGAGGGACCCCAAGGCGTTCCCAGGCCAGCCGGGTGACGTAGTCACTCCAGCGTGTCCTGGGTCTTCCCGGGCCTCCTTCCATATATTAATATCTTTAATATTAATTAATTAATATATAATTGAAATATGTTCTCTCCTCGCATCTGTCCTTTCATGGGCAGTACTGTTAATAGTTCCTCTTTTGCAGTGATATCAGTAAACACCATACAATTGAAAGTGCACACCTGGGCTGTGTCACTCACGTCCGTAGATCTGCGATGTACTTCCAAAGTTGCTGTGTCAAATCCTTGGCCATGGCTTCACTGTGCCGTGTAACTGTACTTCTTGACAGCTGGAGAGCTTTGATTGAAGATAATATTTCTGCCTTGTTTTTAAAGTCTCGGAACAATGAGTCAGCTGCTTCAAGGAATGCCTCTTTTACCATCTCTCCGTCTTGGAAGGACTTCTTGTTATTATCGATGAGGTGATTCACCCGGAAGGATGCTTCGGTGGCAGCTTTTGCTTTTGAAGTATGTTGTGAGAAAAATGACTGCTGTCCGGACAACTCGCATTTTAGTTCCTTCACCTTTCTATTTCTCAGTTCGCTTTTCAGTGGAAGAAATATGTAAGCTCACTGATGAAAAGCATACATATAACATCAAATTCAGTGGTATGCTGAACTGAATTGTACATGACTTTGTTCTTATTATCTGTATGTTTTAAGTATATGAATGTTTATGAATCCTTTCTAATTCCTAACTATGACTCTCTAGCTTGCCATTCACGGCAACCCACCAAGATCTGAAGAGAGTCATCGAGAGAGAGAACCAGTGGAGGTGGAGACAGGGACAGTAGAGACGGGGACGGTGGAGCTGACACCAACAAATCCTCTCACCGTGACTCTACAACTTTATCCAGCATTTGTAAGTATTGACTTTCTATGAAGAAGACCTAATTGGAAATGTAATGCTAATAAAAGTGAAATATTTAATTTATTCAGCAGTGAGTTGATTTAAAGGAGCTGCATGTAAGACTGTGGCCAAAACAGTTGCTGCAGTCATATTCAAAACAATGCAGCGCGTTGTTTCTCCTCCCCCTCGGCCCCAGACTCGAGGTTGCCAGATAAAAATTGTATTGCGATCTGAATTGGAGACCGCTGTATCTCCCAGCCATAGCTGCAGCTCAGTGGTAGCCTGCTGCCTAACTGGCAACCTGTAGGCTGAAATGCCACTGACGCTGTGATTGGCAGAGAGCGGTGAATGGCGCAACAGGCCAAAACACAAAATCAAAACATAAACATGATTTGCAGGCTGCAAATAAAATTATTAAATGCGAATATTCTGGCTGTACTATTGTTGTCAGTTAGATCAGTATGTAATATGAACATGATTCCTTAGTCTCTGGTGACATAATGCGTGATTTTATGATCAGTGATGATTATGATTAGTAACCATAAATTTCTTACATACAGCTCCTTTAACATTTAACATCAAATGACTCACCTCCTTTCTCCTGCTGTTAAACCGGTCTGCACTCCCTGCTCACGACCCTGTCTTAAGCTGACCTTCCCTCCCTTCCCTTCATTAACTGACTGATTCCATTTCCATGTTTTCCATATTCCGTGTTCTAAATTGTTTTCTTGTCTGTTTACAACATCTATTGCACGTCTGCCCGTCCTCTGATGCTCACCCTGAAGTTTCTTCATTTTTCCCTGTTAAAGGGTTTTCTTTGGAGTTTTTCCTCAGTTGATGTGAGGGTCTAAGGGCAGAGGATGTTGTCATAATGTTGTGTAAAGCCCTTTGAGACAAACTGTTTGTAAAAACGGGCTATACAAATAAAATTGCCTTGTCTTGCCTCCTGAAGTTATACAAAATGCAAAAAGTTCTCAGAGGTTATTTCATTCTCTGATTGTGATTAATTCTATTTCTATAGGTAATTGGCCAGGTTTTGAACAACACTCTTGAGGGGAAATCAATATTAAAGAGTTTGGTTGAAGTGCAGTCTATCACCAACAAGCAGAGAAAGCAACTTGTAAGACTCCTTATATCCCACCCACTTGAAACCAGTGGTGAAATGTGAGTGAGTTATCCATAAATTGGCCTGTGAAAACCGGGTTGTTTATCTATGTAAATAGCTATTTAAGTATTAATATTTGGCCATCATCTTTTTCATTAAAGCTTACCATATATTTCCGCACTATAAGGCGCACTTAAAAGCCTTTAATTTTCTCAAAAACGACAGTGCGCCTTATATATGGATCAATTGGTTGATCCATACTGGTTGTACACGGCGCTCAAGGCGCTCTGTCAAAATGTTTCAGTATGAAAAACCAATAAAAACAATTTAATAATAATAAAATGTTTCAGTACGGTTGGGAAATACACGGCGGGGTTTTTCTGTCATAGTATTTTCTCTGTTTTATTCAATCAAATACTCAATCTCAAATCTTAATCTTAAACCTCAACAAAGAATGAATGTTTCCAAAACACCGATCCCTTTATTTTTCTAACCCTTTTGCTAGACTATCTGCCAGATTAGCTATAAAAGGATAACGATCCTCATATTCCCGTTTAAGACACGAAGTCTTATCATTCACACTTGGTGAATCTCTAATCTCACCAACAAGTACGACTGGTAAACTACAAGGCCGCACCGCTTGCAGGCTACCGTAGTCAGTAAACACCGCTATGCATCCTAGTGGATGCATAGCCCAACCCCAGTCAAACGTTTGACTGCAGTATCTTCTATTCTATGCGCCTTATAATCTGGTGCGCCCTATATATGAAAAAAGTTCATTGAAGGTGCGCCTTATAATCCAGTGCGCCTTATAGTGCCAAAATACGGTAATGTTTTATTGTGAATGTAGCAAAAATATTCCAACTGAAATTAGAATAAAATGCAGTAGACTACCATATTGCTCCTTTTTTGCCAAACTTCATCAATTGCTATTTTCTACTTAACAGACCATCCTCAGACACCAAGAAAGCACTTGCCATGTCACTGGTGACTGAATTTCCATGTCTCAAGGACGACACAGGCACTGGTTATGTAAGTTTATTCAACTATACATAACTGGAGCAAACAATCTTATTTATTTTCCCGGTTCTCAACTTGGTATGTCATAGCACACACTCACATCAAGTGATGATTCAAATTGTTTTTTAGGCTTAGCTTTACACATTATGGGTGTGACCATGTACAGTGGTAAATATGCAAAGAAAATTGGAACCATATTGTTCAAAAGAAAAAAAAAGTTTTTCACCTTGAATGAGCAGAGAAACAGCGTTCTCAAGAAAAATTGTGGATTGCTCCTTAAAATCCCATCTTGGTATACACCTCCCTCATCTTGGCTACTTTAAGCTGAATATGATCAAATGTTACAGGGAGTTTGGTACACACCTGGTCGAAAGCTCAGACCTGCTACGGGTTTCCTGGAGGAGCACTTGAGGAATGTCAGAAAATGTTTAAGAAACCTGAAACGACCACATCAACAGGAAACAGCTGAGAACCACACAATCTCTACACCAGGCATCTTATCTATTATAATTCCATTTACAGTTTTTATTGCAATTATATGAAAATAATAGTTTCATGCTTGCACTTTATCATCCTTGTTCAACAGAATCTGATCTGCCTCCTGAAAAGCTTAAAGAGATGGTTGACTGGTTGAAGATCAACAAGTATCCAGTCTCTGAAGTGGAGACTTATATGAAGGAAACAGCTATGCACAGGGGCAAGTGGATACACAGCAATGGGTCTAAAAGCATCCCGGAAATCTTGAATGAGTTCCCAAGGCTCGTGGACAATCCCGGCATGGTAAGATATTATTTTGCTGTTGTTTTTTTGTTTGTTTTTATTATTATCTATTGTCCTTGATAAGGGATTGCTAATGAGTTTTAGGAAGTACTCTTGGAGTAAGCCTGTAAAATTTTCACCTGCCATTGTAATTGAAAATGTAACAGTTTCAAAATTACAAATTTAAAATGGTAAAGTTGCTGGAGTTATGAAGTGCTTGTTGAATGCACACGTCTAACTAACTGCCTGACTGACTTCACACATTTACCTGTTGAATTGACTGGCTCGTCTAAGATACTATGTGTAAGGGATAATGCCTGACAAGGTGTCCAATTATCAGGAATTAATGGACATCACGGAGGCGTGACCTGTCCTCCACTTCGCATTGGACAGTTGCTTCCATGAAGTCCAGCCAATCAGAATTGAGTATTCACCCACACCATGGTATAAGTCTAACTGGTTGACCTGTGAAATGAAAATCTCTCAGTATTCTTCTTAACAAATGCTTCCTGCAAGCCAAGTTCATTTCTTAAAACACTGTTCTAATTACATTTGTTTTACATATTTTCAAATTTATCAGATACTGCAAGACTTCCAGCTACTCTATCCAGAGGCAGCTGGAAAGCTCCATGAAAACTGGGCTGGCATCAGTGAAAAAGTACTTGTATATGCCCAGCAAGAGGGCAAACTAAGCTGCACATTGGATCACATGACACCAGGTAAGCTTTTATACTAATGGCATAATCTATAAAAACAAGACACTTCTAATATTTTGAAATTAGTATGTATTTCAAGTTTCTCTAATAGTATCAATTAATAAATAAAATGTAGCTTTTTGCTCCAGTATTGTGGCATACTATTTAATGTTTATTCAGCACTGTATTATGTTCAAATTCTTTAGCTGTGAAAATTGAGAGGGCACTGAAGATCCTCCCAGCTCTGCTTCCCCCATCACTTTATAAAAGTGGAGGAAAGCTCTTCAGACTGTCTGCTGAGGAGTCAAGGAAATCTTTTATTGACGTACAGCCAGTAAGTTTTGCTTCAGTTTTGTACGCCAAAAAGGGAGGTCATTTATACAGCTTGATATGCTTGATAACTAATTTGCTGTCCTTTAAAGCAACTACAAAGAACTTTTATGTTATATTTGATATTATATTTTGGTTATATTGCAGAACTAAGTGACTGATGTATAATTAACAGGTCGGGACCATCATGGTTGAATATCTCAAGCATTCCACTCAACCATTCCCACATGTTCTCTGCCTAGTGGATGACGACATGGCACCATGCAGCGATGGCCAAGTTTTCTCCATCGTGGCAGGAAATGCCATTGCTGCAGACTCTCTGCTGGGGGCTGTGGACCACTGTTTCAAAATGTTCTTCATTTTTGATTTGAACTACACCAGATGGTGCCTTCCCACCTGGGAGTTCCTGCAGCACAGTGTTTATAAAATCCCTGGAAATGAGTCCTCTGTTGTCACCTTTTTCAGGACATGCATTTTTTCAAGTCACGTTTAGCATGTGTTAATTCAGGTGTTCTGAAGTGTTTCATGGTTTAAGATTTCTGAAGGTTTTATGTCATGCTGTGATCTGAGGCTTCAGATACAATTTGACTGCAGTGGGAGGTGAATGTTTTAATAGTTCTGTGGTTAACTCTAATGTTTTGAAATTAAGTTGTGATGCTGTCACTTTCCACCAGTTTCATCCTAGCGGTCACACACTGGGAAAATGAAGCCCTTTCTGATGATTTTCATTCCTTCTCCCACATAATCACACACACACACACACTTGCAGTCCTTTAATTATTCAATGAATTATTAGTTCCGGTAATTAGTAATAATTATAATTGTTGTTATAGTGTTATGAATAATACCTAACTGTTTAATGTGAGTGAGGTGGGGAGAGGTGGGTAATTATAACATTTATTATTATTATTATTATTATTATTATTTGTTTTTTAATAATTATTTAAATTATTGTTTAATATAAAAGTAGCAAGCAAATGACATATATATGATATAACCCCGTGTATGGGTCATTTTAACCCAGCAATAGAGTTATTTTTACTCACTAGGTTGGGTCAAATTAACAACCCAGCATTTTGGGTTAAATGAGTAAACCCAGCAGTTGGGTCATACCAACCCAGCTGGGTTATGGTTGGGTTTTTTTTAACCCAGCAGTTTTTTGTGTGTACACACAAAAAAGTGCTGGGTTATTTCTGGCCTTTTTCTGTAACCCTATTGCTGGGTTGTTTATGCTGGGTCATAATTCTGGGTTGTTTGGGGTATTGTAAACACATTGTTGGGTTGTTTATGCTGGGTCAAATGGGTTGTAAGGGGTGATTCATAAATGAACACATGGTTGGGTTACTTTGACCCAACTCCTGGGTCATTAATTTTCCCGCTCGTTCATCGTCGAACTTTCTGGATCTTTCTGTGAGAAGTCGGACCGAACACATCAGGATTTTCTGGTAGGTTAATATGAATAATTTACCTATATTTTGAATAGGATGTGGATAGGATGTGTCCAAATATCATTTCACAATCTTGGATCATAGACAGGTTTAATGGTTTTTATTCTGTGACAGTGATTAACAAAGTTACGTACATTACCATTTTTTCCCTAGATGCTAGCTAGCATTAGCCAACCGTTAACAATGTTATAACGTTAGCCTCTTTGAATTTTGCAGTTTAACGTGAGGCAGTCTCCTGGCGTTAATGTTCATCCACCTTTACTGTCCCATTACACATTTTTATCTTAACATTTCCAGGTAACATTAGCTGGCTAGCCATCGTTAGCGGTAAGGTTAGCTAACGTTAACTAGCTATCCACGGGAATCACTGGTGTAACGGTCACTGGAGTGATGAAGGTAACGTTAAAGTAAGTGGACATGACGTTTATACCGACCGTGCTTTATTGTTATTACTTTATTATCGTAACTTTTATTTATGTTTTATTTTGTGTTTTTACCAGGAAAACAGAGCACACTCGCAGCTCCTCCGGGAAGCCCTCTGCCGCGTCGGAGAAACGGTGAGTTTTCATTTGAAACGGCTTTATTTCGTGTTTTATCGGGTTTTAATCACCGGGTCTTTGAGTTTTGGAGAGGAGGAGACCTCTGCGGATAATTCGGCTCGCGGTAAAAACCTCCCGAGCTTGAGGAACAAAAGTTGTCAAAGCCCGGCTCTCAGCCCCGCGGACGGCCTGTGTGTCTCCGCCGAACAGCGTCAGATAAACACTGTTTTTTGACGTGAAGTTGCTTTATTCATGTTTTTACTGGTTTTATCCTCTGGGTCTGTATATGTGGGAGAGGAGGAGACCTCTTCAGATAATTCGGCTCATGGTTTAAAACATCGTGAACGTCGAGCGATAATGCGTGTGTTACTGCACAAACAGGTGTAAAAAGCGAGGGTACCAGCTGTGTGTTTTCCTTTTACCAGAGTATAAAAGTCAAAAACTGTTTGAGAAATGTCAATTGTTACATATATCACACTATTTAATATTAACTGAACACTGTATCGTGCTTTTTCTTTTGCTTAGTTGTTACAGGTTGGATGGTGCTGAAGGTCCTGACAACTCTACTTCCCCCATCCATCTATAAGAGAGGAGAAGCCTTCAGACCATCACTGCAAGATCTGTGTGAGAGTGTGTGTGAGTGAGAGAGGGAGTACTTGCAAACTAAGCATTGTTACCTGTTTGTGTTTATTTAGCCTGGCTGTGCTAACCTCTGTGCTGATATAACATTTGTAAAACTGACAATAAATCCAAGTTAACAGTGACCTGTTTTTGTATGGTGTGTGTTTGTATGATTATGGGAAATTATGATAAATGACACAACGATAATTATTATTACATGATATGTTTATTATTAATATAATTATTTATTTAATAATTAAAGTTTAAATTATTATTTAATCTAAAAGTAGCAGGGCAATGGGGTGGGATATAACCCACCGTATGGGTCATTTTAACCCAGCAATAGAGTCACTTTTACTCACTTGGTTGGGTCAAATGAACAACCCAGCATTCTGGGTTAATTCTGAAAACCCAGCAGTTGGGTCAAACCAACCCAGCGTGGGGTCGGTCCCATAGATGATCAGCTGCTGGGTTATGGTTGGGTTATTTTTTAACCCAGCAGTTTTTTGTGTGTATGACAAAAAAAGTATAGTGCAACCCTGCAACCACGTTATCTACTAATTTTTGGACTGCTTTTTACTGATACTACTCATACATGTGCTATTACCACTGCTGACCATGTCATGACCTCAAGCCCCAATTTTTTTTTACAGCTCAACACAAGACCAGCACCAGTGTCTTGTTTCATTAACACATATTTTGTGTTAATGAAATTTTCATAGCCTGTTGTATTCATTCCCATTGATGTCCCTGGAAGAATGATATTGTATGTATATACTTTGTTCTCATACTAATGAATATTCATTTCATTGCTATAGTAAAATATTCTTTGATTAAATATTGTACTGTAATAATAAATACACTGCGTGTGTGTACCTAGGTAAAGCAGCGCCAAACAGTTTTCGCCCATATCTGGTGTAGGTATTTTTGAACATACTGCTGATTTTTGTGTTTTCTCATTAAGGCATGGCATTGTGGCCGTGCAAAAAATTGTTTTGTTAATGAAAAATTACTGTTTATTCTGCAACGCTGCTTCTATTCAGGTCTGGACATGGTCAGGTCTGGAGTGAGTCGGACTGCTTCATTTTGCCTGGGTTCGTAAGAGTAAGTTCGATCAGATTCATGTGGCATATCTTATTATGAACCATATTTACAGTAGAACATATACTATAAAGCAGTGCTTCTTAGGCCCTGCACCCCCTTTTACTTTCTGACCTAGCTGATGAACCCCCAATACTGTTAAAGTTACGAAATAAGGTAACTAAATGAATGGATCTAACAAGAAGTCTTATTATCAGGAAAGAAATGATGAGAATAGTCAAGATAGTAAGAAATTATGGAATGTATTGAATGAAATCATGGGCAAAAATTAGATTGTGTGCCTGTCTTAAATCTGAAGAAAGCCACTCCCACCCCACTCCACCTTCTTTGTCTGGAAGTTTCAACGGTCTTGATAATGGTTGACGATGAATCACAAATTGCGTACATCTGGGGCTGGAGCAATTACCTTGAATTCATGGGCACCATTAGCATTTGATGAGAGGATAGTTAGACCACAATGAATTTCTTGTAGCAACTTGTAGCTATATGGTAGTCACCAGCTGCAGTTTCATCAGTATTTATGAACACAAGACACACAAAAAACACTGCTGCATGCAAATTCCGTGATCTTTGAGAAAATGAGTGTGGTTGCAGGGTTTAGGAAAGAAATAACCCCAAAGAAATTCATGTTGAAATTCAGCAAAGAACCACACCCCAACTTGAAAGCACTTTCCTTTATTATCTCCCAAGGATGTGAGTTAAGTTGGAGTATATCTCTTACTGAGTATTAAAAAAGTCATTGCTGGAGAAAATTGTTGATTCTTCAGCCAGCCATGTGCAGATGTTTTCATGGCAGCTGTGTCACAACCAAGACAACCCCAAAGAGAAGCACTTATGGGGAAAAGAATCATCAGTGTCTTCCTTTGAGGTGGCCTGCGTTGGATTCCCATTGCAATATGGCTCTAGTTGCATTCAGTTGATTCTGTCAGCTCAAACTGCCCCAACAAGTAGCACTTACTGAATTCAACAGTCAAGTCAATGCTCGAGTTGGAGTAATAATAGTGACTTGCAGAAATGTGGATGATCATCCAGAATGGCCAAAGGAAACAGCATCTCCTGAAATCAGCAACACTACCCCAACATATAGCACTTACTGCTTTCAGAATTCAAGTCTGTACTTGTGTTAGGGTAATGTTGGTGACAATGTGAAATTGCACATCAAGCGATAGTCTGCATAACCACTGAAGAACTCAAAAGCAGGACAAGTTACAGACAATTTCTAGTTGGACAACTACCTTCAGTATGACCTTCCTCATCCCCCAGGTGATGCAGCATCTTCCGCAATGTCTCACCATTGCAGTGGCTCTTCTCCCAGGAAAGTGCCTGTCTTAAATCTGAAGAAAGCCACTCCCACCCCACTCCACCTTCTTTGTCTGGAAGTTTCAACGGTCTTGATAATGGTTGACGATGAATCACAAATTGCGTACATCTGGGGCTGGAGCAATTACCTTGAATTCATGGGCACCATTAGCATTTGATGAGAGGATAGTTAGACCACAATGAATTTCTTGTAGCAACTTGTAGCTATATGGTAGTCACCAGCTGCAGTTTCATCAGTATTTATGAACACAAGACACACAAAAAACCACTGCTGCATGCAAATTCCGTGATCTTTGAGAAAATGAGTGTGGTTGCAGGGTTTAGGAAAGAAATAACCCCAAAGAAATTCATGTTGAAATTCAGCAAAGAACCACACCCCAACTTGAAAGCACTTTCCTTTATTATCTCCCAAGGATGTGAGTTAAGTTGGAGTATATCTCTTACTGAGTATTAAAAAAGTCATTGCTGGAGAAAATTGTTGATTCTTCAGCCAGCCATGTGCAGATGTTTTCATGGCAGCTGTGTCACAACCAAGACAACCCCAAAGAGAAGCACTTATGGGGAAAAGAATCATCAGTGTCTTCCTTTGAGGTGGCCTGCGTTGGATTCCCATTGCAATATGGCTCTAGTTGCATTCAGTTGATTCTGTCAGCTCAAACTGCCCCAACAAGTAGCACTTACTGAATTCAACAGTCAAGTCAATGCTCGAGTTGGAGTAATAATAGTGACTTGCAGAGATGTGGATGATCATCCAGAATGGCCAAAGGAAACAGCATCTCCTGAAATCAGCAACACTACCCCAACATATAGCACTTACTGCTTTCAGAATTCAAGTCTGTACTTGTGTTAGGGTAATGTTGGTGACAATGTGAAATTGCACATCAAGCGATAGTCTGCATAACCACTGAAGAACTCAAAAGCAGGACAAGTTACAGACAATTTCTAGTTGGACAACTACCTTCAGTATGACCTTCCTCATCCCCCAGGTGATGCAGCATCTTCGGCAATGTCTCACCATTGCAGTGGCTCTTCTCCCAGGAAAGTGCCTGTCTTAAATCTGAAGAAAGCCACTCCCACCCCACTCCACCTTCTTTGTCTGGAAGTTTCAACGGTCTTGATAATGGTTGACGATGAATCACAAATTGCGTACATCTGGGGCTGGAGCAATTACCTTGAATTCATGGGCACCATTAGCATTTGATGAGAGGATAGTTAGACCACAATGAATTTCTTGTAGCAACTTGTAGCTATATGGTAGTCACCAGCTGCAGTTTCATCAGTATTTATGAACACAAGACACACAAAAAACCACTGCTGCATGCAAATTCCGTGATCTTTGAGAAAATGAGTGTGGTTGCAGGGTTTAGGAAAGAAATAACCCCAAAGAAATTCATGTTGAAATTCAGCAAAGAACCACACCCCAACTTGAAAGCACTTTCCTTTATTATCTCCCAAGGATGTGAGTTAAGTTGGAGTATATCTCTTACTGAGTATTAAAAAAGTCATTGCTGGAGAAAATTGTTGATTCTTCAGCCAGCCATGTGCAGATGTTTTCATGGCAGCTGTGTCACAACCAAGACAACCCCAAAGAGAAGCACTTATGGGGAAAAGAATCATCAGTGTCTTCCTTTGAGGTGGCCTGCGTTGGATTCCCATTGCAATATGGCTCTAGTTGCATTCAGTTGATTCTGTCAGCTCAAACTGCCCCAACAAGTAGCACTTACTGAATTCAACAGTCAAGTCAATGCTCGAGTTGGAGTAATAATAGTGACTTGCAGAGATGTGGATGATCATCCAGAATGGCCAAAGGAAACAGCATCTCCTGAAATCAGCAACACTACCCCAACATATAGCACTTACTGCTTTCAGAATTCAAGTCTGTACTTGTGTTAGGGTAATGTTGGTGACAATGTGAAATTGCACATCAAGCGATAGTCTGCATAACCACTGAAGAACTCAAAAGCAGGACAAGTTACAGACAATTTCTAGTTGGACAACTACCTTCAGTATGACCTTCCTCATCCCCCAGGTGATGCAGCATCTTCGGCAATGTCTCACCATTGCAGTGGCTCTTCTCCCAGGAAAGTGCCTGTCTTAAATCTGAAGAAAGCCACTCCCACCCCACTCCACCTTCTTTGTCTGGAAGTTTCAACGGTCTTGATAATGGTTGACGATGAATCACAAATTGCGTACATCTGGGGCTGGAGCAATTACCTTGAATTCATGGGCACCATTAGCATTTGATGAGAGGATAGTTAGACCACAATGAATTTCTTGTAGCAACTTGTAGCTATATGGTAGTCACCAGCTGCAGTTTCATCAGTATTTATGAACACAAGACACACAAAAAACCACTGCTGCATGCAAATTCCGTGATCTTTGAGAAAATGAGTGTGGTTGCAGGGTTTAGGAAAGAAATAACCCCAAAGAAATTCATGTTGAAATTCAGCAAAGAACCACACCCCAACTTGAAAGCACTTTCCTTTATTATCTCCCAAGGATGTGAGTTAAGTTGGAGTATATCTCTTACTGAGTATTAAAAAAGTCATTGCTGGAGAAAATTGTTGATTCTTCAGCCAGCCATGTGCAGATGTTTTCATGGCAGCTGTGTCACAACCAAGACAACCCCAAAGAGAAGCACTTATGGGGAAAAGAATCATCAGTGTCTTCCTTTGAGGTGGCCTGCGTTGGATTCCCATTGCAATATGGCTCTAGTTGCATTCAGTTGATTCTGTCAGCTCAAACTGCCCCAACAAGTAGCACTTACTGAATTCAACAGTCAAGTCAATGCTCGAGTTGGAGTAATAATAGTGACTTGCAGAGATGTGGATGATCATCCAGAATGGCCAAAGGAAACAGCATCTCCTGAAATCAGCAACACTACCCCAACATATAGCACTTACTGCTTTCAGAATTCAAGTCTGTACTTGTGTTAGGGTAATGTTGGTGACAATGTGAAATTGCACATCAAGCGATAGTCTGCATAACCACTGAAGAACTCAAAAGCAGGACAAGTTACAGACAATTTCTAGTTGGACAACTACCTTCAGTATGACCTTCCTCATCCCCCAGGTGATGCAGCATCTTCGGCAATGTCTCACCATTGCAGTGGCTCTTCTCCCAGGAAAGTGCCTGTCTTAAATCTGAAGAAAGCCACTCCCACCCCACTCCACCTTCTTTGTCTGGAAGTTTCAACGGTCTTGATAATGGTTGACGATGAATCACAAATTGCGTACATCTGGGGCTGGAGCAATTACCTTGAATTCATGGGCACCATTAGCATTTGATGAGAGGATAGTTAGACCACAATGAATTTCTTGTAGCAACTTGTAGCTATATGGTAGTCACCAGCTGCAGTTTCATCAGTATTTATGAACACAAGACACACAAAAAACCACTGCTGCATGCAAATTCCGTGATCTTTGAGAAAATGAGTGTGGTTGCAGGGTTTAGGAAAGAAATAACCCCAAAGAAATTCATGTTGAAATTCAGCAAAGAACCACACCCCAACTTGAAAGCACTTTCCTTTATTATCTCCCAAGGATGTGAGTTAAGTTGGAGTATATCTCTTACTGAGTATTAAAAAAGTCATTGCTGGAGAAAATTGTTGATTCTTCAGCCAGCCATGTGCAGATGTTTTCATGGCAGCTGTGTCACAACCAAGACAACCCCAAAGAGAAGCACTTATGGGGAAAAGAATCATCAGTGTCTTCCTTTGAGGTGGCCTGCGTTGGATTCCCATTGCAATATGGCTCTAGTTGCATTCAGTTGATTCTGTCAGCTCAAACTGCCCCAACAAGTAGCACTTACTGAATTCAACAGTCAAGTCAATGCTCGAGTTGGAGTAATAATAGTGACTTGCAGAGATGTGGATGATCATCCAGAATGGCCAAAGGAAACAGCATCTCCTGAAATCAGCAACACTACCCCAACATATAGCACTTACTGCTTTCAGAATTCAAGTCTGTACTTGTGTTAGGGTAATGTTGGTGACAATGTGAAATTGCACATCAAGCGATAGTCTGCATAACCACTGAAGAACTCAAAAGCAGGACAAGTTACAGACAATTTCTAGTTGGACAACTACCTTCAGTATGACCTTCCTCATCCCCCAGGTGATGCAGCATCTTCCGCAATGTCTCACCATTGCAGTGGCTCTTCTCCCAGGAAAGTGCCTGTCTTAAATCTGAAGAAAGCCACTCCCACCCCACTCCACCTTCTTTGTCTGGAAGTTTCAACGGTCTTGATAATGGTTGACGATGAATCACAAATTGCGTACATCTGGGGCTGGAGCAATTACCTTGAATTCATGGGCACCATTAGCATTTGATGAGAGGATAGTTAGACCACAATGAATTTCTTGTAGCAACTTGTAGCTATATGGTAGTCACCAGCTGCAGTTTCATCAGTATTTATGAACACAAGACACACAAAAAACCACTGCTGCATGCAAATTCCGTGATCTTTGAGAAAATGAGTGTGGTTGCAGGGTTTAGGAAAGAAATAACCCCAAAGAAATTCATGTTGAAATTCAGCAAAGAACCACACCCCAACTTGAAAGCACTTTCCTTTATTATCTCCCAAGGATGTGAGTTAAGTTGGAGTATATCTCTTACTGAGTATTAAAAAAGTCATTGCTGGAGAAAATTGTTGATTCTTCAGCCAGCCATGTGCAGATGTTTTCATGGCAGCTGTGTCACAACCAAGACAACCCCAAAGAGAAGCACTTATGGGGAAAAGAATCATCAGTGTCTTCCTTTGAGGTGGCCTGCGTTGGATTCCCATTGCAATATGGCTCTAGTTGCATTCAGTTGATTCTGTCAGCTCAAACTGCCCCAACAAGTAGCACTTACTGAATTCAACAGTCAAGTCAATGCTCGAGTTGGAGTAATAATAGTGACTTGCAGAGATGTGGATGATCATCCAGAATGGCCAAAGGAAACAGCATCTCCTGAAATCAGCAACACTACCCCAACATATAGCACTTACTGCTTTCAGAATTCAAGTCTGTACTTGTGTTAGGGTAATGTTGGTGACAATGTGAAATTGCACATCAAGCGATAGTCTGCATAACCACTGAAGAACTCAAAAGCAGGACAAGTTACAGACAATTTCTAGTTGGACAACTACCTTCAGTATGACCTTCCTCATCCCCCAGGTGATGCAGCATCTTCCGCAATGTCTCACCATTGCAGTGGCTCTTCTCCCAGGAAAGTGCCTGTCTTAAATCTGAAGAAAGCCACTCCCACCCCACTCCACCTTCTTTGTCTGGAAGTTTCAACGGTCTTGATAATGGTTGACGATGAATCACAAATTGCGTACATCTGGGGCTGGAGCAATTACCTTGAATTCATGGGCACCATTAGCATTTGATGAGAGGATAGTTAGACCACAATGAATTTCTTGTAGCAACTTGTAGCTATATGGTAGTCACCAGCTGCAGTTTCATCAGTATTTATGAACACAAGACACACAAAAAACCACTGCTGCATGCAAATTCCGTGATCTTTGAGAAAATGAGTGTGGTTGCAGGGTTTAGGAAAGAAATAACCCCAAAGAAATTCATGTTGAAATTCAGCAAAGAACCACACCCCAACTTGAAAGCACTTTCCTTTATTATCTCCCAAGGATGTGAGTTAAGTTGGAGTATATCTCTTACTGAGTATTAAAAAAGTCATTGCTGGAGAAAATTGTTGATTCTTCAGCCAGCCATGTGCAGATGTTTTCATGGCAGCTGTGTCACAACCAAGACAACCCCAAAGAGAAGCACTTATGGGGAAAAGAATCATCAGTGTCTTCCTTTGAGGTGGCCTGCGTTGGATTCCCATTGCAATATGGCTCTAGTTGCATTCAGTTGATTCTGTCAGCTCAAACTGCCCCAACAAGTAGCACTTACTGAATTCAACAGTCAAGTCAATGCTCGAGTTGGAGTAATAATAGTGACTTGCAGAGATGTGGATGATCATCCAGAATGGCCAAAGGAAACAGCATCTCCTGAAATCAGCAACACTACCCCAACATATAGCACTTACTGCTTTCAGAATTCAAGTCTGTACTTGTGTTAGGGTAATGTTGGTGACAATGTGAAATTGCACATCAAGCGATAGTCTGCATAACCACTGAAGAACTCAAAAGCAGGACAAGTTACAGACAATTTCTAGTTGGACAACTACCTTCAGTATGACCTTCCTCATCCCCCAGGTGATGCAGCATCTTCCGCAATGTCTCACCATTGCAGTGGCTCTTCTCCCAGGAAAGTGCCTGTCTTAAATCTGAAGAAAGCCACTCCCACCCCACTCCACCTTCTTTGTCTGGAAGTTTCAACGGTCTTGATAATGGTTGACGATGAATCACAAATTGCGTACATCTGGGGCTGGAGCAATTACCTTGAATTCATGGGCACCATTAGCATTTGATGAGAGGATAGTTAGACCACAATGAATTTCTTGTAGCAACTTGTAGCTATATGGTAGTCACCAGCTGCAGTTTCATCAGTATTTATGAACACAAGACACACAAAAAACCACTGCTGCATGCAAATTCCGTGATCTTTGAGAAAATGAGTGTGGTTGCAGGGTTTAGGAAAGAAATAACCCCAAAGAAATTCATGTTGAAATTCAGCAAAGAACCACACCCCAACTTGAAAGCACTTTCCTTTATTATCTCCCAAGGATGTGAGTTAAGTTGGAGTATATCTCTTACTGAGTATTAAAAAAGTCATTGCTGGAGAAAATTGTTGATTCTTCAGCCAGCCATGTGCAGATGTTTTCATGGCAGCTGTGTCACAACCAAGACAACCCCAAAGAGAAGCACTTATGGGGAAAAGAATCATCAGTGTCTTCCTTTGAGGTGGCCTGCGTTGGATTCCCATTGCAATATGGCTCTAGTTGCATTCAGTTGATTCTGTCAGCTCAAACTGCCCCAACAAGTAGCACTTACTGAATTCAACAGTCAAGTCAATGCTCGAGTTGGAGTAATAATAGTGACTTGCAGAGATGTGGATGATCATCCAGAATGGCCAAAGGAAACAGCATCTCCTGAAATCAGCAACACTACCCCAACATATAGCACTTACTGCTTTCAGAATTCAAGTCTGTACTTGTGTTAGGGTAATGTTGGTGACAATGTGAAATTGCACATCAAGCGATAGTCTGCATAACCACTGAAGAACTCAAAAGCAGGACAAGTTACAGACAATTTCTAGTTGGACAACTACCTTCAGTATGACCTTCCTCATCCCCCAGGTGATGCAGCATCTTCCGCAATGTCTCACCATTGCAGTGGCTCTTCTCCCAGGAAAGTGCCTGTCTTAAATCTGAAGAAAGCCACTCCCACCCCACTCCACCTTCTTTGTCTGGAAGTTTCAACGGTCTTGATAATGGTTGACGATGAATCACAAATTGCGTACATCTGGGGCTGGAGCAATTACCTTGAATTCATGGGCACCATTAGCATTTGATGAGAGGATAGTTAGACCACAATGAATTTCTTGTAGCAACTTGTAGCTATATGGTAGTCACCAGCTGCAGTTTCATCAGTATTTATGAACACAAGACACACAAAAAACCACTGCTGCATGCAAATTCCGTGATCTTTGAGAAAATGAGTGTGGTTGCAGGGTTTAGGAAAGAAATAACCCCAAAGAAATTCATGTTGAAATTCAGCAAAGAACCACACCCCAACTTGAAAGCACTTTCCTTTATTATCTCCCAAGGATGTGAGTTAAGTTGGAGTATATCTCTTACTGAGTATTAAAAAAGTCATTGCTGGAGAAAATTGTTGATTCTTCAGCCAGCCATGTGCAGATGTTTTCATGGCAGCTGTGTCACAACCAAGACAACCCCAAAGAGAAGCACTTATGGGGAAAAGAATCATCAGTGTCTTCCTTTGAGGTGGCCTGCGTTGGATTCCCATTGCAATATGGCTCTAGTTGCATTCAGTTGATTCTGTCAGCTCAAACTGCCCCAACAAGTAGCACTTACTGAATTCAACAGTCAAGTCAATGCTCGAGTTGGAGTAATAATAGTGACTTGCAGAGATGTGGATGATCATCCAGAATGGCCAAAGGAAACAGCATCTCCTGAAATCAGCAACACTACCCCAACATATAGCACTTACTGCTTTCAGAATTCAAGTCTGTACTTGTGTTAGGGTAATGTTGGTGACAATGTGAAATTGCACATCAAGCGATAGTCTGCATAACCACTGAAGAACTCAAAAGCAGGACAAGTTACAGACAATTTCTAGTTGGACAACTACCTTCAGTATGACCTTCCTCATCCCCCAGGTGATGCAGCATCTTCCGCAATGTCTCACCATTGCAGTGGCTCTTCTCCCAGGAAAGTGCCTGTCTTAAATCTGAAGAAAGCCACTCCCACCCCACTCCACCTTCTTTGTCTGGAAGTTTCAACGGTCTTGATAATGGTTGACGATGAATCACAAATTGCGTACATCTGGGGCTGGAGCAATTACCTTGAATTCATGGGCACCATTAGCATTTGATGAGAGGATAGTTAGACCACAATGAATTTCTTGTAGCAACTTGTAGCTATATGGTAGTCACCAGCTGCAGTTTCATCAGTATTTATGAACACAAGACACACAAAAAACCACTGCTGCATGCAAATTCCGTGATCTTTGAGAAAATGAGTGTGGTTGCAGGGTTTAGGAAAGAAATAACCCCAAAGAAATTCATGTTGAAATTCAGCAAAGAACCACACCCCAACTTGAAAGCACTTTCCTTTATTATCTCCCAAGGATGTGAGTTAAGTTGGAGTATATCTCTTACTGAGTATTAAAAAAGTCATTGCTGGAGAAAATTGTTGATTCTTCAGCCAGCCATGTGCAGATGTTTTCATGGCAGCTGTGTCACAACCAAGACAACCCCAAAGAGAAGCACTTATGGGGAAAAGAATCATCAGTGTCTTCCTTTGAGGTGGCCTGCGTTGGATTCCCATTGCAATATGGCTCTAGTTGCATTCAGTTGATTCTGTCAGCTCAAACTGCCCCAACAAGTAGCACTTACTGAATTCAACAGTCAAGTCAATGCTCGAGTTGGAGTAATAATAGTGACTTGCAGAGATGTGGATGATCATCCAGAATGGCCAAAGGAAACAGCATCTCCTGAAATCAGCAACACTACCCCAACATATAGCACTTACTGCTTTCAGAATTCAAGTCTGTACTTGTGTTAGGGTAATGTTGGTGACAATGTGAAATTGCACATCAAGCGATAGTCTGCATAACCACTGAAGAACTCAAAAGCAGGACAAGTTACAGACAATTTCTAGTTGGACAACTACCTTCAGTATGACCTTCCTCATCCCCCAGGTGATGCAGCATCTTCCGCAATGTCTCACCATTGCAGTGGCTCTTCTCCCAGGAAAGTGCCTGTCTTAAATCTGAAGAAAGCCACTCCCACCCCACTCCACCTTCTTTGTCTGGAAGTTTCAACGGTCTTGATAATGGTTGACGATGAATCACAAATTGCGTACATCTGGGGCTGGAGCAATTACCTTGAATTCATGGGCACCATTAGCATTTGATGAGAGGATAGTTAGACCACAATGAATTTCTTGTAGCAACTTGTAGCTATATGGTAGTCACCAGCTGCAGTTTCATCAGTATTTATGAACACAAGACACACAAAAAACCACTGCTGCATGCAAATTCCGTGATCTTTGAGAAAATGAGTGTGGTTGCAGGGTTTAGGAAAGAAATAACCCCAAAGAAATTCATGTTGAAATTCAGCAAAGAACCACACCCCAACTTGAAAGCACTTTCCTTTATTATCTCCCAAGGATGTGAGTTAAGTTGGAGTATATCTCTTACTGAGTATTAAAAAAGTCATTGCTGGAGAAAATTGTTGATTCTTCAGCCAGCCATGTGCAGATGTTTTCATGGCAGCTGTGTCACAACCAAGACAACCCCAAAGAGAAGCACTTATGGGGAAAAGAATCATCAGTGTCTTCCTTTGAGGTGGCCTGCGTTGGATTCCCATTGCAATATGGCTCTAGTTGCATTCAGTTGATTCTGTCAGCTCAAACTGCCCCAACAAGTAGCACTTACTGAATTCAACAGTCAAGTCAATGCTCGAGTTGGAGTAATAATAGTGACTTGCAGAGATGTGGATGATCATCCAGAATGGCCAAAGGAAACAGCATCTCCTGAAATCAGCAACACTACCCCAACATATAGCACTTACTGCTTTCAGAATTCAAGTCTGTACTTGTGTTAGGGTAATGTTGGTGACAATGTGAAATTGCACATCAAGCGATAGTCTGCATAACCACTGAAGAACTCAAAAGCAGGACAAGTTACAGACAATTTCTAGTTGGACAACTACCTTCAGTATGACCTTCCTCATCCCCCAGGTGATGCAGCATCTTCCGCAATGTCTCACCATTGCAGTGGCTCTTCTCCCAGGAAAGTGCCTGTCTTAAATCTGAAGAAAGCCACTCCCACCCCACTCCACCTTCTTTGTCTGGAAGTTTCAACGGTCTTGATAATGGTTGACGATGAATCACAAATTGCGTACATCTGGGGCTGGAGCAATTACCTTGAATTCATGGGCACCATTAGCATTTGATGAGAGGATAGTTAGACCACAATGAATTTCTTGTAGCAACTTGTAGCTATATGGTAGTCACCAGCTGCAGTTTCATCAGTATTTATGAACACAAGACACACAAAAAACCACTGCTGCATGCAAATTCCGTGATCTTTGAGAAAATGAGTGTGGTTGCAGGGTTTAGGAAAGAAATAACCCCAAAGAAATTCATGTTGAAATTCAGCAAAGAACCACACCCCAACTTGAAAGCACTTTCCTTTATTATCTCCCAAGGATGTGAGTTAAGTTGGAGTATATCTCTTACTGAGTATTAAAAAAGTCATTGCTGGAGAAAATTGTTGATTCTTCAGCCAGCCATGTGCAGATGTTTTCATGGCAGCTGTGTCACAACCAAGACAACCCCAAAGAGAAGCACTTATGGGGAAAAGAATCATCAGTGTCTTCCTTTGAGGTGGCCTGCGTTGGATTCCCATTGCAATATGGCTCTAGTTGCATTCAGTTGATTCTGTCAGCTCAAACTGCCCCAACAAGTAGCACTTACTGAATTCAACAGTCAAGTCAATGCTCGAGTTGGAGTAATAATAGTGACTTGCAGAGATGTGGATGATCATCCAGAATGGCCAAAGGAAACAGCATCTCCTGAAATCAGCAACACTACCCCAACATATAGCACTTACTGCTTTCAGAATTCAAGTCTGTACTTGTGTTAGGGTAATGTTGGTGACAATGTGAAATTGCACATCAAGCGATAGTCTGCATAACCACTGAAGAACTCAAAAGCAGGACAAGTTACAGACAATTTCTAGTTGGACAACTACCTTCAGTATGACCTTCCTCATCCCCCAGGTGATGCAGCATCTTCCGCAATGTCTCACCATTGCAGTGGCTCTTCTCCCAGGAAAGTGCCTGTCTTAAATCTGAAGAAAGCCACTCCCACCCCACTCCACCTTCTTTGTCTGGAAGTTTCAACGGTCTTGATAATGGTTGACGATGAATCACAAATTGCGTACATCTGGGGCTGGAGCAATTACCTTGAATTCATGGGCACCATTAGCATTTGATGAGAGGATAGTTAGACCACAATGAATTTCTTGTAGCAACTTGTAGCTATATGGTAGTCACCAGCTGCAGTTTCATCAGTATTTATGAACACAAGACACACAAAAAACCACTGCTGCATGCAAATTCCGTGATCTTTGAGAAAATGAGTGTGGTTGCAGGGTTTAGGAAAGAAATAACCCCAAAGAAATTCATGTTGAAATTCAGCAAAGAACCACACCCCAACTTGAAAGCACTTTCCTTTATTATCTCCCAAGGATGTGAGTTAAGTTGGAGTATATCTCTTACTGAGTATTAAAAAAGTCATTGCTGGAGAAAATTGTTGATTCTTCAGCCAGCCATGTGCAGATGTTTTCATGGCAGCTGTGTCACAACCAAGACAACCCCAAAGAGAAGCACTTATGGGGAAAAGAATCATCAGTGTCTTCCTTTGAGGTGGCCTGCGTTGGATTCCCATTGCAATATGGCTCTAGTTGCATTCAGTTGATTCTGTCAGCTCAAACTGCCCCAACAAGTAGCACTTACTGAATTCAACAGTCAAGTCAATGCTCGAGTTGGAGTAATAATAGTGACTTGCAGAGATGTGGATGATCATCCAGAATGGCCAAAGGAAACAGCATCTCCTGAAATCAGCAACACTACCCCAACATATAGCACTTACTGCTTTCAGAATTCAAGTCTGTACTTGTGTTAGGGTAATGTTGGTGACAATGTGAAATTGCACATCAAGCGATAGTCTGCATAACCACTGAAGAACTCAAAAGCAGGACAAGTTACAGACAATTTCTAGTTGGACAACTACCTTCAGTATGACCTTCCTCATCCCCCAGGTGATGCAGCATCTTCCGCAATGTCTCACCATTGCAGTGGCTCTTCTCCCAGGAAAGTGCCTGTCTTAAATCTGAAGAAAGCCACTCCCACCCCACTCCACCTTCTTTGTCTGGAAGTTTCAACGGTCTTGATAATGGTTGACGATGAATCACAAATTGCGTACATCTGGGGCTGGAGCAATTACCTTGAATTCATGGGCACCATTAGCATTTGATGAGAGGATAGTTAGACCACAATGAATTTCTTGTAGCAACTTGTAGCTATATGGTAGTCACCAGCTGCAGTTTCATCAGTATTTATGAACACAAGACACACAAAAAACCACTGCTGCATGCAAATTCCGTGATCTTTGAGAAAATGAGTGTGGTTGCAGGGTTTAGGAAAGAAATAACCCCAAAGAAATTCATGTTGAAATTCAGCAAAGAACCACACCCCAACTTGAAAGCACTTTCCTTTATTATCTCCCAAGGATGTGAGTTAAGTTGGAGTATATCTCTTACTGAGTATTAAAAAAGTCATTGCTGGAGAAAATTGTTGATTCTTCAGCCAGCCATGTGCAGATGTTTTCATGGCAGCTGTGTCACAACCAAGACAACCCCAAAGAGAAGCACTTATGGGGAAAAGAATCATCAGTGTCTTCCTTTGAGGTGGCCTGCGTTGGATTCCCATTGCAATATGGCTCTAGTTGCATTCAGTTGATTCTGTCAGCTCAAACTGCCCCAACAAGTAGCACTTACTGAATTCAACAGTCAAGTCAATGCTCGAGTTGGAGTAATAATAGTGACTTGCAGAGATGTGGATGATCATCCAGAATGGCCAAAGGAAACAGCATCTCCTGAAATCAGCAACACTACCCCAACATATAGCACTTACTGCTTTCAGAATTCAAGTCTGTACTTGTGTTAGGGTAATGTTGGTGACAATGTGAAATTGCACATCAAGCGATAGTCTGCATAACCACTGAAGAACTCAAAAGCAGGACAAGTTACAGACAATTTCTAGTTGGACAACTACCTTCAGTATGACCTTCCTCATCCCCCAGGTGATGCAGCATCTTCCGCAATGTCTCACCATTGCAGTGGCTCTTCTCCCAGGAAAGTGCCTGTCTTAAATCTGAAGAAAGCCACTCCCACCCCACTCCACCTTCTTTGTCTGGAAGTTTCAACGGTCTTGATAATGGTTGACGATGAATCACAAATTGCGTACATCTGGGGCTGGAGCAATTACCTTGAATTCATGGGCACCATTAGCATTTGATGAGAGGATAGTTAGACCACAATGAATTTCTTGTAGCAACTTGTAGCTATATGGTAGTCACCAGCTGCAGTTTCATCAGTATTTATGAACACAAGACACACAAAAAACCACTGCTGCATGCAAATTCCGTGATCTTTGAGAAAATGAGTGTGGTTGCAGGGTTTAGGAAAGAAATAACCCCAAAGAAATTCATGTTGAAATTCAGCAAAGAACCACACCCCAACTTGAAAGCACTTTCCTTTATTATCTCCCAAGGATGTGAGTTAAGTTGGAGTATATCTCTTACTGAGTATTAAAAAAGTCATTGCTGGAGAAAATTGTTGATTCTTCAGCCAGCCATGTGCAGATGTTTTCATGGCAGCTGTGTCACAACCAAGACAACCCCAAAGAGAAGCACTTATGGGGAAAAGAATCATCAGTGTCTTCCTTTGAGGTGGCCTGCGTTGGATTCCCATTGCAATATGGCTCTAGTTGCATTCAGTTGATTCTGTCAGCTCAAACTGCCCCAACAAGTAGCACTTACTGAATTCAACAGTCAAGTCAATGCTCGAGTTGGAGTAATAATAGTGACTTGCAGAGATGTGGATGATCATCCAGAATGGCCAAAGGAAACAGCATCTCCTGAAATCAGCAACACTACCCCAACATATAGCACTTACTGCTTTCAGAATTCAAGTCTGTACTTGTGTTAGGGTAATGTTGGTGACAATGTGAAATTGCACATCAAGCGATAGTCTGCATAACCACTGAAGAACTCAAAAGCAGGACAAGTTACAGACAATTTCTAGTTGGACAACTACCTTCAGTATGACCTTCCTCATCCCCCAGGTGATGCAGCATCTTCCGCAATGTCTCACCATTGCAGTGGCTCTTCTCCCAGGAAAGTGCCTGTCTTAAATCTGAAGAAAGCCACTCCCACCCCACTCCACCTTCTTTGTCTGGAAGTTTCAACGGTCTTGATAATGGTTGACGATGAATCACAAATTGCGTACATCTGGGGCTGGAGCAATTACCTTGAATTCATGGGCACCATTAGCATTTGATGAGAGGATAGTTAGACCACAATGAATTTCTTGTAGCAACTTGTAGCTATATGGTAGTCACCAGCTGCAGTTTCATCAGTATTTATGAACACAAGACACACAAAAAACCACTGCTGCATGCAAATTCCGTGATCTTTGAGAAAATGAGTGTGGTTGCAGGGTTTAGGAAAGAAATAACCCCAAAGAAATTCATGTTGAAATTCAGCAAAGAACCACACCCCAACTTGAAAGCACTTTCCTTTATTATCTCCCAAGGATGTGAGTTAAGTTGGAGTATATCTCTTACTGAGTATTAAAAAAGTCATTGCTGGAGAAAATTGTTGATTCTTCAGCCAGCCATGTGCAGATGTTTTCATGGCAGCTGTGTCACAACCAAGACAACCCCAAAGAGAAGCACTTATGGGGAAAAGAATCATCAGTGTCTTCCTTTGAGGTGGCCTGCGTTGGATTCCCATTGCAATATGGCTCTAGTTGCATTCAGTTGATTCTGTCAGCTCAAACTGCCCCAACAAGTAGCACTTACTGAATTCAACAGTCAAGTCAATGCTCGAGTTGGAGTAATAATAGTGACTTGCAGAGATGTGGATGATCATCCAGAATGGCCAAAGGAAACAGCATCTCCTGAAATCAGCAACACTACCCCAACATATAGCACTTACTGCTTTCAGAATTCAAGTCTGTACTTGTGTTAGGGTAATGTTGGTGACAATGTGAAATTGCACATCAAGCGATAGTCTGCATAACCACTGAAGAACTCAAAAGCAGGACAAGTTACAGACAATTTCTAGTTGGACAACTACCTTCAGTATGACCTTCCTCATCCCCCAGGTGATGCAGCATCTTCCGCAATGTCTCACCATTGCAGTGGCTCTTCTCCCAGGAAAGTGCCTGTCTTAAATCTGAAGAAAGCCACTCCCACCCCACTCCACCTTCTTTGTCTGGAAGTTTCAACGGTCTTGATAATGGTTGACGATGAATCACAAATTGCGTACATCTGGGGCTGGAGCAATTACCTTGAATTCATGGGCACCATTAGCATTTGATGAGAGGATAGTTAGACCACAATGAATTTCTTGTAGCAACTTGTAGCTATATGGTAGTCACCAGCTGCAGTTTCATCAGTATTTATGAACACAAGACACACAAAAAACCACTGCTGCATGCAAATTCCGTGATCTTTGAGAAAATGAGTGTGGTTGCAGGGTTTAGGAAAGAAATAACCCCAAAGAAATTCATGTTGAAATTCAGCAAAGAACCACACCCCAACTTGAAAGCACTTTCCTTTATTATCTCCCAAGGATGTGAGTTAAGTTGGAGTATATCTCTTACTGAGTATTAAAAAAGTCATTGCTGGAGAAAATTGTTGATTCTTCAGCCAGCCATGTGCAGATGTTTTCATGGCAGCTGTGTCACAACCAAGACAACCCCAAAGAGAAGCACTTATGGGGAAAAGAATCATCAGTGTCTTCCTTTGAGGTGGCCTGCGTTGGATTCCCATTGCAATATGGCTCTAGTTGCATTCAGTTGATTCTGTCAGCTCAAACTGCCCCAACAAGTAGCACTTACTGAATTCAACAGTCAAGTCAATGCTCGAGTTGGAGTAATAATAGTGACTTGCAGAGATGTGGATGATCATCCAGAATGGCCAAAGGAAACAGCATCTCCTGAAATCAGCAACACTACCCCAACATATAGCACTTACTGCTTTCAGAATTCAAGTCTGTACTTGTGTTAGGGTAATGTTGGTGACAATGTGAAATTGCACATCAAGCGATAGTCTGCATAACCACTGAAGAACTCAAAAGCAGGACAAGTTACAGACAATTTCTAGTTGGACAACTACCTTCAGTATGACCTTCCTCATCCCCCAGGTGATGCAGCATCTTCCGCAATGTCTCACCATTGCAGTGGCTCTTCTCCCAGGAAAGTGCCTGTCTTAAATCTGAAGAAAGCCACTCCCACCCCACTCCACCTTCTTTGTCTGGAAGTTTCAACGGTCTTGATAATGGTTGACGATGAATCACAAATTGCGTACATCTGGGGCTGGAGCAATTACCTTGAATTCATGGGCACCATTAGCATTTGATGAGAGGATAGTTAGACCACAATGAATTTCTTGTAGCAACTTGTAGCTATATGGTAGTCACCAGCTGCAGTTTCATCAGTATTTATGAACACAAGACACACAAAAAACCACTGCTGCATGCAAATTCCGTGATCTTTGAGAAAATGAGTGTGGTTGCAGGGTTTAGGAAAGAAATAACCCCAAAGAAATTCATGTTGAAATTCAGCAAAGAACCACACCCCAACTTGAAAGCACTTTCCTTTATTATCTCCCAAGGATGTGAGTTAAGTTGGAGTATATCTCTTACTGAGTATTAAAAAAGTCATTGCTGGAGAAAATTGTTGATTCTTCAGCCAGCCATGTGCAGATGTTTTCATGGCAGCTGTGTCACAACCAAGACAACCCCAAAGAGAAGCACTTATGGGGAAAAGAATCATCAGTGTCTTCCTTTGAGGTGGCCTGCGTTGGATTCCCATTGCAATATGGCTCTAGTTGCATTCAGTTGATTCTGTCAGCTCAAACTGCCCCAACAAGTAGCACTTACTGAATTCAACAGTCAAGTCAATGCTCGAGTTGGAGTAATAATAGTGACTTGCAGAGATGTGGATGATCATCCAGAATGGCCAAAGGAAACAGCATCTCCTGAAATCAGCAACACTACCCCAACATATAGCACTTACTGCTTTCAGAATTCAAGTCTGTACTTGTGTTAGGGTAATGTTGGTGACAATGTGAAATTGCACATCAAGCGATAGTCTGCATAACCACTGAAGAACTCAAAAGCAGGACAAGTTACAGACAATTTCTAGTTGGACAACTACCTTCAGTATGACCTTCCTCATCCCCCAGGTGATGCAGCATCTTCCGCAATGTCTCACCATTGCAGTGGCTCTTCTCCCAGGAAAGTGCCTGTCTTAAATCTGAAGAAAGCCACTCCCACCCCACTCCACCTTCTTTGTCTGGAAGTTTCAACGGTCTTGATAATGGTTGACGATGAATCACAAATTGCGTACATCTGGGGCTGGAGCAATTACCTTGAATTCATGGGCACCATTAGCATTTGATGAGAGGATAGTTAGACCACAATGAATTTCTTGTAGCAACTTGTAGCTATATGGTAGTCACCAGCTGCAGTTTCATCAGTATTTATGAACACAAGACACACAAAAAACCACTGCTGCATGCAAATTCCGTGATCTTTGAGAAAATGAGTGTGGTTGCAGGGTTTAGGAAAGAAATAACCCCAAAGAAATTCATGTTGAAATTCAGCAAAGAACCACACCCCAACTTGAAAGCACTTTCCTTTATTATCTCCCAAGGATGTGAGTTAAGTTGGAGTATATCTCTTACTGAGTATTAAAAAAGTCATTGCTGGAGAAAATTGTTGATTCTTCAGCCAGCCATGTGCAGATGTTTTCATGGCAGCTGTGTCACAACCAAGACAACCCCAAAGAGAAGCACTTATGGGGAAAAGAATCATCAGTGTCTTCCTTTGAGGTGGCCTGCGTTGGATTCCCATTGCAATATGGCTCTAGTTGCATTCAGTTGATTCTGTCAGCTCAAACTGCCCCAACAAGTAGCACTTACTGAATTCAACAGTCAAGTCAATGCTCGAGTTGGAGTAATAATAGTGACTTGCAGAGATGTGGATGATCATCCAGAATGGCCAAAGGAAACAGCATCTCCTGAAATCAGCAACACTACCCCAACATATAGCACTTACTGCTTTCAGAATTCAAGTCTGTACTTGTGTTAGGGTAATGTTGGTGACAATGTGAAATTGCACATCAAGCGATAGTCTGCATAACCACTGAAGAACTCAAAAGCAGGACAAGTTACAGACAATTTCTAGTTGGACAACTACCTTCAGTATGACCTTCCTCATCCCCCAGGTGATGCAGCATCTTCCGCAATGTCTCACCATTGCAGTGGCTCTTCTCCCAGGAAAGTGCCTGTCTTAAATCTGAAGAAAGCCACTCCCACCCCACTCCACCTTCTTTGTCTGGAAGTTTCAACGGTCTTGATAATGGTTGACGATGAATCACAAATTGCGTACATCTGGGGCTGGAGCAATTACCTTGAATTCATGGGCACCATTAGCATTTGATGAGAGGATAGTTAGACCACAATGAATTTCTTGTAGCAACTTGTAGCTATATGGTAGTCACCAGCTGCAGTTTCATCAGTATTTATGAACACAAGACACACAAAAAACCACTGCTGCATGCAAATTCCGTGATCTTTGAGAAAATGAGTGTGGTTGCAGGGTTTAGGAAAGAAATAACCCCAAAGAAATTCATGTTGAAATTCAGCAAAGAACCACACCCCAACTTGAAAGCACTTTCCTTTATTATCTCCCAAGGATGTGAGTTAAGTTGGAGTATATCTCTTACTGAGTATTAAAAAAGTCATTGCTGGAGAAAATTGTTGATTCTTCAGCCAGCCATGTGCAGATGTTTTCATGGCAGCTGTGTCACAACCAAGACAACCCCAAAGAGAAGCACTTATGGGGAAAAGAATCATCAGTGTCTTCCTTTGAGGTGGCCTGCGTTGGATTCCCATTGCAATATGGCTCTAGTTGCATTCAGTTGATTCTGTCAGCTCAAACTGCCCCAACAAGTAGCACTTACTGAATTCAACAGTCAAGTCAATGCTCGAGTTGGAGTAATAATAGTGACTTGCAGAGATGTGGATGATCATCCAGAATGGCCAAAGGAAACAGCATCTCCTGAAATCAGCAACACTACCCCAACATATAGCACTTACTGCTTTCAGAATTCAAGTCTGTACTTGTGTTAGGGTAATGTTGGTGACAATGTGAAATTGCACATCAAGCGATAGTCTGCATAACCACTGAAGAACTCAAAAGCAGGACAAGTTACAGACAATTTCTAGTTGGACAACTACCTTCAGTATGACCTTCCTCATCCCCCAGGTGATGCAGCATCTTCCGCAATGTCTCACCATTGCAGTGGCTCTTCTCCCAGGAAAGTGCCTGTCTTAAATCTGAAGAAAGCCACTCCCACCCCACTCCACCTTCTTTGTCTGGAAGTTTCAACGGTCTTGATAATGGTTGACGATGAATCACAAATTGCGTACATCTGGGGCTGGAGCAATTACCTTGAATTCATGGGCACCATTAGCATTTGATGAGAGGATAGTTAGACCACAATGAATTTCTTGTAGCAACTTGTAGCTATATGGTAGTCACCAGCTGCAGTTTCATCAGTATTTATGAACACAAGACACACAAAAAACCACTGCTGCATGCAAATTCCGTGATCTTTGAGAAAATGAGTGTGGTTGCAGGGTTTAGGAAAGAAATAACCCCAAAGAAATTCATGTTGAAATTCAGCAAAGAACCACACCCCAACTTGAAAGCACTTTCCTTTATTATCTCCCAAGGATGTGAGTTAAGTTGGAGTATATCTCTTACTGAGTATTAAAAAAGTCATTGCTGGAGAAAATTGTTGATTCTTCAGCCAGCCATGTGCAGATGTTTTCATGGCAGCTGTGTCACAACCAAGACAACCCCAAAGAGAAGCACTTATGGGGAAAAGAATCATCAGTGTCTTCCTTTGAGGTGGCCTGCGTTGGATTCCCATTGCAATATGGCTCTAGTTGCATTCAGTTGATTCTGTCAGCTCAAACTGCCCCAACAAGTAGCACTTACTGAATTCAACAGTCAAGTCAATGCTCGAGTTGGAGTAATAATAGTGACTTGCAGAGATGTGGATGATCATCCAGAATGGCCAAAGGAAACAGCATCTCCTGAAATCAGCAACACTACCCCAACATATAGCACTTACTGCTTTCAGAATTCAAGTCTGTACTTGTGTTAGGGTAATGTTGGTGACAATGTGAAATTGCACATCAAGCGATAGTCTGCATAACCACTGAAGAACTCAAAAGCAGGACAAGTTACAGACAATTTCTAGTTGGACAACTACCTTCAGTATGACCTTCCTCATCCCCCAGGTGATGCAGCATCTTCCGCAATGTCTCACCATTGCAGTGGCTCTTCTCCCAGGAAAGTGCCTGTCTTAAATCTGAAGAAAGCCACTCCCACCCCACTCCACCTTCTTTGTCTGGAAGTTTCAACGGTCTTGATAATGGTTGACGATGAATCACAAATTGCGTACATCTGGGGCTGGAGCAATTACCTTGAATTCATGGGCACCATTAGCATTTGATGAGAGGATAGTTAGACCACAATGAATTTCTTGTAGCAACTTGTAGCTATATGGTAGTCACCAGCTGCAGTTTCATCAGTATTTATGAACACAAGACACACAAAAAACCACTGCTGCATGCAAATTCCGTGATCTTTGAGAAAATGAGTGTGGTTGCAGGGTTTAGGAAAGAAATAACCCCAAAGAAATTCATGTTGAAATTCAGCAAAGAACCACACCCCAACTTGAAAGCACTTTCCTTTATTATCTCCCAAGGATGTGAGTTAAGTTGGAGTATATCTCTTACTGAGTATTAAAAAAGTCATTGCTGGAGAAAATTGTTGATTCTTCAGCCAGCCATGTGCAGATGTTTTCATGGCAGCTGTGTCACAACCAAGACAACCCCAAAGAGAAGCACTTATGGGGAAAAGAATCATCAGTGTCTTCCTTTGAGGTGGCCTGCGTTGGATTCCCATTGCAATATGGCTCTAGTTGCATTCAGTTGATTCTGTCAGCTCAAACTGCCCCAACAAGTAGCACTTACTGAATTCAACAGTCAAGTCAATGCTCGAGTTGGAGTAATAATAGTGACTTGCAGAGATGTGGATGATCATCCAGAATGGCCAAAGGAAACAGCATCTCCTGAAATCAGCAACACTACCCCAACATATAGCACTTACTGCTTTCAGAATTCAAGTCTGTACTTGTGTTAGGGTAATGTTGGTGACAATGTGAAATTGCACATCAAGCGATAGTCTGCATAACCACTGAAGAACTCAAAAGCAGGACAAGTTACAGACAATTTCTAGTTGGACAACTACCTTCAGTATGACCTTCCTCATCCCCCAGGTGATGCAGCATCTTCCGCAATGTCTCACCATTGCAGTGGCTCTTCTCCCAGGAAAGTGCCTGTCTTAAATCTGAAGAAAGCCACTCCCACCCCACTCCACCTTCTTTGTCTGGAAGTTTCAACGGTCTTGATAATGGTTGACGATGAATCACAAATTGCGTACATCTGGGGCTGGAGCAATTACCTTGAATTCATGGGCACCATTAGCATTTGATGAGAGGATAGTTAGACCACAATGAATTTCTTGTAGCAACTTGTAGCTATATGGTAGTCACCAGCTGCAGTTTCATCAGTATTTATGAACACAAGACACACAAAAAACCACTGCTGCATGCAAATTCCGTGATCTTTGAGAAAATGAGTGTGGTTGCAGGGTTTAGGAAAGAAATAACCCCAAAGAAATTCATGTTGAAATTCAGCAAAGAACCACACCCCAACTTGAAAGCACTTTCCTTTATTATCTCCCAAGGATGTGAGTTAAGTTGGAGTATATCTCTTACTGAGTATTAAAAAAGTCATTGCTGGAGAAAATTGTTGATTCTTCAGCCAGCCATGTGCAGATGTTTTCATGGCAGCTGTGTCACAACCAAGACAACCCCAAAGAGAAGCACTTATGGGGAAAAGAATCATCAGTGTCTTCCTTTGAGGTGGCCTGCGTTGGATTCCCATTGCAATATGGCTCTAGTTGCATTCAGTTGATTCTGTCAGCTCAAACTGCCCCAACAAGTAGCACTTACTGAATTCAACAGTCAAGTCAATGCTCGAGTTGGAGTAATAATAGTGACTTGCAGAGATGTGGATGATCATCCAGAATGGCCAAAGGAAACAGCATCTCCTGAAATCAGCAACACTACCCCAACATATAGCACTTACTGCTTTCAGAATTCAAGTCTGTACTTGTGTTAGGGTAATGTTGGTGACAATGTGAAATTGCACATCAAGCGATAGTCTGCATAACCACTGAAGAACTCAAAAGCAGGACAAGTTACAGACAATTTCTAGTTGGACAACTACCTTCAGTATGACCTTCCTCATCCCCCAGGTGATGCAGCATCTTCCGCAATGTCTCACCATTGCAGTGGCTCTTCTCCCAGGAAAGTGCCTGTCTTAAATCTGAAGAAAGCCACTCCCACCCCACTCCACCTTCTTTGTCTGGAAGTTTCAACGGTCTTGATAATGGTTGACGATGAATCACAAATTGCGTACATCTGGGGCTGGAGCAATTACCTTGAATTCATGGGCACCATTAGCATTTGATGAGAGGATAGTTAGACCACAATGAATTTCTTGTAGCAACTTGTAGCTATATGGTAGTCACCAGCTGCAGTTTCATCAGTATTTATGAACACAAGACACACAAAAAACCACTGCTGCATGCAAATTCCGTGATCTTTGAGAAAATGAGTGTGGTTGCAGGGTTTAGGAAAGAAATAACCCCAAAGAAATTCATGTTGAAATTCAGCAAAGAACCACACCCCAACTTGAAAGCACTTTCCTTTATTATCTCCCAAGGATGTGAGTTAAGTTGGAGTATATCTCTTACTGAGTATTAAAAAAGTCATTGCTGGAGAAAATTGTTGATTCTTCAGCCAGCCATGTGCAGATGTTTTCATGGCAGCTGTGTCACAACCAAGACAACCCCAAAGAGAAGCACTTATGGGGAAAAGAATCATCAGTGTCTTCCTTTGAGGTGGCCTGCGTTGGATTCCCATTGCAATATGGCTCTAGTTGCATTCAGTTGATTCTGTCAGCTCAAACTGCCCCAACAAGTAGCACTTACTGAATTCAACAGTCAAGTCAATGCTCGAGTTGGAGTAATAATAGTGACTTGCAGAGATGTGGATGATCATCCAGAATGGCCAAAGGAAACAGCATCTCCTGAAATCAGCAACACTACCCCAACATATAGCACTTACTGCTTTCAGAATTCAAGTCTGTACTTGTGTTAGGGTAATGTTGGTGACAATGTGAAATTGCACATCAAGCGATAGTCTGCATAACCAATGAAGAACTCAAAAGCAGGACAAGTTACAGACAATTTCTAGTTGGACAACTACCTTCAGTATGACCTTCCTCATCCCCCAGGTGATGCAGCATCTTCCGCAATGTCTCACCATTGCAGTGGCTCTTCTCCCAGGAAAGTGCCTGTCTTAAATCTGAAGAAAGCCACTCCCACCCCACTCCACCTTCTTTGTCTGGAAGTTTCAACGGTCTTGATAATGGTTGACGATGAATCACAAATTGCGTACATCTGGGGCTGGAGCAATTACCTTGAATTCATGGGCACCATTAGCATTTGATGAGAGGATAGTTAGACCACAATGAATTTCTTGTAGCAACTTGTAGCTATATGGTAGTCACCAGCTGCAGTTTCATCAGTATTTATGAACACAAGACACACAAAAAACCACTGCTGCATGCAAATTCCGTGATCTTTGAGAAAATGAGTGTGGTTGCAGGGTTTAGGAAAGAAATAACCCCAAAGAAATTCATGTTGAAATTCAGCAAAGAACCACACCCCAACTTGAAAGCACTTTCCTTTATTATCTCCCAAGGATGTGAGTTAAGTTGGAGTATATCTCTTACTGAGTATTAAAAAAGTCATTGCTGGAGAAAATTGTTGATTCTTCAGCCAGCCATGTGCAGATGTTTTCATGGCAGCTGTGTCACAACCAAGACAACCCCAAAGAGAAGCACTTATGGGGAAAAGAATCATCAGTGTCTTCCTTTGAGGTGGCCTGCGTTGGATTCCCATTGCAATATGGCTCTAGTTGCATTCAGTTGATTCTGTCAGCTCAAACTGCCCCAACAAGTAGCACTTACTGAATTCAACAGTCAAGTCAATGCTCGAGTTGGAGTAATAATAGTGACTTGCAGAGATGTGGATGATCATCCAGAATGGCCAAAGGAAACAGCATCTCCTGAAATCAGCAACACTACCCCAACATATAGCACTTACTGCTTTCAGAATTCAAGTCTGTACTTGTGTTAGGGTAATGTTGGTGACAATGTGAAATTGCACATCAAGCGATAGTCTGCATAACCACTGAAGAACTCAAAAGCAGGACAAGTTACAGACAATTTCTAGTTGGACAACTACCTTCAGTATGACCTTCCTCATCCCCCAGGTGATGCAGCATCTTCCGCAATGTCTCACCATTGCAGTGGCTCTTCTCCCAGGAAAGTGCCTGTCTTAAATCTGAAGAAAGCCACTCCCACCCCACTCCACCTTCTTTGTCTGGAAGTTTCAACGGTCTTGATAATGGTTGACGATGAATCACAAATTGCGTACATCTGGGGCTGGAGCAATTACCTTGAATTCATGGGCACCATTAGCATTTGATGAGAGGATAGTTAGACCACAATGAATTTCTTGTAGCAACTTGTAGCTATATGGTAGTCACCAGCTGCAGTTTCATCAGTATTTATGAACACAAGACACACAAAAAACCACTGCTGCATGCAAATTCCGTGATCTTTGAGAAAATGAGTGTGGTTGCAGGGTTTAGGAAAGAAATAACCCCAAAGAAATTCATGTTGAAATTCAGCAAAGAACCACACCCCAACTTGAAAGCACTTTCCTTTATTATCTCCCAAGGATGTGAGTTAAGTTGGAGTATATCTCTTACTGAGTATTAAAAAAGTCATTGCTGGAGAAAATTGTTGATTCTTCAGCCAGCCATGTGCAGATGTTTTCATGGCAGCTGTGTCACAACCAAGACAACCCCAAAGAGAAGCACTTATGGGGAAAAGAATCATCAGTGTCTTCCTTTGAGGTGGTCTGCGTTGGATTCCCATTGCAATATGGCTCTAGTTGCATTCAGTTGATTCTGTCAGCTCAAACTGCCCCAACAAGTAGCACTTACTGAATTCAACAGTCAAGTCAATGCTCGAGTTGGAGTAATAATAGTGACTTGCAGAAATGTGGATGATCATCCAGAATGGCCAAAGGAAACAGCATCTCCTGAAATCAGCAACACTACCCCAACATATAGCACTTACTGCTTTCAGAATTCAAGTCTGTACTTGTGTTAGGGTAATGTTGGTGACAATGTGAAATTGCACATCAAGCGATAGTCTGCATAACCACTGAAGAACTCAAAAGCAGGACAAGTTACAGACAATTTCTAGTTGGACAACTACCTTCAGTATGACCTTCCTCATCCCCCAGGTGATGCAGCATCTTCGGCAATGTCTCACCATTGCAGTGGCTCTTCTCCCAGAGAAGTGCCTGTCTTAAATCTGAAGAAAGCCACTCCCACCCCACTCCACCTTCTTTGTCTGGAAGTTTCAACGGTCTTGATAATGGTTGACGATGAATCACAAATTGCGTACATCTGGGGCTGGAGCAATTACCTTGAATTCATGGGCACCATTAGCATTTGATGAGAGGATAGTTAGACCACAATGAATTTCTTG
This sequence comes from Caranx melampygus, assembly GCA_019059645.1. Taxonomy (NCBI): domain Eukaryota; kingdom Metazoa; phylum Chordata; class Actinopteri; order Carangiformes; family Carangidae; genus Caranx; species Caranx melampygus. The sequence goes on from JAFELL010002403.1 coordinate 215,292, forward strand.
TAGCAACTTGTAGCTATATGGTAGTCACCAGCTGCAGTTTCATCAGTATTTATGAACACAAGACACACAAAAAACCACTGCTGCATGCAAATTCCGTGATCTTTGAGAAAATGAGTGTGGTTGCAGGGTTTAGGAAAGAAATAACCCCAAAGAAATTCATGTTGAAATTCAGCAAAGAACCACACCCCAACTTGAAAGCACTTTCCTTTATTATCTCCCAAGGATGTGAGTTAAGTTGGAGTATATCTCTTACTGAGTATTAAAAAAGTCATTGCTGGAGAAAATTGTTGATTCTTCAGCCAGCCATGTGCAGATGTTTTCATGGCAGCTGTGTCACAACCAAGACAACCCCAAAGAGAAGCACTTATGGGGAAAAGAATCATCAGTGTCTTCCTTTGAGGTGGCCTGCGTTGGATTCCCATTGCAATATGGCTCTAGTTGCATTCAGTTGATTCTGTCAGCTCAAACTGCCCCAACAAGTAGCACTTACTGAATTCAACAGTCAAGTCAATGCTCGAGTTGGAGTAATAATAGTGACTTGCAGAGATGTGGATGATCATCCAGAATGGCCAAAGGAAACAGCATCTCCTGAAATCAGCAACACTACCCCAACATATAGCACTTACTGCTTTCAGAATTCAAGTCTGTACTTGTGTTAGGGTAATGTTGGTGACAATGTGAAATTGCACATCAAGCGATAGTCTGCATAACCATGAAGAACTCAAAAGCAGGACAAGTTACAGACAATTTCTAGTTGGACAACTACCTTCAGTATGACCTTCCTCATCCCCCAGGTGATGCAGCATCTTCCGCAATGTCTCACCATTGCAGTGGCTCTTCTCCCAGAGAAGTGCCTGTCTTAAATCTGAAGAAAGCCGCTCCCACCCCACTCCACCTTCTTTGTCTGGAAGTTTCAACGGTCTTGATAATGGTTGACGATGAATCACAAATTGCGTACATCTGTGGCTGGAGCAATTACCTTGAATTCATGGGCACCATTAGCATTTGATGAGAGGATAGTTAGACCACAATGAATTTCTTGTAGCAACTTATATGGTAGTCACCAGCTGCAAGTTACAGCAAGTTACAGACAATTTCTAGTTGGACAACTACCTTCAGTATGACCTTCCTCATCCCCCAAGTGATGCAGCATCTTCCGCAATGTCTCACCATTGCAGTGGCTCTTCTCCCAGTAAAGTGCCTGTCTTAAATCTGAAGAAAGCCACTCCCACCCCACTCCACCTTCTTTGTCTGGAAGTTTCAACGGTCTTGATAATGGTTGACGATGAATCACAAATTGCGTACATCTGTGGCTGGAGCAATTACCTTGAATTCATGGGCACCATTAGCATTTGATGAGAGGATAGTTAGACCACAATGAATTTCTTGTAGCAACTTGTAGCTATATGGTAGTCACCAGCTGCAGTTTCATCAGTATTTATGAACACAAGACACACAAAAAACCACTGCTGCATGCAAATTCCGTGATCTTTGAGAAAATGAGTGTGGTTGCAGGGTTTAGGAAAGAAATAACCCCAAAGAAATTCATGTTGAAATTCAGCAAAGAACCACACCCCAACTTGAAAGCACTTTCCTTTATTATCTCCCAAGGATGTGAGTTAAGTTGGAGTATATCTCTTACTGAGTATTAAAAATGTCATTGTTGGAGAAAATTGTTGATTCTTCAACCAAACCAGTAAACAAATAGCACTTAATGCTTTTGGAACTCAAGCTTGTGCCTGGTCACTGACAGGTTCTCTTCCACTAACCCTGAGCTTCTCCTCTTTATCTGTAGACTGAAAGCAGTGGAAAACGTGGCGTGTCCTTTTTTGGTAGACCCTATTGATATTGAAGTACAAATACTTCTCCACTGGGAGACGATCATTAGACCCCGCTTGGATGTTTTATAATTTCCTGATGAATATTTGTTCAAGCTTCACTGTTTTTTCCAACAGTCAGTAATTCATTTAAACAGCATTATTCCTCACATCACTCGTATAATCAACAGAGAGTTCAATGGTTACCTGCTTGGTGAGCGAGGGTACCCGTGTCAGCCCTACCTGATGACCTCTTACCCTGACCCTCAGCCCAGCCCGCAACAATGGTACAACTGGGCTCAGAGCAGGACACGGGCCAAGGTTGAGATGACCATTGGCATGCTGCATCCTAAGGATTTCAGTGCCTCTGCAGGCTGAGCGTCACCCCAGAAGGAACCTGCAAAGTAACTGTGGGATGTGTGGTTCTCCACAATAGGGCCACGTTCGGAAACAAGCAGTGTCCTACCCTTCCACCCAGACATTGAGTGTGTTTACACTAATGCACACAAATAAAACAATTATTAGGAATAATCTGCTGATGCTAATAATGGCCCTGGAGGAGAGGACAGTGCAACCCGCAGTGCCTCTAGAAATGAGAGTGGCTATAATACTGTACACGGAGCCCTGCTCTATTACCTCTGTCCTGCCCCAGCTTTGTTGCTATGGTATCCTGAGACTCACTCACACAGTTTCTCCGCCCCTGGAACCGCAACAATGTAGTAATAGAAGTAAATGAACGGGATAGAGCTGTATACATGGCACTGAGAAAATGGATGATTGTGTAGAAAGCTAGGTGTGTTAAACGTTTCTCCGATAACTGCCTTCATCCAATAGCATAACAGTAATTGGTTTATGCCCCTCACATGACCACTTAACAGATCAGAAAACTCCAGTTATCCAATCATAATCATTTTATTACTGTGCATGTAAATGCACTCACTGACAGTCCTCACCCTCCTGATGGACGAGATGGGAGAGCAGTTAGAGATTCTATCTCCTGCAATCACTTCTGATTCAATCCCCACCTCCCAAGAAATAAAAACTATATGCCTGTGTTTTTAATGAAGTCTTGTTTATTTCCTGCAAGTGAAAATGTAGGACAGTTGTTAATATTTTTTATATGGTTCAAGTAAAATCACCAACCTGTGGGTACCTCACCCACCTGTAACTGATGCTCTAGCTGTTGTATTTCTATTTTGGTCTTTTGGATTTGCAGCTTTAAGTGCTCCATCTCTAGATCCGTCTTCTCCATTTATTTCTGGAGATGAACTTTATACATTTTATTTATGGACAGAAAATGGTATTGAAATTTCACAGTGCCATGTCTATTGAGCATTATTGTAGGTTTGGGGTTGATGCTGAACATCTTACTGAGGTGAGCTGTGCTGTGGAGGTGCATGGACCTGGTCCCTCATTGCAATTTCCAGAATTGCTGTTAGAGAAAAAGACACTTCAAGTTGTATTGTGGTACAACACTATCATCAACTGTTGTTGATGTTGTTTTAAAAAGGTGTAAACCTAAGTTGGCCTATCTGCATCATCCCTCTGTGTGGCAGCTATTAAGTTGTCTCCATCATCCTTCTCTGATGAAGCAGAGGTTTTGTGTTATACTCTAAACCCTTATGAATATTGAATATTTGTAGACTTATTAAGAGTACTTCAAACTGCATGGAGGTCTGTTATGGTACAGTATGTTCCACCGGACAGATGACACTATCACTATCAGTTACTGGTAGAAGATGAACTTGAGACAATTGATAATTACCCAGAAACATGCCACACATAATTTGAACATTTTTCTTACGGTGTGCAGGCCACATCACAATTTTTTCAAATAACTCAGTTGCGTCTAAGATGGATAAGTGGCGTTAAGTTAACACTAGCAAAAGGATGAACGCACATATACCATTAATCTTAATAACCTATATAGGTATTTGTGCCCTGGGGGGTCCAGGGATTCCCTCAGCAATAGCACTGTTCTGGCTGAGGGCCATTTCTTCAGTCTCTGGGCTCTAATTTCGTACCAGGCGATCGTCCCGTCACATCCGATGTCAGATTATTGGTGGTTGGAACGTGTAATGGAAACTCAACCTGACTGAAAGAACACAGCTGATACTGTGACGCAAACTAACGGGCTCACATCTCTCTCAGCCACAAACAGCCTCAGCATCAGATAGTGAGGATATATTCAGCATCACTCATCTCAGAGAATTCAAAAGAAAAGAGAAAGAGACGCTCACCGACAAGGACCAGACCATGGAGCTTGGTGATGCCTCCTTTACTCACAGGTGCTTCAGATTTCATCCCTGTTACACATTGTATTTGTTTATGTTGTGATCTGTGAACACTACTCATCTTTGTGATCTGTGAACACTACTCATCTTTGTTACATGGGTTTAATATAGGTTACTGTCCACTGTGACATTATAGACTGTTATTATTCCACTGAGACATCACAATTGACTGTAGTCAACCCTTGGGTTAAAAATAAATGATGTAGTCAGTCCACTGTGACATCACAATTGACTGTAGTCAGCCCTTGGATAAAAAATAAATGGTGTAGTCAGTTCAAGGTGAGATTATAAACTGACTCTTATCATTCCACTGTGACATCACAATTGACTGTAGTAAGCCCTTAGGTTTAAAATAAATGACTGTAGTCAGTCCACTGTGACATTATAAACTGACTGTTATTATTCCACTGTCACATCACGATTGACTGTAGTCAGCCCTTGGATTAAAAATAAATGATGTAGCCAGTCCACTGTAACATCATAAGTGAATAATCTCGACTTCCGGTGACGTTATGGATGCGTTTGCAGCATAGTAGCTGAGCTCCACTGGACAAAAATTATAGATAAGAGTGACAACAATAATATCGCGACGTTGAAACGTTAAATATATGCTCATGAAACATGAGTTCCTCCGCTGGTCAAAGAAAACAGGACAAACTCGATCCCTCGCGAGGAAAAGAGGTTAATAAACCGCTGAATCAACCAAGCCCAACTAACACTAGCAAAAACAAGGCTAATGTTAGCAGCAACATGTGTCAGTCTGATACATCGGTACTGGAAGAGCTGAGGAAACTCCGTAAGGAAAACCAAGATGGACACAATCACAAATTGGCCCTTGGTCGTGTTGAACAAACGGTCTCAGACATAAAAGATCAACTGGCGGAACACGAAGAGTAAATAGGAAAACTGGAAGAGAGAATCGGTGCGGCCGAGGATGTGAAGATACGCCACCGGAGGCAAAACAGACTGAGAAGAAACAATATCAGGATCTTTCAGATTCCAGAAGACAGTGAAGGAAAAGACATGGCTGGATTCATTAAAGATCTGCTCCAGAAAAAACTGAAATTACCACCAGACCTGGACATTAAGATTGAAAGGGCACACCGCTCCCTCGTGGCCAAATCTAAAGATTCTACAGCCCCCCAAGATCGATTATAGTGAGATTTTTGGATGCCACAGTAAAGGATGCAATCATAAAGCAGGCATGGAGTCAGGGTCCAGTCCTCTTTCAAGGCAAATGGATCTACTTTGATCAGGACTACTCCCCTGACTTACAGCAGAAACAGATGAGGGTGCACGAAGTGATTAAACAACTTAAAAAGAAAGACATACAGGCGAAGTGTCTGTATCCAGCAAAACTATGAATCAAGCTGAACACCGGGGAGCAGACCTTTACACATCACTATCGAGTGCCGCAATGATGTTGAAGAAGCTGGGGGTAGACGTGCGCTGCGAGGAGAGAGAGTGCATTGAGGAAGAACTGAAGGATGGATGGAGGAGCCAAGAGAGGAGAAAAAGGAGAGCGCTTCTGTCATAAGCTGTAGGAAGACTGAAGTGACTGTGTCACTAGGATGGACAAGTAGAAAAAAACATAAAATAACTTGTTTCAACTAAACCAGTGGTAAGGTTGACAGTCACATGTTAAGTTATATAGCTAACTAATGGACTGGGAAAAAGAAAAAAAAAATCATAAGCGTCATTAGGTTTCCTCTTTTGAAGTTTTTTGAACATATATTGTTGTCACATAGTAAAGTTATGTGTTAGATAGTCCAGAAGGAGGCTATACTTGAATGTAGCCTACGAGTGGAATACACTCATCCAGACCTTTTTTACATCTGCACTCTGTGTGCTTTTCTCCATGGAGAGGGTAGGTCACACCTCTCTGCCCCAATATCATCGGGGATCTGATGCAGTTATGGTTCAGTTCCAGCGTCAGATTGTTGAAGTGGAAGGTCATTTTTGTGTTATTTATACTGTTTTCTGTTACACGCTTCAGACAATGTTTTACTAGTGATTAGACTCATATTTAAGTTAAAACAGGTAGGGAGCTATATTATAAAAACCCACAGAGATTATGGCTGAGTTGAATTTCATAAATTACAATATAAGAGGAATTAACAATCCGATCAAAAGGAAGAAAATCCTGGGACAATTAAAGAAACTGCGGTGTTCTGTTGCTCTAATTCAGGAAACACACCTGTCGCAAACTGAGCATTTAAAACTGAAGAGAGAGTGGGTAGATCAGGTGTACAGTGCATCATGTGGGAGTAAAAAGAAGAGAGGAGTGGCTATACTATTTAATAAATCTGTGTACTACAACAATGAAAAAATTTTCCAAGATGATGAAGGCCGGTATGTCATGGTGATAGGCACAATGGGAGGGAAAAAGATAACTATACTCAATGTGTGCGCCCCAAATGAAGACTGCCCCCTCTTTTTAAAAAAAAATAGCCACCCTACTAGCTGACAAAAGTGAGGGGATTATAATGGTAGGAGGCGACTGCAATTGCACCTTGGATTCAAAACTGGACAGGCTACTTGCAACAAGAAAACCTCAATCCAAAATGTCCAAGGGCTTATCAGATATGATGAAGGACCTCGGTCTAGTGGACAGTTGGTGATAACTCCACCCTTATCAGAGAGATTTCACTTACATGTCTCAAGTACATGGGAGCTACTCAAGAATAGATCTCTTTTGTATATCAAAAACTGAACTGTATCGAATAAAAGAAAGTACACTCGAACCAATCTCTATTTCAGACCACGGCCCTGTGACCATGAAAATTAACCTAGGAGCAGACAACCACTTTAGACATTGGAGACTTAATGTGTCATTACTAACAGATATGAATATTAGGCAAGAATTGAGAGAAGCTCTGACTGAGTACTTTACCATAAATGACGACGGTAATGTCTCCCCCTCAATTGTATGGGATGCCAGTAAGGCCACGATGAGAGGGAAGATTATCTCTATAGGATCCAGAATTAAGGAACAAAGGCTTGCTGAACAATAAAGATTGGAAGATGAAATTAAAAAATTAACAAGAGAACACAAACAGGAAATATTATGAAATGGGAAACAAAGCCAGTAGGCTACTGGCCTTTCAACTCAGAAAGGCCCAATCTAGTCGTGCAGTTCCAAAAATTAGGAGCCCTGAAACCAGTCAGGTTGAGACCGACCCCACTAAAATAGCGGACTCATTTGCCACATACTACAAACAATTATATAAGGCAGAAGAACTAGAATTTATGGAAGAGAAATAGTTTTTAAGACCCCTTAAAATGAATAAACTATCAAATGAGAAAGCAAGATTCTTAATAAAACCCATCACAGAGAGTGAAATTAAAGAAACCATTACTAAAATTAAAAACAATAAAACACCAGGAATAGACGGAGTACTATAAAATATTTGTGAATGAGCTCACACCCATACTGTGTAAATTATATAATTATGCTCTAAAATCAGGAGACCCTCCTGTCATGATTCATCCTCCATACATACCTGCCTCCAGTAGTTTCCACTCACCAGTCCCCTGCTCACCCTATCTGCCAGCCACACCCACCTCGTCAGTCACTCCAGTCACCTGTTCACTCAGCTGCAGCTCTTCAGCAATCAAGCCTGGTGAAAAGCTCCTCTCTCCTCCACACTCACTGCCAGATTGTTCTTTGCCATGCAAGACTCTCCAGCGTTCTCCTGCCTGACTTCTCGGTACCGACCTCACCTGTCCCTGATTCCCCTGCTTCGGCTGCCTCCTGGTAATCGTCTCAGCCTTCTGTCCCTGACCGAGATTTCAGCCTCTGTCCTCCTGATTCCTGTTTGCCTGTGTTGGACTGATCGCCTGGTTATCGTTCCTACTGCCTGCTCCTCATCGGATTGTCTGCCTGAACTGTCGTCTCTCTGGGCCCAAACCTCTGCTTGTTTTGACCTAGCCGCCAGCCACTGTGTTTTGAACTGTTTGCCAGTCTGCCAGAGTGTCAGTAAACCTTTGAACTCTCTCCATTGGTTCTCGGTCTTTTGTGCTGCAACTGGGTCCATACACCACCTGTTACACCTCCAAGATCATGGTCGGAAGTCATATTATCAGTGATACATAAAGAGGGAAAAGATCCTCTTTTGTGCACTTGTTATCGCCCAATAAGTTTACTTACTGTAGATTATAAAATCTTAACCTCTATAATAGCTACTAGAATCCAAAAAAATATAAACAAAATTGATACAACCAGACCAGATGAGATTTATATTAGGACGTCAAGGAACAAACAATATATGAATTTGCAAGCAATAGCTGTAAGGGACAGACAACCATCAGTGCTTCTCGATTTAGACGCCGAGAAAGCATTTGATCGAGTGGACTGGGCATTACTGAGGCAAACACTGATAGAAATGGGCTTTGGGAAGGAATTTGTGGCTTGGATAAACCTATTATATAAAGAGCCCTGCTCCAAAGTTAGAGTTAATGGTCATTGTTCTAGTTTTTTCAGGATCGAACGAGGGGTGAGACAAGGGGACTCGTCACCTATCTTATTTGCTCTTAGTATTGAGCCTCTGGCAGTGTGCCAAAATGGACTAATCCAAGGGATAGTGGATGAAGGAGGTTCAATTTATAAAATAGCTCTGTTTGCAGACGATATTTTACTTTTTGTAAAAAATCCACTTTCTTCCGTGGATATAAAATTAATGAAAATAAATCAGAAGCCATGGTGATTTCAGGCACCTGGCCTATACAACTGAATAATAGTGTCTCCTTTCGCTGGTCCAATCAAGGATTTAGATATCTGGGAATAATTATTACACCTAATCCCAGCCAATTGTTTGAGGCAAATTATAACAAATTAATTAAACAAATAAAAAATTATGTGACACGTTGGGAAGTCTTGCCCCTGTCTCTATTCAGAAGAGTAGTGTTATGAATAAATTATAATTTGATGCTATATTTAAGCCATGATTTGATACTATATGCATTATTTAGTAATGTTACAATTAACTGTGATTTGGCATCATGTATGCACTGTTCTGTTACAAATAGATGATCTGACACTGTGTGCTCTGTCCTGTGCTTGAACGCACATAACCTGATGAGTGTCCCTACAACACCAGATAGCGGTGACTCTCACCTGATAAGCAAGTACAAGATGTAACTGTAGTGTCTTCTCTCTCCGCCAGCTACGTCTGTTACAATAGATACAGGCCTGACTCACAGCAGATTCACACACATACTTGACACATATTCTGCACACACATCATAAACCAAGAATGGACAGCATCATCTGACTCATCACAATCTATCATAAAGTCCAACCTCTGCATCGGGCAGGACCAGCCCAAGAAGATACTGTGAATTATAAATGTGAACTGTTTTCTCAAAGCTGTGTTCGTTTCGGCCGAGATCCTGACTGAGCTCTGTCACTGTGCACCCAGCGCTGCTGTACTTTACCTGTGACCTGAATAAATTCTTCGTCTGTGAACTGAAGATTTCTCCGGTTTGTTCTTGGGCTTCCAATAAAAGAACCGATTCTAACAGTAGAGATGGTAAAAATGAACCTACTACCTAGGCTTCTTGTTTTGTTTCAATCCCTCCCTATTAGAGTACCTGTTTCCACCTTAAAAATGTTACATAAATTAATCTTAACATTTATATGGCAAAAGAAGAGACCGAGGGTAAAATTAAAATCCCTTCACCTACCTAAAGACAGGGGAGGTTTAGGTTTACCAAACCTCAAGAGTTATTACTGGGCTGCACAAATAAATGCTGTAGTGGCATGGATTGGAAATGATCAGGAGGCAATATGGACTAAGATAGAGCAGGATTCTCTCAGGGGTGTCTCCTTAGCAGTACTCCCATTAATAGATGTAAAGTCAGTTAATAAAATCAAAATAAAGAACGAATGGATAAAACAAACCTTAAAAGTCTGGACAACTGTAAAAAAAAAAAAAGGCTTAGGGGACCAGAGTCAATTTCAAGGGCCATGTTGATAGTAGGAAATGTAGAGTTCCCACCCTCCTTGTGGGACAGCGGGTTCAGGGGGTGGGCTGGCAAAGGTCTCCGTACAATTATACGGAATTTAAATCATTCTTTCAACTTCAAGAACAATTTGACCTTCCATCAAAGGATTTGTACAGGCACCTCCAGATCAGACATTATGTCACAAATCATAAGGAAAAGGAAATGGTCAGTAATAACCCAAATGAAATAGAAGAATACTTTATTAATGTTCTAGAGAAACAATTCCCAACAAAATAACACTTATTTAACATATACAAAAGATTAGTAACGGGCACTTCACAAAACACAGAGTACATTAAAGAAAAATGGGAACTAGAAATGAACGTTATAATTGAAGACTCTACATGGAAGGACATATGGGCAGGATGTCACAAGGGAATTAATAGTCAACTATGGAAAGAGTTTGATTGGAGGGTAAAGATCAGATTTTTTAATACTCCCTTTATTATCTCTTCGTTTGTGAAGAATCCCAATGTGGCATTATATTGGTGAAAATGTGGAAATATTGGAGACACCACACACATCTTCTGGGACTGTCCAGTACTGCGGGGATTTTGGGATGATATTAAAAACGAAATCGATACTATCTTGGAGATAGATGTTGCTTTAGAACCAATGCTCTTTTTGTTAGGAGCTATACCCAAAGGTGTATACAATGCAGACCAATGAAATGCATTGAGGATTCTCTTACTAGTAGCGAAGAAAATGATAACAGTGAACTGGAAAGAGGTAAAACCACCAACTATAGGTCAATGGACCCAGAGACTGAAAAATGTCTATCTCAGGGGTGGCGAACCATGTGCTATGGAGAGCCATGTGTATGCAGGTTTTCCCTTCAACCAAAGACTTCAACAGGTGATTCCACTGATTAACACACCTCTGTGGCTGAAGGTGTGTTAATCAGTGGAATCACCTGTTGAAGTCTTTGGTTGGAAGGAAAACCTGCACACACATGGCTCTCCATGGCACATGGTTCGCCACCCCTGGTCTATCTGATGGAAAGAATGGCGGCCAGTCTGCAGCTCAAAATGGACACTTTCATGCAAAGATGGTCCTGTATTTCAAGATACCTGAGGGTATGATAGATGGAATGAGATGAGAGAGTGTTATTGGGAGCTCCTATCTGAAAAACTCTGCTCAGCTACCATAGATACTTGTCATTGTCAGTGGTGCTACTAGTTTAAATATCATAACTGTCTAAATTCTTATTTACCCTACCTTTTGCATATTCTTTTCTAGTTTATCATACTTACATATCCTTCAAAGCATTATTTTTTATGCCCCTACACATGCTCTACATGCTCCTTACTTAGTCCAATTATACACGTTTCCAAATGTGTTTTTTAGGTAGGCTATGTATATGCATGACTGGGTAAGATGATGTATGGATGTATGTGTGCCACCTGTTTTTCATTTATTTATTTACTTCTATATGTGTATATATTTTATTTTATCAATTTAGCATTTTTTTTATTTCCTTTCTTCCTCTATTCTTATTATTTAGTTCTTATGCTAATTCCTCCTCCTTGTTCCCTCCTCTCCTTTTTTTTCCATTACTTATTTACTCAGTACTCATATTACTCATTATCTAATTATTTGTTTGTTTTTGTAGCAGCTCATTCTACTGTGTCTATCACTCTTTTTTACGGATGTACTGTATGTCAGGAAAAGTTGTGTAAAAATGTTTAAATAAAAAGTTCTAAAAAAAAAAAAGTGAATAATCTCACTCACCTGTTACATCATAAGTGCATGTAGTCAGACCTTTGATAAAAAAAAAAAAAGAATGTAAAAAAGGTGGTGGTTATCTGCGGTCCTGTCTTTCCTCGACCCCTTCACCAAACCCAGGGAAGCCAGTGGCAACATGGGTCAGGGGGTCGAGGAAGACTGGACCAAAGAGAACTCATATGAGGAGAGCATAGATGATGAGGCAGCAGCAGGGCCATCAGGAGAACTGTGGTCAGGAGAAGCATGGCCATCAGCAGGAGTCTGTGACGGCTGGTTAAGTGAAGACATACACATATGTAATAGCAGTATCACAGCACTTGTAAAAAGAGTTTCAAATTCAGCAGGTGATAGAGCAGCTTCTATGTGTATTGTTTCTCTCACATTTGTTTCCATTAAATCTGAAATTATGTGTTCCCCTATTCCCCTATCCCCTATTCTGAGAGAAAAAAATAGAAGAGGCCCCGAACAGCATAACATATTAACGCACCAGACAGCTTTTATTTTGAAACCACACGGTGCACGCAAGAAGTTATCTGATGTATCGGTGGAAATTGCGGGAAATTTTCAGCTGAAGAGGAAGACAATGTGACAGGTGAGTGACAGCTTTTTATGTTACAACCAAGCAGCCCACTATAAGTTAAGCAGATGACCAACGCGATCCAACAGTGTAAACTTGCACGTGGTCAGATCCACTATTTTTGGTAGTCGACATAGCAGTAATTAACGTTGTCAACCCTTTGATAAAAAAAAAAAAAAGATGTATTCAGCCCACTGTGACATTGAAGGAGAATAATCTCATTCACCTGTAACATCATAAGTGACTGTTGTCAACCCTTTAATAAAACAAAATGATGTAGTGAGTCCACTGTGACATTATAAACTGACTGTTATCATTCCACTGTGACTTCAGTACACTGTGACTTCACAATTGACTGTAGTCAGCCCTTAGATATTTATTTGATAGGACAGTGGAGAGAAACAGGAAACGGGGAGGCAGAGAGAGGTGGAACAATATGCAACAATATTTATTTCAGAGTTGGTTAATCCTGCTTTCTGGAAAGGGGCCCCAAAACAGAAAAATCACAACCCTGACACTAACACACTTTATGAAACCATGAGGAGGGATACTTTCTTTTTTAATACTTTACTTTTTTCAACTTTACAGAGAAACAGTGATACATGAAAGAGAACACAGGAGGAAAAAATAAAATAAAATATTAAATAAAAAAAGGGGCTGCTAAACAGCTGTATAATTACGTAAATAGACTCTCAGAAAAAAAATGTAGTTGCAGTAGTGAAAGTAAAGTAAGTACCATGTGAAAAGTTGAGTCAGATATCACACCTGACACTGGGCTAGAAAGGTTCCCCAAGTTCTCCCGAATCTGTTCTGTTCATTGGGTTTGTGCAGGCGCAGTTTTTCCATCTGAATAACTGACAGCATCTCGCTGAGCCAATGGGCAAAGGTGGGTGGAGTGGTAGACTTCCAGGTTAGGAGAATAAGTTTCTTAGCTACCACCATCCCTTGGTGCAGAGCGATCTGCGTGTCATGCGGAAAATCAGAAGTCCCAGCAAAGCAACCAAGGATGGCCAGGTCATGGTTAGGCTGAATGTCTCTGGAGTAAGCCTTTGACAGCTGCTCAAATATAGCTCTTTTTATATATTAATAAACTATCTTTCCAGGCTCGACGGTCTTCCTCACGTTGGCTGGAGTGTGTTTTCCTTTCCAGCTGTCTGGTCTTCTGCTTCAAGATGCGCAGGTTTGAATTGTACCAGGGAGCTGTTCTCTTCTGGTTGATGACTTTCTTTCTCAGAAGGGCTACAGCATCAAGTGCTCCAAGGAGTGTTGCTGCAGTGCTGTCTACAAGATAATCTACCTGCGAGGGAGTAAGATCAGCATAGCTGCCCATCGTATTACCAGAAGGTGTGGCAGCAAGCTCTGCTGGAATGAGCTCTTTAAATCTAGAAACAGCAGTGTCAGATAAACACCTACTGTAGTGGGATTTTTTCCCAGGCAAAGTGTAATTTGTTAAAGTAAATCCAAAGGTTATTAGAGAATGGTCCGACAAGACCGGGTTCTGAGGGGAAACTGTGATGTGATCCACTTCTATTCCATAAGTAAGTACCAGATCAAGGATATGATTAAAAGAGTGAGCGGGCTCATGTACCCTCTGGGAGAAGCCAACTGAATCTAAAAGCAACTTGAATGCTGAGGCCAGACAGTCGTCATCGACGTCCACGTGAACATTGAAGTCGCCCACTATAATGACTTTGTCTGAGTTCATTGCTAAATTTGACAGAAAGTCAGGGAATTCTTCTAAGAACTCAGAGTAAGGAGCAGGAGGACGATACACCACAGCAAGTAAGAGTGGTTTCTCTGCTCTCCAGTCTGGGTGGGAGAAGCTGAGCGTAAGGCTTTCAAATGAGTTATATGAAGCATTAGGTCGAGGGTTAATAAGCAGATCTGACTGATAGACTGCAGCCACTCCTCCTCCTCTACCAGTGTTACGAGGCACATGGTAGTTAATGTAGCTGGGAGGGGTAGATTCATTTAAACTGACAAATTCATCCTGTTGCAACCAAGTTTCAGTAAGAGTTAGTAAGTCGATTTGGTGATTGGTGATCAAATCATTTACTAGCAGAGACTTGGATGAGAGAGATCGAATATTTAGCAAACCACATCTAATAGTTTTATTTGTTTGGTTTGCTGAAGTAGTGGTTTTGATTTTAACTAAGTTGCTATAATTGGCTCCTCCAGCTTTGGGTTTAGGCTTATACAGCCTCGAGGCAGACACAGTTTTTATGGGATATAAGTAGGGTTGGGTGGGTGGCAGCACATAAGAACCTGCAGAGGGGCGTGTAAGACTGCGGCTCTGCTTGCTGGTCTGAACTCTAGGTGATTGTCAGGGGTTAGAATGACGAAAACAACGTGCTATGTTTCTCGATAAGAGAGATGCACCATCCAAAGTAGGATGGACGCCATCTCTCCTAATCAGACCAGGCTTTCCCCAGAAACTCTTCCAATTATCTATATAGGCCACGTTGTTTGCTAAGCACCACCTAGACATCCAGCGATGGAACGACCACATGTGGCTAAACGTGTCGTCACTAGACAAATTGGGCAGCGGGCCAGAGAAAACTACGGAGTCCGACATTGTTTTTGCGTAGTTACACACCGATTCTATATTAACTTTCGTCAACTCCGACTGGCGAAGTCGGGTTTCATTAGCGCCGACCTGGATTACAATTTTACTGTATTTGCGTTTACTTTTTGTCAGCAGCTTCAAATTTGCCTCAACGTCGCCCGCTCTGGCCCCTGGGATGCACCTAACTATGCTCGCCGGAGTCTCTACCTTCACGTTCCGGAGAACAGAGTCGCCAATGACTAATGTCGGCTTCCCGGCGGCGGTGCCGCTGAGAGCAACAGAGCCAACATGCCGAGTTTGGGTCTCAGCGGGTGTGTCGCTGAGTGGGGAAAATCTATTGGACACATGAAGGGGTTGGTGGTGCAACACGGGCCGTGTGGACTTACGCTTCCCTGCGTGCTGTCACCCAGCGAGCCTGGCTTCCCGGCTGCTAGCGGCGGCTAGACTAGCTGGCTCCGCAGTGGCTAAGGGGACCTGAGACGCTATCTGAGCTACAGGGCTAGCTCACATGGTGCGGAGCCGGGACTCTAGCTCACTAAGCCTCGCCTCCAGGACTGCGAACAGGCTACACTTGTTACATGTACCATTATCATTAAAGGAGGCAGAGGAATAACTAAACATCAGGCACACTGAGCAGGATAGAGAAGGAGAAGTGGAGGGAGAAGCAGAGGGAGAGAGAGAAGCCATAGCTATGCTAGGTAAGTTTGGGTTTCTAGGACAGGTACGTTGACTGGAGCAGTACAGATAGGGTCCTGTGATAGACCTGAGTGATAAAGACTTGTGTAATGAACTAAGCGTAGTGTGCAGTGGTGCTTAAAGTGATGAAGTTAGCAGAAAGCTAGACAGAGGATTGAGGGAGAGAGTCTAACTCAACAGGCACAACACAACAGGAAATGACATAATGACGTAATACGCTCACCGTAGCAGGAAGGCGGGAGAAGCGGGACAGCTGCCAAGTAAGTAGCGAGTTGCCTACTTGTTCTCCCAAAATGGTATTATACTCATATTTTAATTTGAGAATTGTATTGTAATCAGATTGGAGCAATGAATTTCGGTAGACCTGTTCAGCGATTTGTAACTCTTTTTCAATCTCCTCCAATCTGCCGTGCTTAGTCCTTTTAAGTGTTGCTTCATAAGAAGGAATTTCCCCTCTAATATACACTTTGAGTGTTAACCACAGTATTGTATCATTCACCTCACCATTGTTGTTGGTCTCAAGGAACTGTGATATGTGTGTGGTGATGTATGTTTTAAAGGCTTGATCCTCAAGGAGATATGGATGAAAACGCCAACTGTATGCTTGTCTAGGGGAGGACGATTCAAGATTAAGATTGACGGGACTGTGATCAGATAGTATTATGTTGTGATAGTTAGTGTGGTTAATGTTAGAAATTAATCTGGAATCAACTAGAAAATAATTGATCTGTGTGTATGATCTGTGTACGTACAAATAAAAAGAGTAATCACGATCAGATGGGTGCTGTAATCTCCAAATATCCACCACTTTCTTTGTCTTCATCAAATTATGAATGGTTTGTACAGCAAGAATATCAGGTGGGGGGGGCAGAAGACCTAAAGAAGATCTAAGTATGGGCCCAGATTGCAATTAAAATCGCCCCCTATCGCTATGTGGCTTGAATCATCGTCTGGGATCAGATCAAACACCTTTAGGAAAAAAGTCAGGTCATCCGTGTTTGGCCCATATATATTCACTAGAGAAATAGGAAATTAACTGACATGCCCTGTTAGAATTACGAACCTGCCATTTGGGTCAGTTGTAGATGATTGAAATCGAAAAGGCACAGTCTTTCTGAAGAGAACACGTCAAGCAACACCCCGGACTTTTGATGTGAATGGTGACTGATAGACCTGTGAAATCCAATTATCCCTGAGTTTCCTGTGATGAGTGGCTTTGACGTGAGTTTCTTGTAAAAATATAATGTCAGATTTCAATGATTTCAAATGTGAAAAAACCTTACCTCGTTTAACTGGGTGACTTAAACCATGTAAGTTCCAAGAGACCAGGAACATGAAATCCAGGACATTATTCACATGTGGTACCTTTTGCATTAGTGTGAAATACAGACTTAATGTTCAGTCTGACAGCCAGTCTCAGACAAATAACAATAACATGAACAGTTAACAGATACCCCAACCACCCTCCCACCCCCCCACCTAAAGCTTCCCCAAATGAAGCACAGCTACCCTCATCCACATCTGGGATCGCTGGTCAAAAAAAAAGAGAACACTTCCATCTGACCGCCCCTCATTAGCACCCAGAGTAAAATAGTGAGTTGAACATTGAAAACAAAAACGCTAACATAAAAGTCTGCTCAAAACACGTTTAGACTCTCTTCGTCTACGTTTAGAAAATAAAACTTTCAGAGTTTTTGATTCACAAAAGTCTTAGCCTAATCTGGATGGTTGAATGTTTTTACTTGCCCTTGGTAGTGGATGTGGAGTCTGGGTGGGAAAGGCAGAGAGTGTCGAATCTCCTTCTCTCTCAGCAGATGCAGCACCTCATGGAATCTCCGCTGTTGCTCCATCATCCGCAGTGTAGTCAGGGAAGATTAAGATTCGGTTACCTTCGTATTCCATTGAACTCTGCCTCCTGAGCCACAGAATCTTTTCCTTCTCCTGACTTAGATGTACCCGTGCGATTATCATGCGGGGTCTGGATCCTTCTGGTGATTTGGGCTGTTGCACACGGTGTGCTCTATCAATAACGGCCGGTTTGGTGATGTTGTCGTCGCCCAGCAGCTTAGGGATCAGGTTGGAGACAAACTCAGTCGGCCTCCCTTCTCCTCACCTTCCGGGACGCCAACAATCCTTCTATTGTTTCAAGATCCAAAAGCTTGGCCCGCAGCTTTTTATTCCCTTGCTGCAGTTCAGCAACTGAAGTTTCAGTCTCTTGGACAAAATGTTCTGGAAACTCTGCTGAACTTATCAAACTGCTCGTTAAAGGACTGCAAAAGCATATCTGACAATTTATGCCAAGCGAGTGGAAGCTCGTCTTCATTTTCAACTGGTGACTGCTCCAGTGATTTCTTACCAGCTTGATCGCAGCTAGCATCAGCTGTGGTGTCGGCTAGCAGACGGCCAGCTCCCTTTCCACCTCGCGCAGTTTTATCAGACATTTTTATGTTCCAATTAACGTTAGTGCAAAAAAGAAATGAAGGGCAACAAAAAAGGCGAGTCAAGTGTTCAAGAAAGTGGCTTTAAATAGTAAGATTTGGTGTGCTGTGTGAAACTTTAAAAAAACACGTCTATACTGCTCTCATCTCACTCGTGCCCCCTCATGAGTGGGGACACTTATCTGTGTGTTGCTAGTGCCAGTATTCAAGTTTGGAAAAATTTTCTAGGTTAGATGCAGCTTCACTTTTCTCACCAGCAGAGTCACAATGACTATGTTTACATGCAGTCATTAACCCTTTCATAACCGGAATATTAGCAATAACCCGGTTGCACACAGCCATGTAAACACCAATAACCCTTTCGAAAAACCAGAATATGCTCATATTCATAAACCAGAATATTGACCTTAACCCGAATACTGTCTGCATGTAAACATAGTCGGTGTGAATCCCTGAACATATCAGCAATTAGCCACACGCATGCACACACATTCACAAAGGCAGAGAGACATCAGCAGTAAATTGCTGTTGATTCACTCCCATGAGTCAAAACCCACCACACCACCCTCTCAGACACTCTGTGATTGGCTGTGAGATGTCAACTTGTGTGTGTGTGTGTTTGTTAACCACTGCCCACGGCATCCTAACAGGTCTTGATAATAGTCAACCAGAACGGAGAGTGCACAAAATAAAGACAGATTGACTCCAGAGAGACCGTAGGCGAGACAGTCACGGAAGAGAGAGAGAGAAAGAGAAAGAGAGAGAGAGAGAGAGTAGGTGTGTGTGTGCGTGTGCGTGTGACAGAGAAAAAGGGAGAGAAAGAGGGAGAGAAAGAGACATAGCAAGTGGCTGAAGATTTTGAAGAGGAAATGATGAGGAGTGTGAGCATGAATGAGAGCTGACACCTGTTCTCACAGTGTATGGAAGGATCTGAAATCAGACACATCAGCCTCTCAGACAGGAGAGACCATTTTTTCAAGCAACATTTTGGAGATAAAGTCATCAAGAGATTATTCTGATTGTTTCTAAGTCAAAACATGAAATGAATCAATTCTACTGGGACAGAAACAAGTATAACTTAAGGATGATAATCAATCACATTTTATTTGCACCTTTCAAATCAATCAAGAACAATTCAAAGTGATTTACAGTTTGATTTAAAAAAATAAAACAACGGCATAAGAAGTAAAATCACAAAGGACTTGCAGACCAATGCGCAAGATCAAGAATGAAAATAGAAACAACCAGTGAAATAACAATAAAAGGAATAAAAACAAAGCAGTAATAAATACAGTAGTAATAAATGAAAGAGGCCAAGAACAAAAGATAAAAACTATCAGACAATAAAATACAACAAATAAAGATAAAAGATATAGAAACAAATAAAAAAAAAGAAATAAACTATAGAAGTGTTCACTACATAAAAGCCGGACTACAAAAAGTTTTCAGTTTACTTTTAATGTTTCCAGCTCCTCTCAGATCATCCAGCAGGTCGTTCCAAAGTTTTGGAGTGTAGTGGCTAAAACCAGCATCGTCAAAAGTTTTTTGTTCTACTTTGCAGAACGGTTAAAAGAGACGAGCCGGAGCTGAGGGGCCGCCCTGGTTCATAAACAAAAAGCATCTCTGAGATGTAGTCTGGCACAAGCCCATGCAGTGCAGGACTTTAAAATGAATATGAAAACTGCAGGCAGCCAGTGTAAAGATTTTAAACAGGCGTAATGTGTGCTCTCCTTCTGGTTTGATTGAGAACATGTGCTGCAGAATTTTGAATCAGTTGCAGCTGATTAATTATGTTCTTGGGTAGACCAGAAAGAAGAGCATTACAGTAGTCCAGCCTGCTGGTTATAAAAACGTGAATTAGTCACTCTCTTGCCTCTTAGATTTAGTCTAAATGTTTTATTTTAGAGGCCAGTTTCTCTCACTGAGCCTTTGAACCAATGATTAGTAGTTCTGTCTTGTCCTGGTTAAGCTGTAAAATGTTATGTGACATTCATGCCTTAATATCTAAAATGCAGATAGAAAGGGAGCCAGTTGGCCCCGTGTCATCAGAAGACACAGCCACATAGAGCTGACTATCACCAGCATAGCTGTGGAAGGAGATGCTCTGTTTTCTGAAGATAGTGCTAAGGGGTAGCATGTATAAATTAAAAAGTATCAGTCCTGAAATTGATCCTTGTGCTAACTCATAATGTTTGGAGAAATAATTATCTAGTGATGAAAAACTCTCTTCCACACAGGTATGAGATAAACCAGTTTAAAACATTTCCAGACAGGCCAACAGACTTGCATACAACTAGCTAAAAGACGAGCTAAAAGAATTTGGTGCTCCACAGTATCAAGGACAGCACTCAAGTCAAGTTGTACCAGAACCAAAGGTTTGTTCTGATGTCATTCACTATTTTTAGGAGGGCTACTGTGATGTGTCCTAAAACCAAACAGACATATATATATATTATTCTTTTTTCATATAATTGTCTGAAAATGTCTTGAGTTGTCCCCTACTATGTCCTGCACAAATACAATTGATAAACACCATTTGCATTGAATTATTGGTATTTTATTAAATTTTGCGACATTGGTTGCCCTCCCAGGTCAGTCTTGACCCATAACCACTAGGTGTAGCTACTCGACAATGGGTCACTCTGTTGTGCTTTCCAGTTTGCTTAACACACTGGGCTCTAATTTCGTACCAGGCGCAGGCGTGGCAGACGGTGGTGAACCCCATGCACTGGTAATTTTGTCTGGTGCAACATGGCACGCAGTCAATTTGGCAATTTGGTAGACTGATGTGCGCCAAGATGGGCGTGGCAGTGCAGTAGTGGGAGGTGTCGACAGATTCAATTTGGCGCAGTAACAATTTCGTGCCAAAAGACTTTGCCAAATATGCGCTGAAAGCTCACCAGCTCCAACCTGGACTACTCTTGGCACAAGGCGGAACGCGGCTGGTTGAGTGGTAACATGGCTGACTGGCGCAGTGCGCACACATCACCAAAACCTCACAGGCAGGTTTCCAGAATGTCAGACACATTTCAATGCAATAAATAATCAAAACAACCACTATTCAATGTAACTATCTGAATGAGCACATAAATATATATCTATATCGATTGGCACGTAATGGAAACTCAACCTGACTGAATGAACACAGTTTAAACCGAGTTCACATCTCTCTCAGCCACAAACAGCCTCAGCATCAGATAGTGAGTAGATATTCAGCATCTCTCATCTCAGAGAATTCAAAAGAAAAGAGAAAGAGACGCTCACCGACAAGGACCAGGCCACGGAGCTTGGTGATGCCTCCTTTACTCACAGGTGCTTCAGATTTCATCCCTGTTACACATGGTATTTGTTTATATTGTGATCTGTGAACACTACTCATCTATGTTACATGGTTTAAATATAGGTTTCTAAATGTGAGCATCTTTATTAGTTGGAAAAGGGTGTTTTTTTTTACACTGGCCAACGGTTCTCAGTGTATCAGGACAAACCTGGTTACCAGTGTCAGTAACCTCCTCCAGACTACTTCTGCTTCATCAGTCCATGGAGGTCTGTTCATGTTACCATATATTCAGCCATTGTGAGGTTGGACACCCCCCCCCCCGACCAAACAACATGGGAGAAGTCTGGCCGTCTGGTGTCACTGTCTCCTTCGTCCATGTTGAAATATAAAATGACAGAACTGCAGTGCGACCCGCCCGCAGAGGATTTAAAGGAGAGGAGAGGAGCTCATTTGATTGGTGAAGATCTGAATCACTGTGTTAAACCCACTCCACGCCTTCTCCCCTCCCTCTTTCCCACTCGCGCCGGTAGGAGGGACGGAGGTGGGAAAGAGGAGGACTTGTGCCAGGGTGCACCCTGCATGAAAATTGCAAAGTGCACCTAGACACACACCGTTGGCGCGGCTGAGCAGCATTGCACTTTGCTTCCGCCAGGTCTACGAAATTAGAGCCCATTGACACACACCCACGTTCGCCCACACACCCATCCACACCCAAGTTCACCACCCTCACACACACTCACCCACACCCACAAACCTCATCTGAAAATGACTTCTGTCCAACACACAAAGACATACGCACACACGTGCACGCATACACCCACCTTCAAAGCAACAGAAGTGTAAACATAACTTCATAATAACATCTGATTGGCCTCTCTCTACAAAGACCAGGTGTGTCAACATCATTTCATCCCCAACTCTCACGTGCATGGGGCTCCAAGACAACACACTTTTCACACTTTCAAAGCTACAGCTTCGTAAACATGATCTTATTACAGCCTATCAGTCAAGACAACATCACACAGAGCTTATAAGTGAAGGTTCCTTAGGAAATTTCATCATTTTTATCTAAGACAGTGACAACTCTGACGGCATTAAGCAGTATATGCCCAGCAAGCCCGGTAAGAGGGGGATCAAGATCTGAGTAGCTTGTGATTCCAGGACAAGCTCTGCCTGGAACATGGATGTTGGCACTGGCAAACCTGCTCATGGACAGCCAAAGAGAAACCAGGGTATGAGAGTGGTGCAGCAGCTAACAGAGGGCATCCAGGGACATCATAACACCTGACAACTTTTTCATCGTTTTTCGTATGCACTTGGCAAGGAGCTCATAAAGCGCAAACTCATCATTGGGGGAATGGTGAGGCGAAACAAGCTGGAGCTCCCCCCTGCACTGCCAGTGACACCAGTACATTGGCAAATGTAACCCTTGTTACGAATATGATAACAGAGCACAGATAAGTAATAATCAATACTATTAACTAGACCAGTAACAGAAGTCTTTAAGTTGGTAAGTTTGTAAATCCTTCACCAATCTCAGGGTTCAATACCAGTAATACCGCAATACCAGCTCACCACCCACTCTTTAAGTGCAAATTCCACTGCCTGAGATCAGGTTTAGGGTCTTTCCACTCCTTGTCAACCACTATAGCAGCTTCCAGTGGTCTCTTATTCCAGCAGCTGCCAGCAGCAGCCGCCACCACCAGCAGTATCCGCCAGCAGCAGCCACGACCACCAGCCACCACCAGCAGTGTCCACCAGCAGCAGCCACGACCACCAGCCACCACCAGCAGTGTCCACCAGCAGCAGCCACGACCACCAGCCACCAACACATCCTATTATTGAAAGTTAATACATCCCAAAATCTAATAAATCAAAACGCCGACTTATTAATACTCAGCATCTGATACCAAATAATTTACCTCAACTGACTAACGTTACCCTTAGCTAACACTGTCAGGTTGGGATGATACAATCTAAATAAAACCCATTAGTAATCATCCCAACTATGTGCGATTGGTCTGTGATTCATTACTCAAACAAGAACACAACAAATGTTAGGGACTAAACCTCCACAGCTGGCAAAGTCAAGCTAATGATCTAGCAGGCAATGGCTGAAAATTGATCATAATTCCTGGCTCAAAAATTATAATAACATTGTGAACATACCAGAAAATGTCGATATCTACATAATAAAGGACCTCTGATATAATAAACACCCTTAATGACTTAAAATTGATTGATATTTCATCAGCTTACCTCAGGAGTTTCTCACCGTGCAACAATAGAAATAGACATGGTCCAACGCCATGGGAGGAATGTTTGGAATTATTGAGAGCTCCCTAACCCGGAAGTTCTGACCGCCATTTTTTACAATGGAGTCCTATGGGAGTGTCCTCACCCTGTGTATATCAATCGCTCTGGCTGCACCTTCTTTGTAATGATGTCACCAAAAACCTGAGTCAATGCATGAATGAGCTTTACCACATTTCACCTCACCAGATCAGCAAAAATCATCCCCTCTCTCACACTGCTCCGGTGGATGAAAACAGACTTAATCTTGGTAAGTATCGAACAGCACATGAGGCAGCTAGCATGAAAATGTCCATAAAGAGGAAGTAGTGACAGGAAGTAGAACTAAGGGGTTGATCACCCGGTGCTCACAGGTGTAGTGTTAGGAATCACACATTACAGGAATATCCATTTTGTTGCTTTTAATGAACACACACACTCCTACACGTACATCTTCATGTAGAGAAGTGTTTAAATACAAGGCATACGAGGCACCCCCTTATATTTGTTTATTGTTTATTTGTTTATATTTATATTTGTTCATTCATATTTACATTTACAGTTACAGTGATTGGGTCGATCAGCAGATAAACTATGTTTATGTTTTAAGGTTGTTGATTAGTAGCTATGTGTAAGCTTGCCGGTGATGAATCAGGACATCATCGCGTCATTACCACTTCTCAACAGCAGAGGGAGTTTGTATGTTGCTGACACGCACAGATAGCGGAAGTGGAGACATAGTGGTTTGGTTGTTGACATGCTCGGAAATAAACAGGCCAACCTGAAGCTACAGCCTCCGTGAAGTGTGTTACATTTACCTCTCTAGCATTCTATTCTGTTCTCGCGTGCCACTAGTCTCGCGATATTTGTATTCTGTGAACACTACATCTTCCCTCTTTTTATTAATGAAGTTCCTAAAGGTAAACTCAAAGAAAACAAATCATTATATCTACATTAATGTAGTTAGACTGTGTTGAAACTTAACTTGTATGACATCACTCTATGCTAAACCAATCTCATTTCAACATGTTGACATACGTGTTCTTATCTTTTCCTAAATCAGAAGGAAAAAAAAACATCTGTTTTAGACAGAACTTAAAATAATTCACCCTTCCCTCTTTTTCATAAAATCATTCTTTTTCTTTTTCTTTTTTTTGAGTAAAGTTAGAGCTCAGGTAGACATCACATAGTCCTTCTGCCATACAGGTGGGGACCTGACACGAGTCGACTTCACAGGTGCATCAGGTGACAGTACTGCTGTCATGGGTTCTGGATCTATGATGGGGGGGAATGGGTGGGGATGGGAGTGGTGATCGGGACAGACTCAGCTGGTGTGAGAACTGGATTTGGGATGGAGGGGGCACTGATACTGACATCACCGTCAAACTTCTTCACATGAGCGGCATTTCTCATTTTGGGTGGGCTGTTAGATTATGTTGTTGGTTGTTGGATTATGACTGCATTTCCTTGTTTGCTGATGACTTCGTATGGCTTTGATTCGAAGTTTGGGTCTAGCTTGTTGGACTTGTGTACATTCTTGCAAAGAACTGTGTCTCCTGGTTTTATGTCCTGTTCCTTGGCTCCTCTTCTCTGATTAGCAGCAATGTTCTGTTTCAACTTGTGCAGAGCATCCTTGTCATGAATTTCCTCTGAAGCGGTGGCATGGGCTTCTTCATAGGCAGTAGGCATACCGTTGAAGCAGGGCAGTTTGTCACAGAGCTCTCTGTTCATCAGAGCTTTGCCGGGGACACTCCTGTGACTGCTGAGGAGTGGTCCGGTAGTGGAACAGAAAACTCTTCAGTGCAACCTTCCAGTCTTTCTTTTCAATCTTGGCTATTTTCACAGAATTGTTCTGTTAAATCTTTCCACTTCTCCGTTGGACTGAGGCCAGTATGGTACTCCTTTCAGCTGCATGATGCCATGGGCAGTGAGGTAATCATGGAACTCTCTGGATGCAAACGGTTGTCCATTATCACTTCTCAGATACTTGGGATATCCATGAATTGGAACATCATTTCCAGAGCATTAATCACATTCGTGGCATTTGTGATTTTCATGTAGGCAACTTCAGGCCACCTGGAGTAATAGTCAATTACAGCAAGCAGGTAGTTACCTTCTGAGATGCTCAGTAGATCAACTGCCAGGTAAGTCCAGGGCTGGTCTGGCAATGGTGTACGCTCTAACTCTTCTGGTTGAGCGTTCTTGCCCATCACTTGGCATGGATAGCATTGCTTTATTTTCTTTTCAACCATTTTGTCAATTTCAGGCCACCAGACTTTGGATCGCAGGCGGTTCTTTGTTCGTACAATCCCTTGATGTCCTTCATGTTCTAATTACAGTATGTGTTCTTGTAGGGCTTCCGGAATCACAATCCTATGTCCACGCATGAGCATCTGTCCAGCCGTCCAGAGTTCATCCTTGACCTCCTGGAATGCTGTGCCCTTAAAGTAGGTCCAGTCATTTTCCAGTATGGCTTGGCGTAGCTTGGAGATGATCGGATCATCCTTTGAAACCTGCTCAATCTCACGAGAGGTTAGAGCATGAGGTGTGGAATCTTTAATGATGCTGTAGATGTATTCATTGGTTTCTCTTTCTTCAGCTTTGTTGCAGTGACCGACAGGTTGACAACTTGTTGATTTTGCCGGGAATGTGGACTACTTGGTAAGTGAACTGTTGCAGGTAAAGCAACCACCTTTCCACTCTCGCTGACGGACGGAGTGAGTTGGGTGACAACACATAAGTGCCTTATGATCTGTGAGGATCTTGAATTCACATCCAATGAGATACAAGCTGGATTTTCGACAGGCCCAGAATACTCCGAGAGCTTCTCTTTCGAACTGAGAGTAGCGTGTCTCAGTGAGCTTCCTGCTGGCATAGTATACCGCTTCCAGATTCCGTCTGTCTGTTGTTGTTCTAAGATGGCAGACTCCGTCTGTCTGTTGTTGCTCTAAGATGGCGCCTACGCCAAAGGGGGAAGCGTCACAGGTGATTCTGGTTGGTCTTCCAACTGTGTAGTACGCCATGACAGGAGCGTCGATCAACACATCCCTGACACTTCTTTTCATTGACTGTCAGTCCTCTTTCAGCTGGCCGTTGGACCACTGTAGCCAGCCTTGCGTCATGTTCTGCTTCTGTGCTGCCAACTACCACTATGTCGTCAGACATGTTGTAGGCTCCTGGGCTATCTTTGATAACTTGGCTGTTTATCTGTTGGAATTTTTCCGAGGTCATGTTTACTCCAAACAAGAGCCTTTTGTATCTGTACAGTCTCCCTGGTGCAGCAAATGTTGTGATTTCTCTTGAATCAGGGTGGAGCTCTACTTGGTGATACGCCATGTTGAGGTCAATTTTCGAAAAGTATTTCCCTCCGGCCATTTCCTGGATGGTCTCGTTGATCGTAGGCACTGGATGACGCTCACGGACGATGGCTACATTGGCTCTTTGCATGTCAATACAGATTCGCACATCTCCATGTTTGCGGCCATTTTCTGGCCTTTTCTCCACAGTAACTAGTGGTTCACCCAATGAGCTCGTTCTGTCACTCACTCAGTGATGTCTAGGTCCACTAGCTCTTGTAATTTTTCAATGACAAACCGCCTTCGATTGAATGGACTTCTCCGCACCGGCTGAATGACTGGAGTGACGTCTGGGTCAATTTTCAGTCTCAGCTGGTAGTTTTTGAGTTTCCCCAGCCCATTGAAGACTTTTGGGTACTTTGAGCATAGACTTGACCATATGTCGGCTCCAGAACAGCTCAGGATGTTCGCGTCAATGCCAGCTCTCAACAGTCCTAGCTCTTTGCTGGTTCTGCTGCTTAAGAGTGATGATTGTGCTTGTGGCACCATGAAGAATGAAGCAGTGGAACGTCTTGTTGTGTTGGGGACTTCAACTTCAAGAGTGCATTTACCTAAAAGCGTGAGGGCTTGTTTGCTGGCATATGGATACAGTTTTGTAGAGGCGGGTTGCAGACTAACTTCTGGTCTGGCCTTCTGAAACTTTTTAAAATCATGCACAGACAGTGTGTTGTGGTGAGCACCAGAGTCTATCACCATGGAAAAGGTGAAACCGTTCAGGCGCAGATCTAAGGTGTCTTCTGCTTTAGATACCTTGAATAGGTAGCGATCTTCAGAATCACTCCGTGAGTCATTGCTTTCTCCTTCTCCTACCCTATGTTGGCCTTTTTTGTTTTGACTTTTACATTGCTTCTGGTCATCCTTCCTACGACCTGGGGCTCTGCCACGATCCTGTGAGCTTGGCGCGTCATCTTGGTTTGACCTTGATTTATCTTTGTGGAAGCAGAGATCATGAAAGTGACCCTTTTTGCCACAGTGGCTGCACTTGTGGTTCTTGGATCGGATGCATTCGCAACCTATGTTTCCCTGTGCACCACACTTGTAGCACCAAGACTGCCTTGGGCTTTGGTTTGGGCTTTGCTCTGCCAGAGACATGGTTTGTATTGGCTGGAGAACTGAGAATTAGCGCCTCCTTGTGGTGGTATGAGCCAATTACTTGGATAAGGTGATCCAGTGTGAGATTATCTTCTCGATATAATTTGGCGTTTAACTCATAATTTTTAATGTGCAGTAGTACTTTATCTCTCACATGGTTATGAGCTTCAGCAGCGAAGTTGCATGGTTTAACTAGTACTTTGAGGCGAGTGATGAAATTGTTTATTGTTTCACCAGCATTTGGCTCTGTTTCCCAGAATTTGGTACAGGCTTTTGGTATGTTCTCCTTTAATGCAAAGGTGCTACTTGATATACATCTACTGCAGGTTGCTGATCATTGCCGGGTTGGTGGGCTTTTTGCTCGTCGGTGAAATTTTTCCATATCCCACGCAGTCCCTCTCCCCGTTAGCAATAATACAGCTCTCTTTTGTGCAGCATTTACGACTCCTGAGGCTATGATGTATATTTCAAGCTAATTTTTCCATATTTCCCACCTTTGATGTAAAGTTTCAGGCTCGCCAACTGTGTCTAATGGTTTCGGTGGTGTGAGTCCACCAAGCGGGACAGCTTGAGCCATTTTTACCTTCGTTTTCAGACGTGGAGTGTTTCGTGAGTAGTAATTCTGGCAATATGCCCGCTCAATCTTGAGTATAAAATGTTTTGGCATCACACAGAAAACTTATTTCACTTCCCTGAAAGAATGGCGTCGCATTTCCAGTGAAGATCCTGAATGTAGCTCCGACTTTTGTTGCCAATGTTGTTGCGAGGTCGTGACTTTCAGATTTTTTTTCTGCTCTGGGTCTGTCAACAGCTGAGAGGGCTTTCTTTTCCGTCCTGCAATGCTGTCGGGCACATCCTCGTCGCCAGATGTAGTGTGTTAGGAACCACACATTAGAGGAATATCCATTTTGTTGCTTTTAATGAACACACACACTCCTACATGTACATCTTCATCATGGTTACCTCTCTAGCATTCTATTCTGTTCTTGCGTGTCACTAGTCTCGTGATATTTGTATTCTGCGAACACTACACTACGACTACAAGGGCTCTGTAGAACAAAGCCTGTTCTACAGAGCCCTTTGCAGGTACTTGTAAAATGCAAAATACTTTTTTCTTCCTTCCTGCCTTCATTTTAAACACTTTTAAAACACTGTAACCCACATGGTTACAAGACCCATTTATGTAATTTAAGGGAGTACCATGTCCCACCACATGGGGCTAACTAGCCCTGTATTCATTGTCACGACCACTCTTCGGAGACTCACGTGAGAGATCGACCGAGAGCACCACTCATCGAGCGAGCTGACGAACGGGAGAGAACCCTACGAGTGTTGAGAGAGAGAGAGGAGCTGCCTTGAAATCGTGTAAGCCCTCTATTGGACTCCGGTAAGAGCACAGCTATATGCTAACAGGCTAGGCCTCACTATTAGTTCGTTTATGTTAGCTCATTGTGAACATGTTGCACTACCGAGAGTGTCTCTATAAAACCAGTCGGAGTTGCGGAGATATTAGTCAGTGTTTCCATTCACCGTGGTATTGTGTATCCATTGTGACATATGTAAAAACAAATTGGGAAAAGGTAAAGCTAACGACTGCGCTAACAGTCGCGGCTAATGATAGTCACGGTTAGCATCGCAAAGCTAGTCAGGTATATGCTCCAGTGTGCAAACACACCTGCTAATGTTGGCAAGCTAATTTACCATGACACCACCGTGTTTTACGAGGGAGACAGGTGGAATGGATGTCACGTTTGATGATATTGTTAAGTGATTTATTTCATTGAGGGTATTTAAATACTTATGTTCATTAAACAAGAAAGAGTGAATTGATACAGTTCATTCAGTTAAAAAAGATAAATATGGTTAATATTTATTGGTTATTGGTTAAAATACATGTTCATAATGAATAATTGTGTTAAAATGCTTGTACTGTAAATTGTGTATACCATCATTTACAATAATTGGAGCAGTGTACATGTGCTGTATCTGAGTATGTAGATGTAGAGAGTATTAGTAGGAAGTCCCATGATGAATATGGATGTAATTGAATGTATTCTCTGCACCATGCGTGTAGATTGTTTTTTTTTTTTACGGATCCAGGATTGATCGGTTAAGATTCTGAATCTTTGGCGGTTCAGTGGCGAGCCAAGCAGATGACAGAAGACGGAGATTGGGACCACTCCGAAGACCAGATAAGAACGTTCACCACAAAAACTACCCGGGTAGTAGAACACACAGAGATTCACACACAAAACACAGGATTGGACTCTATTCTTCAGATAAAGAGGAAAGGATGTTTTTCTTTGAACTTTATTATTTTATTTATTTTATTTTATTTTATTGAAAGAGCTCCATCATTCCTTTTATTTTTTCTTCCCACAAAATCTATGCACTGTGAAACAATAATTGTTGTGGAGCAATAAATGATCATTGTTCAATTTACCATCAGAGTCCAACTTCACGAACCTAGGGAAGATGTGCGTTGTTTTTTTCCAATAGGGTTACAAGCGCTACAACACTATTAATAGTCTTTGGTGCATATAAATTAACTTTTTGATTTTTAATGACTTTCCAATGAATTGTTTATATCACAATTGAAAAGAATTATTTTAAGGGAGAGTTTTAATATGAAAGGGATGTCATTTTAGAGCCTGGGTTACACAGAGCCCATTTGTCCTGTCATCATAGTGGATCTTGCATAAGGCCTGCTGTCTTTTAAATGCCATAAAAGTACAGTCTGTTATATTAGGTAAGACTGCACCTGAACTTACAATAATCAAAGTCTTTTTATGATTTTTCACAACACAACAAACATCCCAGTCCAAACAAAAATACACCACATACATAAGTATAAACTGTCAGGCGGATCTTGGAGGGCATGATGATTTTGGAGGTGGTGGTGGCAGAGGCCATGGCGACTTAAAACCTAACTTACTCTTCAAGAAAGAGGTGATGTTGATGAGCATGTTGCGGATAGTTGTCAGTGTGTAGCCCTTGTTCCTCAGGTAGATCGGATAGCTGTGGGAAGAGGTGAGCAGAAGTGGTGAGCCAACAACAACAACATCACAGCTTGTCCATTTCTGCCAGAAACCTCAAGTCGTAGGTGGTGGAAACCTTGGAGAGGCTGCCCACCATGTATTGACAGAAGTGCACGCAGTGGCCAGCACACTGCCGGGCGTTGTCCACGACCTTCCTCCCGGTCCTTGGTCCCAGACCTAACTTTCAGTAGTCCTCAGTGGCTTTTTGTGAGGTGAGGGAGAGGACGCAAAAAAAAAAAAAGCCCATTTCCACTAAAAAGAACCGGGTGCAGGTTCAACAGGTTCAACTCTAATGCCTCCAAAGAACCAGTTTACTTTTCCACCATACTTTATGTAGCCAGGGGAACTTGGAACGCACCGGACACAATTGCTGGGGTTCTTTTAGCCGTAATTGTTTATTTCACATTAGTTGCAAAAGCTTGTCTGTCAAAATTAATAAACTCAAAGTCAGCCATTCTCGGTCTGAGATTTAAGGAAAAGTGAAACCAAAGGAACAAAAGAAATGAAAGGGCACAAATTACGGCAGTGGGCTATGAATGTTTACAGAAACACTATAATACATGGGTCATAAACATCATCATCATATGGCCACACAATTCAGAAATGTACATTCATAATATTACCACAGTCTCTTAGGAGCTGGGACTTTTCTCACACACTGAAGCTTGCTGTTCGTCCCGGTTGACGGCTGGCATGCTATCCTCGATTTAACAGAGCAACAGTCTCCTCTCTCATTAGCAACACATCTAGGATGCTTGTGGCTCATACTCAGAAAAAAAACAATACCCCACAATGCACTTGGTGGGACAAATCATAATGTGCCTGGCTGAAACCAGAGCAGCTCAGTGCTGCCACCCTGCAGTAACAAATGGAACTCATTGACGTTTTGTGTACATCTCCATAACCTTAAAACATGATATTCAAAAGAAAGCAAAAAGAAAACAAAAACACATTATAATACACTGGAATCATTTCACAATTAGTGAGAAATAACATTTATTAGTATTTTACCACCAAGCTACATTTGTAATACTTAAATCTGGGGTTGGTAATCCTGTTCAGAAACACTTTTTGTTGTACTGGGTGAAATGGTCCTTCTACCTTCAGAGTAATTAATACATTATGTATCAGAAAATGGAACGAAAACGATCAGTCCTCTGTGGCAGCTGCAGGACTGACAAAACTCTGACCAATCCAAGCTCCTCGGTGTGAGGAGCAAAAACCAATCAGATGCCTTCATGTCTAGTTCTGTCTCCGCCCCCCTCGATATCTGTCTCTGACGCGTGTGCACAGTCTTCACGTGTCGCTGTTGCCGGAAGAAATCATTGTACAGAGTTACAGCGGAACGGATTTCATGCTCATTTATGAGCAGTGGCTGAGAAAATGCAGCCCCGGTTACTACTTCCAGCGTTACTTGTAACGTTACTTGTAACGGCTCGCCCCGAGAAAAAGGCGAGGAAGAGAAAGGAGGCTGAAAAGGCTGCTAACAAAAAGGCTCTGGATAAAGCCAGACGTCAAACCAGAGGAAACATCGGTGTTGCTTTTGTGGAGACAACTGAGGGATTTGAAGTGGTGCTGAGGTTGCTCTCTTTCTGTTGGACAGGTGATTATCTGCTTTGCTTCAGGGAGGATTTGTTATTTTTATGAAATGTGTAACTTTTGCTAACGTAGCTACTTTTGTAGCTTGTATTAGCCTAATGCTAATATTAGCTTCTCTGTGGGTTAAAACGGGTCGGTAACGCTAGTATTGAATAGATTATAGTATATATATATATATATATATATATATATATATATATATAGTACTCCTCCTGCCGCTTCTCATTTTCATGCGGTGCACGTTCCAGTTGTGGGGGCGTGCTTGGACGAACACACTGACGGAGGGGGGGGGGGGCTCAGAGGAGGTGCACTTTTCAAATCTTGCTAGCTCTCTTGCTAACTCTCTAGGATTACCAACCCCAGTTTTAATGCATTTGTTGCTATTAAATTACTTTTGCAGACATTACAAAACTTTTACTCAAGCATTTTTACTTATGTGACTGTCAGAAATTTAAGTCTGTTAAAGTTTGCTCTTTTTTTTACTTTATACAAATCCAAAACATTTAGGATAACTCATTTCATGTGTGCTGTAACTAATGAGACATGGTTGGTACTCTGTCTTCTACAACAGGATATTAAGGAACCACACACTGGGATGTAGTCATGGACTACACAGGCCCACAGGAGGGGCCCAATTTGAATGTTGTTTTTACAAACTGCAACAAACAGACCTATAGACTCTACCTTTAAGGGGTTAAGCAAAAACCTCTCTCTACTCACCTGAATTATCAAATGGTGATGCTTGGTCAGAATTTTCTCTGTGAAGGGCAGAGCAATAGCCCCCCAACGTCCTCTGCTGCATGGAACATTGACGCATGTGTTAAGAAGAGCTCAGCGTGCTGTCTGCTGACGTATATGTGGCAAGAGCATATTATGGTGTTGATGTCAGTGACGGTTTTTTCTGTATAATCCACAGTCTTCTCCTGACCTTGACTGTAGCAGTTTGAATGCTGAATCTTTGTGAAGCTTCCATCCATCCCAACCAGGATCTATCTCCACTCCCATGAGTAAAACTAACACTTCATTCATTATATATGTTTCCTCTGCAAATTGGAAAATGCAGCTGAGGTGGTACCAAATGCATTTAAAAGTATGCGATGGAGTCCTGATGGAGTGTATGTGACAGGTCCACATGTACAACATGTAAATATTTGTGAGGTAGCTGCTCCTCCACTGAGCACCTGGTACACCTGCTCTTTAGGGGATTGTGATTGTTCTGTATGTTTCATATTGTTTTGGTGTTACACTACATTTTTCCTGTGATTTTGTCATAATGAGCTACTTTTCCTTCTTGGATCAATAAACATCATTTTATCTCAGCCTTCCTGTCAGTCCTCCATCTGTCAGGTTGCTGTGACAGTGGGATATTTTGATGGGATTTCAGACTTGCTGGGATCTTCGAGCAGCGGGGGGTATGACTTTAAATTACATATAGAGACTGAGTGAACATAACAACAGCATAGGTGGGTGTGCAGCAGCGTGGGAGTGACAAGGTGAGGATGAATCTGCCGTTACACGGTTATTTCTGCTATTTCTCCCTTTTATTAGCAGCTGCTGGAAGAGGAGGAGAGAGAAGAGAAGAGAAACAGATTTACATTTCAGCTAGAGCTATCATCTACAGGTTTAATGTCTTACTAATGGGAACTGCAACATGATACAGAGCTATTCTGTACGATTTAGCCTGACTTATCACCTCTGACTCTGAGGCCTCAGCCCAACACATGGATTCAAAACAAAAAGAAATAAGGAAAACATGGAGTCATGCATAGCCAATATATTAATTGCAGTAGATTCAGATCAGTGGGCTGCCAGTTATGAGAGATAGCCTGGAGGACTGGCAGAGAGGCAGAGTGATGTGATGTTGTGTAAAACAATCCAAACAGCACTATCCTTTGGTACTACATCTCTTGAGCCACTCAACTGCCATATTCCTGTGCACAAGCAAACCTACACTGTATTTCTGATTCACTCTGCTGATCTGTGTTTGTGGAGTGATACAGTATGCTCCACTGCTAGCACATTTCCCTGCTTCTGTGCCGCTGCTCCAGGCTGCCTCATGGAGCTGGCAGTGCACTGATCCAAAGCTAGTGCAGGTAGTGCTCTGACTATGCATGGCAACCTCACACAATTTCACTCCGCTCACGTGTCCCTGTGTGCACTTTGTGAGGGCTATGAGAAAGATAAGCTACTATTTTACTGTCTGTTACAGAGTGCCCCAAATACACTGCCTATAGGAGATCATCATACCCTGCCAAAATCTCAAATACAAATCAACATTACACCCTGGAAATTAAAATGAATTCTGAATCTGTGTACACAATATAACCCTCCTCGTCACAGTGAAAATAATATCTTAAAACATTATGAACAATTATGAAAAAATAATCAGTGAAATATCTGGTTTAGTTCAGTCATCATTCGGCCCCTTAGAATATACCATTATAATCTTGCTCTACCAATCAGCTGTTACATCAGACAACACCAGGTTAACTGAGCCCCACCTGATATCTAATGTAGACATGATGGTTGCTTCTTCAGGATTCTCCCACTGCATGGTACTTTCAGCATGGTTGGAAAAGTGCTTTTAAAAGAACTACAGGATAACATTGTGGAAAGACCCAAGTCAGGTAAAGGCTACAAATTTTTTTCCAAGGCTTTAGCTGTCCCAATGAGAACCACAGCATCATTAAGAGGTGGAAAGGGTATGGCACTACCAACACTTTGCCCAGATAAGGTCATCCATCCAAACGACTGAGCCATTTGACTGAATTCAAATAATTCTGCAGAAGAATGATCAGTTATCCCCTAATCCAGGTGTGTAAAGCTATAGAGACATAACCAAAGAGACTGATGGCTGTAATTAAAGCAACAGAGTCTTAAGCCAGGGGACTGAAGACTTTTCCAACCCTGTTATTCAGTGTGTTTTTTTTCTTTAAATTCATTTTCAGAACAGTCATCCTTTTTTTTTTTTTTCTTCAGTTAGTTTGATGTTGTTTGGATTTCAGGCTGCATGAGCAATCTCGCAATTTCAAGGGAGTATGATGATTTTCTATGGGCACAGTATGTCTTACAACTCCCTGATATTCTGTCTGAGAAAATCACAACAGAGCTCTTTTCAGTCTGATTTCCACAAATTAGTAAAATCCTAATATTCCTCCCTCAGCTTTCATCCCAACATACTTTTTTATTTCAAGGTTCATCTTAAAAGCATTAACAGGGAGCTGGGCATGGTTGGACTGCTGAATGGGCTCACTGGGAAAGAAAGAGCCTCTGTGGTAAATGATAGTAAAAAGCATCAGTGGAACAGTATACTGTGTACACTGTATGAGGGAGAGAGAGGGAGATGTGCTGTATATGTCAGAGGGAGGGGAGAAAGTGAAAGAAAAGTAAAAGGGAGCATCAAAGATGGAGTGTGTTAGAGACAGTACTGATGCAGAGGTGAGAATGAGAGAAGTGGTGAAAATATGATGGAAGAAGAATAGATGACGAGTAGTGGAAGCAGGAAAATGAATGTGTGGAGAATGAAAGGGACAAGAAAAATGAAATGAAAGAAGGAATAAAAACAGGAGGATAAGATAAGTGGATGATGACGAAAAGTTAAGAAAAGATGCAGGGGAAATTAAGGAATGAATGGGTATGGGGGGAGGAATAAGAGAAGATAAGACAATCAGATACAGCTCTTCATTTTAAGATTTGTATTATTATTACCTTACCTTATTATAACTCAGTTGTGAAATCCAGGGATGAACAGGAAGAAAGGATGGAGAACCGTAACTTTTCCATATTAAAATGTGTTCAAATGACTGTATCTATTGTATTCTGTGAGTCGTGTACATCCCCTGAATATATCCACATGTAAACCAAACGTTCTCAAACCAGAGAAATCCATGATTTAAAGAGTTAATGTCCCAGCCACAGGAGACATCCTGGCCTGTGTCCACTGATTAGTGAAACTGTCATATTTGGATTGTACTTTATCATCCCGTAGGAAAATCTGTGTTGGGCTCCAAGTCACTGCATTACACAGCACAGTAAACATTACACAATGCATACAGAACACATACACAGTGCTTCCATGCTTTTCTGTTCCTACTGTTTTTTATTCCCCTGGTGTATTTGTGTTGGAGAGGAGGACACATCTGTGGATGATTCAAGAGCTGTTAAAAACCCCAGAGATCAGATTATCAGAGAGACAAAGGTTAACAGCAGGCTGAGCTCCCAGCTTTGATATCCCTGTCTCTGACTTTCAATATGAGACTGCTTCATTCAGTCTGTAACAGTTTGTTTAGAACAATGCCCATGATCAGTTTGACTTCATAAACCACTGACAAGGAAGGAAGATTACAGTAATCGTACAGAAGACAGCAGCTCCCATGATCCCATGCCATCTCATACATCTTCATAGTGCTGTTTCTGTTATTTTGGATTGAGAGACCCGTAGAGGCAGAAGTTACACACTGTGTGTTTATGTGCAATGTCTTTTTTATCAAGACAATTGGTGTTGCTTTGTGAAGCAAATAAAATAATTATTGAAAGTACCATAAATGATTAATAAAATAGCATTGCCCATATGTAATTCAAATCATGTAATACTACAGAGGGTAGAACTGAAGCTCTAAAGTATACAGCACATAAAAATGCAAGTAACTCTGTTCTCACCGTGAACAAATTCTAGTAAACAAACATCGCATCTGTGTGAAAACTGCATAAGTGAATGTTTAAAAAAAAAAAAAAAAAAAAAGTGAGGAGAGGAGGATGAGAAGTGGGAAGCAAAGACAAAAGAACTAAGGCTGGAGAGGGAGAGGAAGAGAAAGTAAGTGAGAAGCGTGAATGAAACGAAATGGTTTAAAGAATGCCTGTGACTCATCTGTCTTTACTTTTCTATGGATGATTCATGCACAAATTGACATAGTCACTTCATACAGTATACAGTACACACACACACACACACACACACATGAAAGACTGTCAGAATACTTAGCAATTCATATCAGGAACTTTGATCTGATAGTCAGAATTATGGCTATTGATTTCGCTGTTGATGTTTGTTACAACAGTTTAGTGTCTAATCAGATTAACCTTGGTGGTCATTGATAGAAAAACATGGAGGATGCTCAGGTTACATTATTGAATTCCTCTAAAACCTTCCCTAAACCCTATTCCTTAATAGATTTGTGCACTCACCAAGCATTTTCATGACATAGACAAATTTGCTTGTTTATTGATAACAGTAATATGTTTATTTGCTACAGTGTCTACCAGGCGCGCTGGAAGATGTTTTCAGTAGGGGGGGGTTGCCACCTGAATGCATGTGTTAATATATAATAATACATTTATAATAATAATTATATTATTATCATCATCATTATCGTTGTTATGCCTAGTTGTTAGGCATATTCTTTTTATGCACAACGCACATTTGCAGACACTCTCTACCATTTGAAACACCCAGACACAGCGTGAAGCTGTTCTAGTAAATTAAAACTTTATTAAGCCTACATTTATTCCATAAACTACATATTCAGTGCAACAGACCTAGAGCAGACAAACTGCAGCACTGTCCATGGTGTTGATTATCTCCCCTTTGTCAAGGCCTATCTTTCACAGCTAAACCCTTATTGTTTTTACTGTGCAGCACAATGCACATTTGCGGACACAATCCACCATTTGAAACACAGTGTAAGATTTAGTACAATGGTAGAGAAGGGCTACTGTCTGCTACCTGTGTTGTCCCTGGATAAGCACAGTCTATGTGAATTTGTTGCCGGAGCCGATACCTGTAGCCTACAATTGCCGGCGCTGCTGCCGGTGCCGATGCCAAGCAAAGAGGGTTTTGTTTGTCGCCGGAGCAACCCAGCACAGGGAGCTTGTGTGTGTGAGAGAGGAGCAGGAAGACTGGGCTTGAGCTCGGTCTCTGGAGCTTAGCAGAACTCCGGTGTACCAGGACCACGGTGGCGCTGTGTTCAGACCCAATCAGGAAAGTTACAGAGTGCAGCCGCTCAGGCACGATTCATCCTATTAACCGTTTTCTACCACTTAAATGAGTTTATAAACTTTATTTAATCAGCACCATTCCAGCCACTCTGACAGAGGGGGGCGGACGCTCTGACGAGGGGGGCTGCAGCCCCAGCAGCACCCCACTTCCTGCGCTAATGATGTCTACGTACATGAATCGAAAGTGGCAGGATCCCTCAAATTTCAAGATATTTGGATACTGGAATTTTTAATTTCAGGGGTTTTGAGCAAGATGCTGAGTATTATTCAATCAGTACAGACCAACTTTAGTTCAATGAAGCTAGACAACACTGTCCAGAGAGTTTCACCCAGAGAATTGTAAAAGTTAGTACCAATAAAGAAACGACACAGAAATAAAAACACAAAACAACATATGCATGTATGCATGTATGAATATGTAAAGATGGACTCTCTGGAGGAGGTGGTGGAGAGATACACAATGAAGATGATGGAGGCCATCCTGAACAACACGGATCATCCACTTCATAACACCTTGATGCATCAAAGAAGCAGCAGTGGTGGACGGCTCCTCTCTCTTCACTGCGGGACAGAGAGATACAGAAGATCTTTTTAATTCTTCTGCAAATGGTAGATGAGCTGACAGACTAATGAATTTCCCTTCAGGGATTAATAAAGTAATTTGTATTGTATTGTATGTGTATATATATATATATATATATATATATATATATATATGTGTGTGTGTGTGTGTGTGTGTGTGTGTGTATGTGTGTGAAACAACACATTTCAAATTCATTCAAACATTTCAGAAATAGTAAAATATCTTAAAATGACCTTCACACTGATACTGAAGTAGGAAGGAGGGGGCAATCAGAGCTAAGGCCCAACGGTAGGAAGATGGGTCTGAGGGTTGGAGCAATCCCAAGGAGAGTCGCCCCGATCACTTGTGTCACACACACACACACACACACAGAAAATTTTGGACAACGCAGCACAAAGGAAGGAGGAGGGGGTACTGCCACTGAAAACATCAATTCTACTGCATTTGACAGCTTTAATTATTTTCCACATACAAGCTTTTAAAACGTAACATGTTGTTAATGGTGTTAAAAGTCACTGTTAGACTGTTAATTATGTGTGTTAGTTGTGAGCCCACTCTTTAAGTGGACAATAGGAGCCCCTCCCTTCACACAGCCTTTTTCCTGTGTTGTAAATGAATACAAGGCAGAACAATAAGATGATACTCTTCACGCCACGGGCACCGCTCCACGCTGACTGTGACTGAATGTTGTGTTAATAACGTGCTGATGTGAGGTTAAGAGCAGGGAGGGGCTGGGGTGTTCGGTGCCCTACGCTATAGGTATGCTACAGAGCAGGGGGGTGGGGAGGAGGGATAACAGCAATAAAATTGTGACCAGATTGGGACCAGATACACGACAGCGTTCAGGCCTCTCAGATTGTCTGCCCTGCCCTGATGTGTCTCACCTGCGTCCTGTTGTAAGGGAGAAGGATGTTACAAGGAGTGCAGAGGTTGCCTGCTTTCTGCTAGACAGGTAATTCAATCGAACAGTTTACAATCAGTCTGGCATAATGTTAGACGAGAGGGAAATGTAGTTGCTGGACTACACTAACTATGTTACTATGTATGATAAAGGAGCAAGCAGACACACTGGCACGCTGACTTGCATTGCCCGTCTTGCGTCAGTGAAATAGGAAACCCCCAAAGTGGGATTTTCCATTACACAATGTGAAGAATGCATTTGAATACTTCATGTATGGTCCACACACACACACACACACACACACACCAGCTGCAGTTAAAACTCAGACTTTGTGGCGTATGCCAGGCAGTTGGAGATGATGAAGGTCCGGCCTGTTGGGATTTGCCTGTATTTGTGTTTTGTTTCCTGTTTCCCTCCCTGCTTGTGTGTCGTCAGTTTTGGGTCCTTCCCTGTTGCTCTCAGGCTGGGCAAGGCTGACCCACTTCTGGTTCCAGCTTCCAGCTGCACACACCTGTAGCTCATTCAAGGTAATCAACTCACTGACCTGCACAGCTCAAGAGACCGGCTCATTCATCCACGCCTTGCCAGTTCGTTGACTATACCATGGTAACACTTGAAAACTGAGTTTTGGATATTCGCCTGCTCTGTTTTTTGTGGTTACCCTGCCTCATCTTTTCTTCTCTGTTTTAGTTTCACCAATGCATCCTGCTCTGCCCAGCTTCGCCCAGCCTGGTGCTCCAAGCCTGGGTCTTCTCCAGCCCTGCGTCTCTAGGCCGTCTCTAGGCCCTGTCTGCCTTGTGTCCCTGCTCCTTGTCTCCCCATCAGCCTTGTCATCAAAATTGTTGAGTCCTTTAACTTATAAACCCTGGACTCGCGTGTTCGTTTGATGAAGTATGCAGGACACAAAGTTAAAGTTCAATTTGCATCTAATTTATTAAATGAATACAGCAGAGAATCAAAGTTTGAGATTGCTTACAGAGCTCTGGACCACAATGCTTCCACCGCCTCTTCCTAAGCAAAGTGTGTATCTTCCCCGTTTACACAGATCTTTTGTACAGTTCCACCCCACCCCTTGACCTAGAGATACTTTTCCCCAAACTACTTCTCTGCAGGTGGCGACGACCTGTCTTCTCTACACTCACTGTCCTTGCACATAGTCTGCTCTCCCTCAGCCCTGCACTACATTCCTTGTCTTGATCAACACAGTCATAACACAATACCAAGAATACTCATACGTCAACGATGATGACTGCAAGGATAGCATAGGAAGATTGAAAACACATAGCAACAGCAAAACATATCCTTCAAAATCTTTAATCTGCCACCAGCCTCTGTCTGCATTGTGGGTCCAGCTATCAGCCTTTGCTTAACGCGGCCGTGTTCATGTAACAAATGGACCGCACCAGAGCTTGACTGTAGCCGCACTCCTTCTGCGACTGTTCACACCAACCCAAACACACTCACTTGGTCCGTGAGTGTTTCTATGGGTTAAGTGGTCCTTTGTCTGAAAAAGTTTGAGAAACACTGATGTAGATAATTCAGATTCAACAAGTCTCTAAATCAATTTTGATTGATACCTGGTCATAAAGCTGTTCTCCATATAGGGAAACCTACCTTGGAGCGTGAGACATCCAGTAAAATAAGAACTCCGCAGACAAGGAGGCAATCGGCCAGGCTCTCTTCAACCACGGTAAAACAACACGCCCTGGGAGAAATCATGGTCTCAGCCTGAAAAGACTGAGATCCGTGTTCCTGTCAAGCACTTTTCACTCTGTGCTTCCCTGTAGTTCAGCTGCAGTCCCACATGTGTCTTACGCATCTCTTACCTGATCAGGTGGACATCCTGATGGCAGCCACCCTCGCATGGAGAAAGTAAAGTAAGGAAAAGTAAAGCAGGAGAGGCATTTAGCTTCTCTTACTCTGACCTCACTAGCAAATGCTAAAGCTGTTTTTATCCTACATATAAAGAAGCCTCATGCCTCATCTCCCCACATCATGACACAAGTGTCTAAACAGAGGGAGACAGATGAGCTGACACTGGGAGGAGAGAGCCCCTCCCCACAGATCATCTCACAAGGCAATGGTCCTTTTAACTTCATACAGAAGAAATGATGTCCCTCATATCTAGAAGACATAAAACACCCTGTTATTAATTCATGAGGTCGTAAAGATCAGCTCTACGTGTGACTAATAAAGAGCAGAGGAGCAGAATAGGTTGTTGTGAGCAGCCGGGCTGCTCCTCCTCAGGCTGATGCTGTTTCACATTTTGCTTCAAAATATGAAACGGCCTCAGCTTGTGAGCAGTGTCATTTTTTACAGTGTAGCAGCAGAGGCCTGTGCCAGAAAATGTCTGTAATCTGTAGCACTCAAACCTTGTGTTGATCTAACTCATTAGCATCATTAGTACCCAGCCTGGGGCCCAGAGTTGGCATTTCTCTCCTCTCCTCCTCTTTTTCTACATGGTATCCCGCCACTCCCACCACCATTACCCCCTTCTCCAGCCCTCCCCCCTCCTCTCATACCAGTGTCCCTCTTGGACACCTGGCACCGCCATCAGTCTACTGCTTCTTTCTTTTGTTCTCTGGCAACCCATTCTCCTTCTCTCTCACTCTCATTTCTCAGCCACTCCCTTTCTCTTGTGTTTTC
The DNA here is from genome assembly GCA_019059645.1 of Caranx melampygus. Classification (NCBI taxonomy): domain Eukaryota; kingdom Metazoa; phylum Chordata; class Actinopteri; order Carangiformes; family Carangidae; genus Caranx; species Caranx melampygus. Next base: position 258,192 of record JAFELL010002403.1, read on the forward strand.
AGTGAGGGATGGAAAAAGAGGAAGATTGAATGGCCTAGAGAGGTGAAGATAGAGAGATACAGAGGGAAGGAAGGAAACAGGGCTGAAGCAGATGTCTCTATTCCATTAAGAGAGTAATGAGCAGAGCTTGAAGTAGCTACACACACACACACACAGCAGGGATGTGCTGGAGGGTCCAGTTCTACAGAGCACAGACACAGCAACACCTGGTTACCTTCTTGTGCAACGTCAGAAATGATCTCCCCTCTCTACTCCTTTAATGTCTTTTTGTTTTTACTAAAAAAGTACCAAGGTTCTGTACCTAGGGCTACAGACTGTGTGTGCCTGTGAGAGAGAGAGAGAGAGAGAGAGCATTCGTGAAGAAATGAAAAGGGTGGTGTGTGTGGGAATGAGGTTATAGCATACACTAAGTTTGTGTTTCATACACCTGTAAGACTGTGCATGGCTCTCTTTATCTCTTGCTGGTGTGTGTTTGTGTCTGTGTGGGTGTGTGGTGAAATATGATTGTGAAATCCCAGGTGATTCACCCTATTTACAATTTATGTATTTCTGCCACAGCCTCAGTTAGGATCCTCCCAGATGACAGGCGCTATCCTCTCCAGCCTAATAATCCCATTACCCACACACACACATCCCATGGTGTCGAAAGGGGCATCTAAATCCTTCACAAATGGACCGAAGCGCTAAATAGATTCCCCTATCCAGGAGATGATATACAGAAAATGCACCAAGATACACACAAACTGTTATGCATGCACACACTGTATAAACACCCCCAAACAGGAATGTCCCTCATTCCCGACAGGTTTTTCTGTTTTTCAGTACATACAGATAAACATGATCCAGTAAAAAAGACATACAATCGAGTGCACTGACATGCACACTAACAAAACAAATATTATTGGGAAACTGGAGTTTTGATCATTTAAAGCAACACTTGGCAACAGTTACTTAGTCTTACTTGCTGGAACTGTCACTATATTCTGAGAGTAGTACACGAAACGGGTAATTCAGGAAAACTCCAACGTCTCTGGCTCCACCTATAGCCTGCAATCTTATTTGCAAAAATCCACCACTCCTGACAATGACCAATCACAGAGGATCACTATCAGCTTGTAAAAACTGCTGATGCCGCCGCTGGCAACCACTGTCTACACAACGAAAACGAGTAAGAAGGAGACTATTGTTGTCACAGTTCGCTAACCCTAACTTGGCCCATGGCCAAAACCAGATACCATTCTGTGCATTTGGATCTATCATCCACACCTAAACAATTTGTTTTGTCCTTAAAAAACAGATATTTCCAGAAACTCTTTCTGGGCAGTAGACTTTTCAAAACACTGTTTTGCAGTATCTCATCAAATGACATGCGGTGCATTTGCTGCATGCATGTTGCACCTATGGTGTTTGCACACATCTACATTTGAAGTAATGGATTTGTGTGTGCAATAGGTGCTACATCTGTGAACCCTTTACAATACATATAGTAAACAAAGATCAGACTGGAAGTGTACTTCTATACTATGCTATGGTCAGTGTGTTTTTAAAAGTTAAATTGATAATGCTGCCTGCTGGTGGGGCATGAAATATAGAGCATTCTTGCTCTACTGCGTATTTGCGTTCACATATGGACAGAGATTTTTTTTTTTAAATATGCTGGTGTGGATGTGAATCTTTTTGGAAATGGAGGGAAAACCGCTGTTTATGAAAATACCTGGGTACGTGTTGATTAGGCCTAAGGAAGTTACCTCTTTATGAGAAAATGCTTTAACATACCTTGTTTTTTGCACAATAACGAGTTTTTCCAGTGCATACATACAGCTTTATCTGGTTAATTCTGATCTATTACATCTGTGTTTATGTGGAAGTAGGGGAAGCTCACATCTAAAACTTAAAGAGGAACTATGCAGGATTTTTACCATAGCTATTGTACATTTTTACCTTAATTATGCAGCTTCAGAGTAATTGAGATGTTCTCATACAGTACATGATCTGTAACTTGTTACAGGGAGAATAGAGCCTCTCTGTCCTCCACCTGGCGTCTCTGAGCTGAAAACCAACCTTGCAACATCAGTGCAGCACTTGGCCTCGGTCCCGGTGTCCCAGCTCCTGTCTCCGTGCTCCGTGACACAAATGCGCTCTGTAACCCATAATCTTTCATTTATGATGATTAAGACTACACAAATACACATCGTAATATTGTATATGTTACATAACGTTATCCACCGCTCCATGGATTGCTTTTTAGGATTGGCAACCAGACTGATATAGTTCCTCTTTAAAGAAGCCACTCGACCGATGGAAGCTCTTTGTCTTTTCCTGCTCATGTGAATGAGAAGTGCAGTAGTTATAATGGTCCTGATGCATAGAAACAATATGCTCAGCGCTGATAGCACTGCTCCGAGCATCCGGGACACCATGGAAATGTAAACAATGTTCAGTGGTTGTCAATGGAAGTGACATTGACAAGGTGGGTGAGAACCACACCACTTGTCCCTTTGCCATCATTTCACCTTTAGTGAAACCATGCTTGTCAAGAATTTGTTCCAGTATTATTACAAATCTCTTGTAAATTATACTAAAACAATGCTGGAACTGACTTGTAAGAGTCCATCTTGTAGCAACTAGTTAGAGAAATGGAGATGACTGGTCCGTAGCAACACACTGGGAGCTTGAACAGCCGAGGTCAGAGATTGTGTAGTCATTCTGGGAAACAATGATTTGGATTACAGTTTTTCTGTTTGATTTTCTTTCCAAACTGAGCTGCAGCTACAAGTATTGTGGATTATATCTGACATTACTAAGACCTTGCTATAATGCTCAAAAATGTATTGACAAAAGCAAAAACAAAACTAGGATTTGCACAGGAGCTGCGTTTGAAAGATGGAGATGGAGAAGCAGAGAAGCGTTTGAGAACAGATGTCAGTGGAGTGGTTAATTTTCTCCTGGACACACACCTAGCTTTTTGCACAATAATCCCTTCTCCCAGTCCATGTAAACAGCTTTATCTGCTTCATTTCCTTCTATTACTACATTATCGCAGTTCGGGTGGCGTAGAGACTGTGTGAGTGAGTCTCAGGGTACCATAGCCACAAAGCAGGAGCAGGGCAGAGGTTAGCATCTGGCAACCTTGAGTCTGGAGGGGAGGTGGAGGGGAAACAACACGCTGCAGTACCTATTTTGAGTTTGACTGCAGCAACATTTTGGCCATATAGCTCCTTTAAATCTGGGGTTGGTAATCCTGTTCAGAAACATGTTTTGTTACACTGGGTGAAATGGTCCTTCTACCTTCAGTAATCAATACATTATGTATCAGAAAAAGGAACGAGAATAATCAGTCCTCTGTGGCAGCTGCAGGACTGACACAACTCCGACCAATCCAAGCTCCTCGGTGCGAAGAGCAAAAACCAATCAGATGCCTTCATGTCTCGTTCTGTCTCCGCCCCCCTCGATCCCTGTCTCCGACGCGTGTGCACAATCTTCACGTGTCTCTGTTGCCGAAAGAAATCATTGTACAGAGTTACAGCAGAACGGATTTCATGCTCATTTATGAGCAGTGGCTGAGAAAATGCAGCCCCAGTTACTACTTCCAGCGTTACTTGTAACGTTACTTGTAACGGCTCGCCCCGAGAAAAAGGCAAGGAAGAGAAAGGAGGCTGAAAAGGCTGCTAACAAAAAGGCTCTGGATAAAGCCAGACGTCAAACCAGAGGAAACATCGGTGTTGCTTTTGTGGAGACAACTGAGGGATTTGAAGTGATGCTGAGGTTGTTCTCTTTCTGTTGGACAGGTAATTATATGTTTTGCTTCGGGGAGGATTTGTTATTTTTATGAAATGTGTAACTTTTGCTAACGTAGCTACTTTTGTAGCTTGTATTAGCCTAATGCTAATATTAGCTTCTCTGTGGGTTTAAAATCTGTAAAAAATCTGGTTATGATTTTTCACTCTCTTATGTTTTTGGTATGTGGAATAAGTTCAAAGATAGTTTTTCACCATCTTAAGAATATAATCAGAGTCCACCCGTTTCTCTCTCAGGCCAGCACGGAGGTGCTAATGCATGCTTTTATCTCCTGTCGGTTAGCTTATTGTAACGCTCTGCTCTCTGATCTTCCTGAAAAGAGCATTTCTCCAATTATTACAAAACTGAACATGAGTGCTGACGAGGACCAGAGGGCAGGAGCACATTACACCAGTTTTAAAATCGCTGCATCGGCTCACTGTGTGCTTCAGGGTTTATTTTAAGGTTCCTTTATTAGTTTTTAAATGTCCTGAAGGTCTTGGGCCTTCCTATTGATCTGACCTACTTTTACTATATCAACCCTCGTGGACCCTGAGGTCTTCCGGTGCTGGCCTTTTAACCATACCACAAGTTAGATCTAAAACACAGGGGGAGGCGTCATTCAGAGAGTGCTGATGTTTTTAGACAAAAGACAAAACACACACCACATGTTACAAACATCACCCACCACTATGGTTTTCTTTTATGAAGTGATTAAAAAACAAGTAAGGACAAGTGTAACAATAGTGAGACAGATTGGACCAAACACAGCAGAGAATAAACCAAACAGAGGAAACAACAAATTAAAATAGGAATAATGATTATAATTCCAGAGGGTATCTAGTAGAAAAACAAATAAACAAAAACGTGTGTGCGTGTGTGTGTGTTTGTGGCAGAATAGAACAATGGCATTGAGGTTTTGCATGTACGATGAGCTAATACATGTGTAATACAAAATACATAGATTTATAAAATAAGAGGAAAAGAAGAAAGAGGGGCTTGTGTATGTGTGCTGTGGCCTGTTTGTTGCAGTTTGTAAACACAACATTCAAACTGGCCCCCTCCTCTTGGGCTCAACTGTGCTACTCATGCTGTTTGCACAACTTCACCTGTACTCTGTTTCTGGCTGGGGAAAAAAACACCGACTCCCATCCAGAAACATCCCATCCACCCCAACACATCAAAAATACAGACTTATGGGGGGGGGCTCCATAGACACAGTCACCATCACCACACATGAGTAGAAGCCCATACATAGGTGATGATTAAGCAGGATTTCTTCTGTATAACTCCATATTTTGTTTTCCAGGAAAACACTGCAGACTCTACCTTTAACTCTGTCAGTGTTCAACACTCATCGATTTTCAAGTGTGCACTGACGACATGGAATATAATGAAGGCTTGAACAGTGAGAATCTGATGATAGATCATATACATTTTGCTAACTTTGTCTTTGCACAGTCCAGAGCTGACTGCAACTCCTTCATTTGTCTTGAAACAGTAGTGTTTGTTAATGTATGCTTATTTCATGACTTCATTGTAATAACTAAGTAAACTGAAAAAAGAAAAGAATAATAATAATTACAATAATAATGACTGGCTGTTTCTGACTTCTAATTAAATGCTACATTTCCATTAGTGAAATCTGAGAGTGATATGGATATGTCCTCATAGTGGCATCTGAAGGATGGAGATTGACAGTTTGTGGCTGGCTGCCCTGACCACTGCTTGTCGGCACATTGGGAGACAAAACGTTGGTCCATTCTTGTCTCACACGTACTGATGAAGCCAACAAAGCCTGCTCCGGAGGCTATGGTGGGTGTAAACCTGCGACAGACGCACCTGAAAGAAACAATAATAAACACACTATGCTACTATATTAATGAGGACGGACGAGGGGTTATACCTAGGGCTATGTTATTATTAGAATGTAGCAACTGTACAGACCTCTTCACTGATTTTGTTCAGCATGTGTCCCAGGTAGTAGACACCCATCGGCTCCCTGGAGTACCACACATCAGCTTCGGGTGGAGATAAAAAGATTTCGCATCTGGTGGACACTTCAGAGACATTTTGAAATCTTTTCACTGGACCCAGAGGATCCCTGGGCCTGGCAAACATGAAACTTGTTAGGTTTTCCTTGTGAGTCATTTGGATCTTTATAATCAGTTCTCTGAGGATTCTGCACTAGGCTGACATATTTAACCCCATCTTTGTCTCTCTGGATGATGAACTATGTCATGTTCAGGGGCCTCATGTATAAAACTGTGCATAGGATCCTTACTAGAAGTGTACATACGCCCAAAAGCCAAAGTTTGCATGTTCCAAAAAATATTCAGGAAAAAAAAGAAACAAAACCCTGCATACACACGCTTGCAAGCAAACTAACCTTTATAAATCAGACTCCCTACAAGTGTGCGCACCTGAATCGGCTTCACGTCTCGTCCTGTACACGCCCCTTTGTTAACCATAAATGGTCAATGCAAGCCACCTCCTAAATGCAGTCTGCATATAACTGAGCCTGTGAATTGGCTGCAGGTGTGAAAGTGTCAGCATTACACATGGGGCTCACCGCTGTATTTTATACATTTACAGTAATTAGCAGGAACGACAAAGCTTTGAAGTAGCAGAATCAGTTAGTGGTATCCTCCCCCCTGAAATACAAACCAACCAATGAGCGAACCAATGCTTGACAGGAAAAAAAAAAAAATAGTGTCATGATTGTGCAAACAACAATTTTTTCCAGACTTTGAGATTTAATTGACTCTCGATCATATGTTCACAGTATCTTAGGAAATGATCCAGCTATTGACAGCATGTTAGGCAGACTGGATGCTTTATTCCATGCAGCCGTGCCGTCTTCTCCTCCTGCTCTCCGGGAGTGGACAATATGACGGGGAGACGGTGGTGATTAAAAACAAAGAAGGAAGTTTGATTTTGAATTTTCAGTTAGATTCTGAGAAGACGTTTCCAAAACAATTACTCAGTCCAATGCAAAATAACACTGTTGAATTTAATCGTTCTGATAACATGGACCTAATGCAGGGGTGGGGAACCATGTGCCATGGAGAGCCATGTGTGTGCAGGTTTTCCTTCCAACCAAAGACTTCAACAGGTGATTTCACTGATTAACACACCTTCAGCCACAGAGGTGTGTTAATCAGTGGAATCACCTGTTGAAGTCTTTGCATCAGTAGAGGGTGCTCTAACACCAGTGGGTCCAAGCAAACAGTCTCTGCTCTGCTTTGCTCTGCGCATGTGCAGAGAATAAACGCGCTGAGCAGCAGTAGCATGAGCTAACAGCTCTCCTGTCGTGTGTTTGGATCCACAGATCCACAGTTACACTGTCGCTCAGCCGCTCAGTGCCCGCCGCCTGAGCGGCTCATGCTGCCGGACCAGAGACCCCTAGCTCTGGCGCCGGTAACACAAGTCAAAAAAAAACCTGCTGGTCACAGTCTCATGCCTTTTTACAGGAGCAGTTGGATAGCCACGGCAGCTGGCTGGTGGTCATAATTATTAACACGATTTACACATTTATTATTTTTGCCAACTCACAACATCACAGTAATCTGGAACGACTGTGTATGTAGGAAGCTACACATGGTTTGAAAGATGTGTACCAGTGCCCACATTCACACCGCCCATGGATTTTTATACATTTTGAGTAATACGTGGAAAGTAGCGTACACACACTTTCCATGTGTACACATAGTTTATACTTTTGGCCCCAGCAGTACCTCCCCCCACCACTTAGCAGGAGAGGATGCTCCTCTCTGGGAACTTATCAGGCTAGCAAAAAACTTGGAAAAAAGGAGGCTGACACCTACTGAGAGTGAAAATGAGGACATGTGGTATGACAGAGAGGAGGAGGACATCAAACCTAACCCTCCCAGATTTTGTGGAACACAAAATGCCAATGCTGCCAAAAGAAAGCAAGCTGGGATGAGTTTCAAGTGGGAAGTGCTCACAGTGAAGGGCGTTTACATATTTTTAACTATTGTCATTTTCACTGGCCTTGTGACAGCCCACCACAGGTTTTTTGCTCTTTGCACACTGAAGAGGAACCCCCTTCTTCAGTTTATTAGTGACTGTGATTGTACAGTATGTAGATGTGTAACTCACAGCTGAGAAAAGTCCTGATGAAGACCGGTGCTGGTGTCAACATGTTGGCTGTGTTAAAAATCAAACTGCCAACTTCCATTTTTTGGTTTAAATTTTAACATTGGCTGTTGGGGGACCATCAGGAAAAGCAGCATTGGGGGGGGGGCAAACTCTTCTTCATAAAGTGGATGGACATGAGAGACATGATAGTGTGCTCCACAGTGCACCAGGCCTACACTGGACAGACTGTGAGGAGAAAAGTGAAGGCTGGTGTGTGGAAAAACAATACTGAATTGTGGACTACAATCAGAACATGGGTGGTTTGGATTTTCTCCAACCTTTTACTTAGGCAAGGAGTTCAGGCAGGACCCCACCCAGACAAAGCCCACCCACAAGACCATCAGGGAATGGTTGGCCAAGGAGCTGCTGGAGTTTGCTGATGGCTCAGCAGCCACCCTGCTACCACCACCACCACCACTTGCATTCCCACATCCTTTGACAGTGAGGAAACCAGGGGCAGAAAGCACTGCAAGAGGTGTCACGATGCAGGAACACCAAGGGTGAGGACAGCAGTGTATTGCAGGAAGTGTTAGGTTGCACTCCCCAAAAAGAACTGCCTCCAGCTGTGGCATGACAAACGGATGATCGTGTGTAAATAATAGTGTCAGAGTTTTGTAAGAACTGGACTTAAAATGCAGACTTGTAAGAAAAAATAGGGGAGGTGAAAATAAAACGTATAGAGAACATGAAGGAAACATGAAACAGAAAACAACACGGCACAGGGAACTAACGCAGACGATCTGCCAGAGGACAACAGAAAACAGAGAGGTTAAATACACGAGGAGAAACAAGGCACAGGTGAGATGCATGATGTAATCACAGGAGACCACAGGAAGACAGGACACTGCACTGCAAATTCAACTGAAGAGGGGAACACACAGAGGACAGTGTAAATACCTGTTTTAGTTTCATACTGTATGTGGTTTCACAGTTTGCATTTTTATAGAAATAATTGGTTTGCACTTTTATAGAAATGTTTTTCCAAAAGAGGACCAATGGTGAATTGTGTATTAATGTAAATAGTTTACTGGTTTAACCAGGTTGATTTTACAATCTGTGTTGTCAGATTAATAAAAGTAAATCTGTTCCATTTGGTTCAACATTCAGCTGCTCTTTGTGGTCATTTTGGAATATATACAGGTCTGCTTGAGTTAAAATACACAAAGTAGTTTCTTCCAGTCTGGGAGAAACTTCCATTGTTTCAGGGATGAGAGTTCAGGGTGGTGTTGAACTGTCTTACAATACTGAAAAATACATTTATTTCAAACTGTTGGTAAGGCCAACAAGTACTTCCCCCTTTTTACATGGTGCTTTCAAAATCAGCAACCAGTCAATGCTGTCACAACAGTCGCTGTATCATTCAATTATTCCATTCAACCTGGCAAACAAAAAACGAGTCAATATTGTGTTTTTCTGTTTTTCTAACCAAAAATGGAATATTGTTGAACATGTATATATGTCTATGCATAATAGATTCATGGTCTATGTATGCATGTATATGTCTATGGTAGCCTCCACTTCTGGCGCTTAGACCGGTCTGTTCCATCTTTCACCATGGTAAGTGCTGCTGAGGATCATGGGAAGGCTAATGAAGCCTTCATGCACATATGCGCAAAAAGGGCGCTCGCAACACAAAGACCCCATGGGAAATGGGAAAACAACAAACAAACATCACTCTTCCATTTTTTGGTTATACTGAAAAACAAGCTATTGACTCGTTTGCCAGAATGAATGGAGTAATTGAATGGCTGGACGTTACACTGTGACGGTTTGCACTTGTAGTGTCTGTGGGGGGTTGATTTTGGGGTGCCAGCCAGAGGGCTGTTCCAGAAAGCGGGTTCAACAAACTCTGAGTCTGTCTCTCAACTCTGAGTTAACTTACTCTGAGACGGAAACTCTGAGTTTCCGGTTCCAGAAAAGCTGATATGAATTAGTTCAATCAACTCTGAGTAGGTTCACCTTGAGTTACGCGCGTGCACAACCACTATAAAAAGCCATAGTCAATGGATCCCCAAAACCATGAGTGTCACCATGACAACAATCAAAAAGCGATCAAGTTACTTCAGTCTGATTGAGCTCGAGGTCATGGAGGCGGAAATCAAACACCGCTGCAGCGGCAAAGGAGAGAGAGGCGGCGTGGGAAGACAATGCGGCCCGAGTCAATGCGTACGTTTCAACTATTCAACTGAGTTAACATTTAACTGTAAGATCGTCACTTATTTGCCTCGTTAAATAGGAATAAAATCTGATTTTCGTTCAGGTGCAATCCAGCGGGCGAGAAAAGAACTTGGAAGCAGCTAAAAATGAAATATAAAAATGTCATACAAAGCCTTAAGGCATGTTTTTTTGAAATGCCTTAGGTTGTTAAAGTAAATATAAATTCAGTGGCTACTTCAAATAGTAATGCAAATCACTAACAAAATGCTGTTTTAACATGCCCTCCCACTTAGTAAATTAAAACTTGATATGTTTAGTCTATACATTTATAGTTTATTAGGCTGCATTTCAAATGTGACTGTGTTCATGAACACTCAATAAAATACTGTTTGAGAAAAAAAAAATTAACATTTGAGTTCTGCTCAGCCAACAGAAAGAAGGCAGAGGCCCAAAAAACGGGTGGAGGGCCACCTCCACCCACTTTGACAGAGGCTGAGGTGATGGCCCTCAGCCAAAACTCTAACCGGCCAGTGGCTGAAGGCATCCCCGGGGAAGCTCTTCTGAGCCCGGCACCCCCATGGACACAAGTGCCTACATCAGATGCAAGTATACACTTTTGCCTTTTTTAATCAAATAAAATAAAACAATTATATATATCCTATTTTATTCACCCAACAGTTGAGGATGGTGTCCTCTGCCTGGTTCAGCCTCCGACTGAAACAACTGAACACCCTGCAGCTGTAAGTATTCCATACTCAGATCTTGCCTCAGGTGGTAGTTGACAGTATTCTGAAACAGTATCTCTCTCTATCACAGGAGGAGGATGAGGAGGATGAAGAAACGCTGTCTGCTGCCACAGGGAGAGATCCAGAGGGGCCAACTGAAGTATGTCTTAATATTATGTAAAGGTACTGGCAGAGCCTTACCCATTCACATTCCTTTACATTGTTGAGTGAAATATAGTTTGATGTACACTGAAGTGATGAGTGGACAAACAACTAGTACATTTTTGTCTTTCAACAGAACATGGCTGGGCATCACAGGCAGGCTCCATCAAGTTCAGCAGCACAGCTTGATACAGTGAGATTTTATGGTCAATACCTGTTAAATCTGTATGTAGAACTGCAGCAATTGAATGTTGTCCATATGTTTCTCAGTTACCAGCAAAAGAGTTGTACAGAGTGCACCTCATAAAGAAAATTTAAAAAACGGAGAAGGAAATGGTGTATCTGGATCGCCAGATAAGAAAGGCAGATCTAGAAATTCAATTACTGGAACGCCAGTTGAGGTGGGTGCATTGGTGAAATAGATGAGTATGTTAATGATTGGAACTATTTATAAATTCTAACTGTTGCTTTTGTACTTGTAGGGAATAAAGACAAACCAAATCACATTTGAATGTGTCTTTTATTATAATGTTCAAAAGTAGTTCCTGCAAATGAGGTCCCTGACAGCTCTTCCATCCCAGACATCTGCAGGGTGGATGGGGGTGGTCATCCTCAGGGTCATTCACTTGTACGGCAGGGTGTTGCTCTCCCCTAATAGTTGCAATACTGTGGAGAACAACACAGGCCACAATGATGTCACATGCCCTCTCTGGAGTGACCCTGAGCTTGTGCAGGCACTGGAACCGGGATTTGAGTATGCCAATGGTCATCTCAACCCGGGCTCTAGTCCTGCAGTGGGCCACATTAAAACGCTGTTGGGGCCCCGGCTCAGGGTCAGGGTAAGGGGTCAACAGAGAGGGCTGGCATGGATAGCCTCGATCCCCCAGTAGGTAGCCGTTAAACTCTCCTGTAATTATAGAGGACACATTTGAGTGCATTAAAAAGGGAGACAAAGAACATTTGTAAAAAGCTTAAGTTTCCTTACCACGTGCAAATCTGTTGCTCAGACTACACTCCCTGTAGATCCGGGAATCATGAACTGAGCCAGGCCACTTGGCTCCTACATTTGTAATGACGTAGGTTGCATCACATATGATCTTCACAGTGCAGAGAATGACATCAGTTAGTTGTATTGTACTATACATTTTCACACAGTCTACATATTTGTTAAGATTATAGATCATATACCTGGACATTGATGCTGTGAAAAGACTTTCTGTTCACATGATCCACCTCATTCTCTGTAGGTGCAGTGATGGGAATTTGTGTCCCATCTATGCACCCTGTTACATTAGGAAGCCCTGCAAAATGACAGTTAATTAAGCTACTGATCTCACGCTGAGGTAGCAGCAGAATCATCCTATTTAAAAAATATAAAATAAAAAAAATAGGCCTATATGATTTCTACATCAGTTACCTGCAATCCTGTGGAATTCCTCCTTGATGTTCCGGGTGGGTTTGTGTCCGGGGAACACCACCATCACCGGCAACAGGCGTTTCAGTGCCAGGGTAACTTTCCTAACCGCTCTGCACACTGTTGCCTTGCCATAGTGCTCCGCATCGCCAATATTAGAAAGAAAACTTCCGTTCGCATAAAACGTAGCGCTAAGCACAAAATTTGAAGGGAAGTGAGTGCACGTCCGCGGTGTGTGAAGTTGCTAATGTGAGGCCGGAGGAGGCGTTCAAGATAAATTATACCGTTTGACAAGAAGCGGTAGCGCTCGAACAGATATTCATCTGGAAAAGAGAGAATATCCAGCCTGGGGCGAAAGATTCTCTCACGGCGCAAATCGTTTCTATTAATTTGCGCTTCCATGTCAGTCGGGTTTGGGAGGAATGGACACGCCATGTTGTCTCCAAGCGATTTTCATGCGAGAGGAGCGAAGAAACTCCGGGTTATTTCAAGATAACCTGCCAGCGAGCAGGTTATGTTCACAGAGTCTGTTACCATGGTGACTGACTCAGTGTTTCAGTTACCTCACTTTCTGGAACAGAAAACCCAGAGTTTCCCTCTCAGGGTTAACTTACTCAGAGTTGTCACATAACCCGCTTCCTGGAACAGCCCTCTGGTCTCTCTCCTGACATGAGATGTTTGTTTTGTGTTTTTTTATTCGTTGTTGGTCATGTGTTGGTTGTTTGGTCGTTTAAAATTATAATATATATATATATATATTTTTTTTTTTTTTCACAAAAAAAGAGAGTGAAAAAAACGCCTTCAAACACAAAGGGAAACACCAGAAGACCAAAGAAAAACGACTCAGGCCGAGGAAAAAAAAAACGTCTGGCAGCAGGCCTGCGTCACTTTGTCGCGTCGTGTCAGTTCGTCAGTCGGTCCAATGGAAGGACATGTGTGGAGGAGATCCGGAAGAGGCTGAATCGTGGATTTGTGGATTTGCGGAATGCTGGTTAAGTCCGGACCGGGAACGGTGGATTTGGAGGTCGTATCCTGACGGGGTGATGAAAACGGTGAGGACTAACGACTCACTTTTCTTTCTTAATGAGCATAGGAGCTCCGACGCCGCCGTGAAATACTCCCTGTCTCTCTCTCCAGCAGCCAAATGAGTGTCAGGTGAGGCGGAGAATAAAAACGGCGCCATTACCGCCCCGGCGAATCGGGTGCGAGCAGCACTCCGGGGGTGGCGACGAGGGCGTGGTCAGCTGGCTGTCACAACACGGACCCACAACCACTGTATGAAGAACATGTCAGTACGAGAAACAAAACAAATTTACCGTAAATCTTGCCTTTTTTCAAAATGATTCATTTTTTTAAGTGGTGAGTCACCATGACTCCAGTCTTGGAACAAAAATGTTTTCTTCAGAACAAACTTCATGAGATAAAATGTTCAATACTGTTGAACTTTGAATAAACAAATGAGCTGTGCTCTGTGTAGTAGCAGGGCAAATACACACATTACACACATACCTCCTCTACTGAAAACTCTCTCCACTGTGCTTTGGCCCGTAGGTGGCAGCATCAACACTTTCAAAATAAAAGACTTTATTGGTTACATTTTAATCTGGGAATTTCACACATTTGGGGTTTAAAAAAATTCACAGCAGCTGTGGTCTCGACTAGTCTCTACAAAAAATCTTGAGTCCAGCTCGACTGAGACCGAGGCAAGACTGAGTAAAAATGCAGTCGATTCTGAGACAAGACCTTGAAAATGTGGTCTCGAGACCAAGACCGGTCTCAAGTACTACAACACTAGTGAACATCATCTGACATCATCAGTGATATACAAATGACATATTTTAGTACATTTTCACAAATTCAGATGCCACTGATGGTGCCAAAATGGCCATTTTGGAGACACGGCCTTAACTGTCTGTACTAAAACCTCTGATTTTGTTCTGCTTCACTTTATTGGTTTATTGATAGAGGTGTAGAGCTGCAGCTGCATCATTCCAGAGGGATACTCACCCTGAAAATGCGGGTGTTACGACCTGTCTAGGGAAAGGGGAAGCAACACAAAAGAGCCAGGTGGAGTGTGGCAAACGAAAAGGAATTTATTGCCGTTTAGACAGAATAGGTGTCCAATAATAATAAATAACAAACTGAGGGAGAGGCTGAGGGTGCGGGTTAAAACAAAAAAAAAGAATACAACAAAAAGAGGGCTCTTTAAGAGCTATTAACAAAAGGGAGGCTATAGCAGCTACCAAACAAAACGAAAAAGGACCAGCACCCCCTACCTGGTACAACCATAAGTGAAAAAAAAACAACAACCACAAAGAAAAACCCACAAAGGGGAAACGCCAAAGGTAACAAGTTTTCAACACGGTTTCTTGTTTTCAAAGTAACAAAACAAACACTATTACACAGCGAACGAATCTCCCTTCCAAATGCACTCGGCAACCAACGAGGCGCACCGTCCGTATCAGACAGCCGCCCCGAGCTTCTGGCGAGGTGAGCCTTTCAGCCGTTGAGTCGGAGGAGGTGCAGCCATCGGTCCTGGTATCCACCAATCCGGACAGCGGAGCGAGGTGAAGGCGGGGTTGTCGGGCCAGGAGCCGCACCAATCCCGGACAGCGGAAGAGAAACACACACAGCGGAAGGGACACACACACGCATACACTGCAGCCGTAACAGCGGGTATGAAATTTTTTTTTTTTTTTTTTTTTTAGTTAAACCTGAAACTTTTTCATTTGTGCTGTGTGACATCTTCACTTACTTTTCACCAGTAACACATATACTGATATTTACAAATTCCACAATTTTCTTCTACTCTGACACCAAAAGTATTCACATAGACCTTATGGTTGCAGAGATATACTCATTGCATTATGGGTATACAATTTTTCAGCAGAGGCCTATAAAATAGGGCTGGGGTGAAAGGGATATGAAAAAAACTGTTTATACAAAATATGTTGTAATTTTAATGGCTAAAGAGCTGAAAGAGCAGAGTGCGGTTAAACAAATAACCATAATTCAAGAGGGAGAGAGAGAGTGCTGCAAGATAGTCCATATCTTGCATGAATGAAGATGATGACTGTGCCATTCACAATACCTATTTTTGATGAGCAGACTGCACAAGAACTGCAAAAACAAACAAAAAAGCATTTCTAAAACATGCAGCCACATTCATGTATTATTACCTAACACAGTCCATGTGCCGTGGCCTCTCTGCACCCAGAGACGCTGCGTTAAGCTGTGTGTTGCTGTTCGGGTGTAATTAAGACTGTGTGCAGATGGAAATTTACGTGGATCTCCGCATTCATCAATCTTTTAGTAGCACCACTCTTTTCATAGCTACTCACAAAATCTTTCCAGTGTTCCTGTCTGTGTGTAGTGATTGTGTAAATTTAGAAATGCACGTAAATTGTTGAAAATTACATTTTAAATTCATCTTTCTCTCTATTATGTTCACAATACACAGATGCCTCTGAAACACGTAATTTAAACATGACTCGAATGGAATTTGTTGTGTAAGTTTTGCATCCAATGAACATTTGGTGTAAAATATTAAGGCATACAACTTATGTTTGTGTTAAAGTGCAGGATAGGTTTACCTAAAAGAGCAAACAGGTTGGTTATTATGTTAACAAACGTGAAGTTGTTATTGTATAAGAAAGAAGCTTACAGTCAAGTAAAAATGTGTTGTTATGGCCTTGGAGAAGATGAAACAACGACTCAACACCTAGAGTCCGATAACATAAATAAAAGGACGCCAACAAGGATTTAAAGATTGAAAAGAACAAAAGTCCAAGCTTTATTGAAACTAATTCAACCAAACAAGCATTTAACCCAAAATCAAAGAACTCAAAAGGGGAATGTAGGTGCCGGCTAAACGAAACAAAAGGGAGTCGGAGGACAGGGACCGACCCAGCAGTGGGCCGTAGGATCCCTCTCCCCCGCCAACTAAAACTGCCTGACAAAACTACCCTAAAACAGGAGAACCAAAACTGAAAATAGGACCACCGGCCACCTACACCCCAAACTAAAACAACAAAGCCCAGCGGCCTACAGATGAATTAACAGACTTTCGAAAAGATAAGCTAAATATTTGTTTGCCAGTAATGACACAGACAATAATGAGACAGTAATGACAGACAGCCATCTAGAGCTGAGATGTATGGTAGGGGAAAAGCAGAGTAAATGTTAAAACACACAAAACATTTTTTCCTAAGTAGATTAAGGAAAAAATTCAGAACAAACAACAGAACAAACCGATAGGTTTTAAATCTCCTGGAATTTCACAACACATCATAATAACATTGAAAGGTAGATTACAGTAGCTTAATAATAAAAAATCAAGTCACACTGGCCTTAAAAACACAGGAAACAAACCAAGAACCCAACATTTTCAGCACGGCAAGACAAGGCATGTTTCATGACATCACAACCTTAAATTTTCCCAAAGAAGTCATTTAGGTAAGCATCGTTGGACGCCATGGCAACTGAGCAATCCATGGCAATGCCTGAAGACATGGTGTAGGACAGTTTGAAAACCATCAAGGTTTCTTTTACTGCGGAACATTTCATTATCAAAGACAAGAAGTGCATTTCCAGCCTCCTGGTGCCATCCAGCAAGTGTTGAGTTTCCTAAAAAGATTTCAAAATGGAGTTGTTCAAAGTCAAGGCCATTTTCACTCCATCAACCACAACGTGCAAGACCCCGCTGGCTGTGGCCAGCAACAGCAAGGTCTTGCGCAGAAGCTGGCATCCTTCACAGCAATGGAAAGGCTGTTTGGAGCTGAAGGATGTGGATTGTTTCTTGTAACAGGACTGGCAGTTGAAGTTGCAACAACTTAGTTTTCCATGGTGTGGAGAGCATTGTCGTTGTCCTCCATGATAAGTGGACAGTTGGTGAAGGATAGGAGGACTGTAACTTCACTGCAGATATCTGGGTGTCCCACCTGTTATGCCCAGCCTACGTCTGGTGGAATAATGTGTTAAACTTTCAATTCTGTCATAACTTGTGAAAAAACGTTAGACAGAAAATTTGTACCTTGATCTGTTTGTACAGTTTTGGTAAACCAAAGGTTGTGAAGAACTTAACGAGAGCTTTCAGAACAGGCTTGGCTTTTAGTATGCGTAATGGAAAGGCATCCAGGTAGCGTGTGGCGGCGCACATCACCGTCAGAATGTACTGGTTTCCAGATTTAGTTTTGGGCAGAGGGCCGACGCAATCAACCAGTACCCGTTCAAAGGGCTCCCCAAGCACCGGAATCGGATGCAGAGGGACCAGTGGGACGGGTTGATTTGGCTTCACAGCAATTTGACATACATGACATGAGCGGCAATATTTCGCCACATCTGATTTTAATCCTGGCCAAAAGAAATTACGCAGCACTCGAGAGTATGTTTTCTTAATGTCAAGATGTCCAGCTAAGCTGCAATCATGTGCCAGACTGAGCACGTGTGGTCTGAAAGCTTTCAGGACAACCACCTGGTTCACGACATTGATCTCACTTGAGTCAGGGCTCCACCTGCGCATTAACACGCCATTATCCAGGAAGAAAACAGGTGACATGTTCCCTTCAGTGGCTAGAGTAGAGGACAGACACTGAGTTAAAGACGAGTCATTTTTCTACGCATCAATTACCATTTCTCTGGTCACATTCAAATTCAACTCTGAATCAGCAAAGGACACTTCAACCTCACTCACACATGTTGGCACTTTCTTATGTGGTGTGTATGTAACTGAAGTGGCAGGTTCACCTTCATCTAAGGTAGCCATAAATGACTCAGACAGATCCACCACTTCTCCCAGTTTACGAGCCTGTGCGCGCGTAACGGTGCACACGGGAAACACATTTGGCACAGTGGATGCAGAGGGGGCAGAGACAGGTACGTCAACAACTTCAGGTGGAGGAAGCACTTTTCCTCCGGCCAAATCATTTCCCAGAATAAATGACACCCCACTAATCGGAAACTGTGGGAGCACGGCAACTTTCACAGATCCTGTCACTAAGGGAGAATGCACATGCACCATGTGCAGTGGGGTCCGAAGTACACTCATTTTAATACCCCACACTAACAGATCGGAGTTGCAGGCAGTGTCAGCTGAAAGTGGCAGAACATCAGTCAACATAAATGAATGATAAGCAGCAGTATCTCTGAGGATCGTAACAGGAACCTTGTCTTTCTCCTCCCCAGTTAAAGACACAAAACCTCAGAAATAAATGGTTTGAAACGGGGATCTACGTCCCCCTTTAACTCAGACTCAGATGCAGGGTTGGACTCAAAACGTGTGGTGGGTGTAGATGCGGTTTGAATGAACGCCACACCAGTGGGAACCTTAGCGTTTTTAAGCTTCTCTTTTCTTTTAAGAGTTGGGCAGACAGCAATCACATGGCCTGGCTCATGGCAATAGTAACAATTGCAGCTCTCACCAGCTGCCGGTGACGCGGTTTTGCGCGTCAGTTTTGGCGACCTGTTCTTACGCTCAGTTATTCAGTTCGATGGACTAGGTGCTGGTGAAGAAAACACATTTTTGTGAGTTAAAATAAATTCATCAGCCAGGGCGCAGCTTTCGTCACAGAGGATTCTTTCTGCTCATTTAAATAGACTAATAAACACATTTTTTTGTTACAGTTAATAGCAGAGCATGTGAGCAGGACAGACGGGGTGAAAATTTCCACTCCTGGCTCACAGACCGTCAGTTTGCACTGCTCATCAGCTCATCAGAAATTTTATCCCGCTCCGCTCGCTCACCACTCCGCTTAAAAAAAAAGACTGCATCATACAACCCTCACCTGTGATCTTCTGTTCTTCTGTTCCCGTTTTTCCTCAGGCTGCGTCATTTCATTTCATTTAAAAAATAAAAAAACTAACTCAACTAAGACAAGCCAACAAAACCTCTTTACCAACTGCAACAGCGTCGCCGCATTCTTTTTCTTCATCTTCATTATCTCTTACAGAGATAGTACGCTTGTATGATTTATCGCTTTCTTTTCTAAAGAACACAGTGAACTCCATATTTTTCAAAGAAAATGGTGGTTGGTTGTCACGCGGGTGCACAGATGCATTCTGGGTGGGGCATGAGCGGCTGGAGTGAAATTGGAGCAGGAGATAAGGCTCCGCTCCACATTTTAAAAAAATATCCACTCCTCACTACACAGAATCCTTCTGCTCCCCATTCTGCTCCGCTCGCATGCTCTGGTTAATAAAATAAAACCGAGTGTGATGTTTACTGCATTTATAACATGTTTACTGTATGGGCCAACGATGGGAGTAGAATTCGGTATTCGGTTTCAGATTTGACCGAATCTTCAACGATGGATTCGGTATTTGGCAGAACCCCTAAAATCAGGATTTGGTACATCCCTGCTATGAACACAACATGATACACCAAAATAAAAGTAACTAATGGAATGTGATGTAATGAACTAAATAATTTCATTTTTATCCATCTGTCACATTTCACCTCTTACATAACAGAGTGTAGTAGTATGTCAGTAGATCACAGCTGGAGGAGGGAGACTGTATTTAACAAGTGCAGCAGAATGAAAATACAGAAATACTAGAAACCACACAGCTTCATGCTCCAAGTCCAACACTGACACAAGTTCCTGTTTACACCCACTCATCACCCAAACTAACTCCCAGCAACTGAAATTGAGGCATTAAACTGAGATTTAAAGAAATGGATGTGCATGCTGGTGATACCAGAAGCCTGTATCATGAAGCCAGCTCAACTTACCCAGGGTTCCTCCCAACCTATCCAGCTGAACCTATCCACAACGATGGCAGTCTGGATAAGCAGGGTCATGACACTGGTTATCAACTCGGTAACTCAACCCAGGTTTGTCTTATTGTGAATGGGTGAACACACACATATAAAGAGCAGGTTCCAAGGCAGCAGACCAATCACAGTCATGAGTGCGTCATTTCATCTGGTAAGTTGGACTTTAATTCCATGACATTACATGGGCTTCAATCAAGCTGGAAGCTGATCCCACAGTCATATCAGTACATCCAGTTGACAGTCTGAATGAAATCAACATGACTTTGAGCTGTGTTAGAACTTAGCAGGGACAGATGGCAAAAATATACCCTTCCTCTAAAAAAAGTGAATGCTCTCCAACATCATGAATGAAGGGTAGAAATGATCTTTATAACATTTGCATCTGCAAGCTGTCCATTAGGCCACACAGTCTGTGTACTGTAAGGGTGGCACTCCGTGTCGCACAGTCAACATGTGGCTCCAGGATAAAGGTATTGAGGTATTAAGTAAGTATTAAATGTTAAGTAAGTACGGGCTGTGAGAACCGGTACCTCTGGTGTATATGGGCATCATGAAAATATTACAGATTTGATCGATCCTGGAATGATGGATGATGGATCCTTTCACGCCGTAACGCTCTCATTCTATCTCAGCTGGGTGAAAGGCACACTATTTTTCCCAAACAGGTGATTGGATGGTGGGTGGAGCCTTTTATTGGAACCAGATTGTGTTGATATTAGTGTGTCGCCACCAGCAGTGACCAGCAGAGGGGGGTGGTGGTTGTGATAGGTGTTGGATGCCGTCCTGTAGGGGTTCTGGTTACTGAGAAAAAGAAGAAATAAAAAAGCAAGAGGAATACGAGCGGTTAGCTCGGGAAACAAAACAAATGTCTCATCATTTTAAAAAGATGAACAAAACACAGATCAGTCCTGAAAGCTACCCTGACCCGGAGCAGGTTAGCCGTTAAGAATGAATCCAGATTTGTGATACCGGAAGCCCAGGGTTAATCCTGAGGTTACCTCTCTAAACCGGTAATCCTGCTTCGTGATTCAGGCCTCAGCTGGTGACCAGCAAAGTCTGCCCATCAGAAGGAATGAAACATAACACTGTGCTTTCTCAGTCATTGTACCTTTAGTCTTCCAGCCCCTACAGAAACAAATTCTGTGTCTGTGAATTTATTTAAAAGACATTGAAACACATTATCCAGTGGAATGGAAAAAAAAAAAAAAAAGCAAACTAATCCAAAATGAAACGTTCAGACTTGCTGGTGATAAAGTCTTAAGGAACCTTTTAATTCTGACGACTGGAGGCCCAACAAAGTGACTGCACTCACTGAAGTGTTCACGTTCATTAGTCCTCCTTCCTTATTTCTCTTTTAACATTTTACCATCAACCACAGCACTGAAAGTAACCCTCTTCATTACCACAACACAGACTCAAATCCTTCTTAATTATTACAGGATGACATTGCCTCAGCTCAAATGAGTTTCCTTCACACTTATCTTCAAAGTAAATAGCTCTGCAAAAGCTTTTCAAAATAAATAAACAGAGGCATTGCCAAAACTCTGCATCCAGTTTTAAAAGTCCTGCCATGGGCTGTCCCATGGCATTCATGTGTTTTACAGTTGGCTTATATAGCTTGCACGACCTTTACCGTCCCCACCATTTACATGGACTCTGATGTTTTCTGGCCGGTTTGTATGTTGCACCATTTTTCCTGTTGGACTGCATGTTTCTGTTTTTGAAGACTTTGAAGCTCTTGTGTGAATATGAACCTGAACAACAGAAAACTGGACCCACACCAGTCCTGTAGGTTGTCAGTGTTGTGAAGGAGTTTTTCTTCTGGTCCTCAGGAATCCTCTGTCTGCAGCCCACAGGTCATGTGGAGGTAGGGCCCAGTTGTTAACTGTTGGTCTGTAGGCTGTCTGAAAAGACACTGACAGACATGTATCCGCTGACTGTTGCTATAGAAACCAAGGTTATGGCATAGGCACAGCCTGGGTTTCAGTGTCTCATGGCCAAGTAGTAACACAGGACAGATAAACAACATGATGGAGGCGAAACTGTAAAATGTAATCCTCACATGGATGTGATGTGGTTCCATGAAGAATTTTGTTTAGGCGTGTGACTAGGATGGATGTACTAAACTTGTAGTGTTAACTCTGTTGCCTTTGTTGCACCATGCTTCAACAATTTTTTCTGCTCACAAGATTTGAATCACAAATTATTAATTCATGGAATCTCAAGTATCCAGTTATATAGATAGAAGATGGATAAATATTTATTTGTCACATGCAAGGACAAAACCAGGTTTAAAAACAGTGCAAATGCAACACCAAGCACACAACTGTACCAATGTAAACACAAGAATATATAAAACATACATACTATATGCACGTGTGCAAATGGAAAACATCACTGCTAATCTTTCTATGAAAGCACATACACTAAACAAATAAATACACAAGCCCATAAAGTCATGATGTGTTCTTGATCCTTATGGCCTGAGGGAAAAAACTCCTTTTCAGTCTCTCAGTCCTGGTTCAGAGGGAGCGCAACCGTCTGCCAGCGGGCAGCCACACAAAGACTCTGTTATCAGGGGGTGTACGGTATGTCCTTGATGATGTGGGCTGCCCTCAACCTGCAGCGTTTGTTGTAAATGTCCTGCAGGTCAGGCAGAGGTGCACCCAGGATTATGATTACAGGAAGTAGCCAAAGGGGAAAACTCCTTTAATTCTCTGAAAAAGTAAGTCAAGAAAGAACAGATATAAACCAGAGAATAAGAGCTGGAACATAATTACATTTCAGTCACTGACTACCATTAGATAAGTTTGGTCAGGCTTACAGAGACAATACACCTTTAGGCTTATTAATTTGTTTTGCACATATAAGACTAGAAGACGTGTAAGATGAGGAGTTTTTTCAGCTGTTCATTCCTGTCAGCTTGCAGAGGAGGAGTCCTCACACGTCTCAGGTCTTTTCAGCAGCTTTACACTTCCTTGGTGGGAAGGGTGTTTTGTTCTTTATTAGTGAACATTTGGTTACATGTTAATTAGCTGCCCACCTACTGGTGAAAACAAAATGCACCTGCAGTGTGTGAAGCATAATGAAACACTCGGTGTAAACCCACATGACAGTTAATGCATTCCATCATGAACTGACCTACATCAACACATCAGCATGTGGCACATCATTCACATGTCAGTGCTCATGAACACCAGTGGGTAAACAGAACTTTTACTACAGTCGATCTTCTCCTTCTTCAGTCTGTGTGACACATTTTTGTTGTGATTTCTTTTTTTGCACTTCTGTCTTCCAGTGATTCCTGACCATGGCTGCAAATAATTTTACAAAATAAAACAAAGAGTTTACCTTATCCAGACTTTATGCAGCTACAGCACCTTGAAGTACAGCAACGGTTGTCTTTTCCATTTATTTAGTTCCTCAGTAATATAATGTAATATATAATAGTAGTATAAATGTGATATGAGGGTATATAGTATATATGGTAATAATTTTGAGTTATGGTAATCAAGACTCTTCCTGTTTGAAGATATGAAGCTAATATATATGTCTCCCTCCTTTGTCTTTGTCATGGCTGTAAGCGCCAGGCTGTGACTGTGTGTGTGTAAACTTTTATTTCTTTTGACATTGTCTGTACAATGGCGTCAGAGACTATTCTGTGATGCACTCCATTTCTGCAGTGCTATTACACTTTGACTTCATTTTCAGTAAATTGTGATCTGCCTTCTGGGTTTTTATTGGAGGATCCACTCAGCATTCTCTCAAGCAAGACCGATATTGTCACTGTCAAACCACTAAATCACAACCGCATATAAAATTGTTTGTAAGTAGAGGTTATTTATAAGTAATGCTTTAAACACCATATATATATAGTGTGTGTGTGTGTGAGTGCAGGTGGGGGCGTTTCTTGGCGCTACTCTCTCTCAGTTGCCTCTCACAGTTTGAAGTCAGTAATGCTGCGTTCACACTGACAGCCTCTACCCATGGTCAATTACGTAGGAGGCACAGCAGGCCAGGCTGTCATTCAAATCACATCCAGAATAGGCACAAGTTTCAAGCGGGCTCACCCCGAAGGCATAATCACATTAGTCACTCAAACTGTCCACATTTCATGTTGACCAATAAACAGAAAAAGCCCCCACGATAACTAAAAGCAGGTTAGTGTCATCTGCAGTGTTTTCATGCTTCTTTTCGAAAACACAAACTTTTACAACTGACATGCACAGACCTACTGACAGACTAGTTTTTGGTGATGTAGTATGCTAAGACAGTGATGTTTTTTTGTGTAGCGGGTGTGTGTGTGTGTTACACAGGTGCTGTGCTGCAAGATCGATAGACCATGTCATTCAGTTTAATAGAAAGAACTTTAAGCCCGAATTAAACTTTCCCTCCATCGAAGGAAAACAATATGAGGTGAGGAGAGAGACAGAGAGAGGGAGAGAGAGAGAGAGAGAGAGAGACAGACAGAGAGAGGGAGAGAGGGTGTGAGCAATTAGAAATCAAAGAAATTCTATGTAAAATCAGATGTTCAGCAGCAGTGAGCACCCCCATGTAGTCAGAATGGTACGATCTTGGCTTTAGAACAACATTTTCGACTATTGGACTATGAGGTGGATAGTTAAATCGGACTCCTCCAAATCGAATTGTTGAATAGTCGACTAATCAAAGTCACTCCTAGGATAATTAGCAATGCCTGAAACTTCTCAGTAGGGACGGGTATGATGGGTCGGGATTTTATCAATACTAATACTTATTGATACTCTTATTGATATTGCTCTCCATAATTTGGTGCAAACAATAAAGACATGATGTGAAGATATGTGACAATATTCAACAGTCACTTTATTACTTTTTTTTGCAGAAGAGCAATGTCTGATGTTGATGTGCCTCAGCTGCTCCACTACCACAAGCTAAACTTAAACAATATTAAAACTCACTTTGACTGAGTCTTCAAGACTTTCTCTCTCAGTTGCCCTTCATTTATATAATGGAGTGTGGCTGTGATATAGTGATCCTGTAAGATACTGTTGCATCCGCCCATTAGTGCTTATGGCTACTTGTCAGGACAGCTCACACTGAGTTCAAACCTAAGGCCAGTTTGGCGGATCCCATCGGCATCAGAGCCAGGGGGCTGCACTGAGGGCGTAGTAGGTGCATCAGCAGCAGTCACACACGCTGCACTGCTTCAGGTTTATACAATGTTGTATTTGTTAGTGTTTCATAAGGTTGCTGATATTGCCCCCTTTACTCGCAACTACCTTTTTACATATATTGTATTTAGCTGTATTTCCATTTAATTTAGTTAAGAGAGCCCAGACTTTAGACTGTTTGGCCTGTTGCCCATGACTGGAGAGCACAGAATGACTTTGTCTTGTCTTGTCTGTATACAACTTCTATGTCACGTCTGCCCGTCCTGGGTGAGGGATCCCTCCTCTGTTGCTCACCCTGAGGTTTCTCCATTTCTTCTTGGGAGTATTTGATCAGTGGATGTGAGGGTCTAAGGCCAGAGGATGATGTCATGATGCTGTGTAAAGACCTGTGAGACAAACTGTTTGTAAAAACGGGCCTTGCCTCTGCATTCAGTGGTTGAGCTTACAGTCAAAGGCATGTGCATGCTTTTGTCACACAGAGCACGTCCCTCCTGCAGATCCAAACCATGTGAAAAAGCAATGTTAGAAAGAACCTACATTAGGTAAATACCAGTAGCAGCACCGTTTGTCCAGGAGCTTATCAATACTTCAGTACTGACCAGTCACAAATTGGTACCAATTTAGTTCTGGCTCTTGATACCCATCCCAACTTGTTGTTATTGTGGAGCTTCCTGTGCTGTATGCCCCCCCTGCTTTCAGTTCAGTCCTGAATCTTTTATCTTTATCATTAAAATATAAAAGTGTTCTGAGAATGCATTATTTGTGTATGTGGACAGAGGTGGGCCGCATTTGTGAGATTTTCAAGTGGGCCCTGAGTTGGAAAAAAACGAGGTCCGGAGCGGGGCCAGTTGTGTTCACGAACCTTTAACATTCAGTAGTACAAAATAACAGTTTCAAAATAGGCCCAATAAGTCAGAAAAATGCTCATCAAAGTGTCTGAATAACTTCTTAAAAAAGTGGGGATGAGGTTTGTTGCAGTAGAGTTTACCCTAAGAAAATGGGCATAAACCCGAGCCTGTTCGAGACCAGACTGAAGTGTTGCTCTTTGTATCAGAAGAAAGTACCACCTTCTTATTTAAATGAGGGGTGAACATGACCCTTCTTCCCAGTTCACCCCTTGCGATTTGTCCAGATATAATGGTGCTGTCTTACATCTATAATCTCCCTGCCCCAGCTAGGCAGGGTCTTCTTTCTATGCCACTTGTGTCACGTTTCTTCTTCTCGTGCATGTTACCATACTTTACTACACTGTAGCCAGAGCAGGTGCTGTTTGGCTTCGATCAGCATTTTTCTAGGGACTTCTCACTTTCAGGGGATTTTCCACTGTCCTGCCTTCTCTAAACAGTTTCCTTGTACACACACACATTCTCACCCTCTCTTCTCACTCTCTCTACTTTTTCGGAGCCCAGTGCTTTTCCTTTTTTACCAAACACCACCGAGCCAGGAGTTTGTTAATAGCGACAGTGTGATTGGATCAAAGTTGATTGGAAGACAGGGTTGTGTGCACACGTGTGAGTTCGAATGTCTCAGCTTTCATGAATTAAGGATTAAGGGGTGCAGGGTTGATCCAAAAATGGGTCAGCTCCAGCCAACAAGTGTTTCTGTTTCTCTTTTTTTGAGTGCGTGTTATTATGTCACCAGGTGTTCAAACTTCGGTCAAACAGACCAGTTTGAGTTGCAGGCATCTGGGAGGACACGGGACACGGTCTCACTCTTTCACCAAATACACAAAGATCTGTGAAAAAGTAGTTTCCTTTAATTTCCCTTTCTTTGCAATAAACGCGAACATCAGCCACAGAAGCATTTGTTTTATGTTTTTAATTTTTATACTAGTTATGAACATCTTCACCACCTGCAAAGGTGACTTCAGTTATCACATTTATGGATTATAGACAGATGTGTAATGGCTCTGTGGGTGTTACAGTCAGCCTCTCTGGTTTTACTCAGAGATAAACAGCTCCATCTCGACTTCTCTATGTGTAGGTAATTTGATAGGTCACATGGCGGCTAGGCATGCTAATATTAGCTAACTCGTTATCTAAATGACAGCTAAAGGGAGGCTGTGTTCTAATGCAACATACCAGGAAATATAGCTTATTAATTATTGAAGGGACCAGCCAAATGCAATTTGTATTAATTTTTCAGTGAAGACACTCAGCAAAAAAACTTTATTCAGGTCAAATATTGTAATTGTCATTGACAAGAATAAAAGTAAATACAACATGTAATGGAAAACTTGTTTTTTATGATCTGTAGGACAATTTCTTTTACAGCAACTCTTACCTTTCTGGCATTTCACACAGCAGAGCACAAAAAGTCTGAAAATGAACAACTCCCCCTCCCTTCAAAGTCCCACCCACCTCTTCCTCCTGCCTCACCACCACACACCCCTCCTGCCTGCGTTGGCAAGGCAATCAGTTGTCTGATTCAGAGGTGTAAGAGGTGGTAGTAGGAAGTGTTAGATAGTTACATTACTGGTAACTGGAAACACACAAGGAAGATAATGTCACAGAGTTGAGTTCTGAACGAGCCGGGCAGGCTGGACCAAGATGTGCTGGTCCGGACTTCAAAGCCTGCGGGTCGGGCTGGGTTGTGTCTTCATTTTCAGGCCGTTGAGAACTCAATCACAGATTCTACAGTAACCGTTAGCAACCGGATGCTTGTTATCACAGCTCACATCGGGCATGTGGAGGTTAATGTTTAGAAAGTTTCATTTCTGCTGTCATCAGGAGGTATCATCTGAGTGGACCATTATCACAGCAGTGAGTAGAAGACTGAGGTTTACTGCCCCATGCTCCATCTGGGGTGGGGTGCGTATCTTTGTGTGTGTGAGTGTGCGCGCGCACATGTTTGGGGGGCTTGTTTTCCCACCTGATGAGTTCTTTATTAGGTAAAAACAGCAACATACATCCTGTCTCGCTTTCTCTTTTCTCACCACTGCATCTCACACACACACACACACACACAGGTGCATGGTGTAATTTGGTTGTTGACAGCAGTGAAGCATCAGTCCATCTGTCTACAGTAGGTAACAGACTATATTTATACTTGAGTGTATGAAGGCCTGTCAGTGTGTGAGTGTGGCACCATTGTTTGTTTGCTTTGATAAACATTTTTGTATGTGTGTGTTTGACGTTGACTGTGTGTAGGTGGCTAGACTGCTGTGCATTCAGCACCCAGCGGACAGCTGAGAAGAGCTACAATGCTCTACCTGCCCACACACACACACACACACACAATTACTCCATGAATTTACAATCCCAATCACACACCAATGCACACATTTATTTGTGTTTGGTACACAGAACAAGCTCTATCATACAAACACTTTGTCTTGACTGCACACACACACGTATAGATTTTTTTTTCCCAACACAAAGCTCATATTTACATTCAGCCCCCCTTCTCTTTGTCTCACCCACACCATTCACAGAACAGATGCTCATCATGAGTTCTCATCGTCATCTCTCAGACTCACCCAGAGCTTATGACTGGTAAACGCAGCACTTTGCTGTCAGGTTTAATACTGTATATATTGTATAATTTGAGTTAGGGAGTATATTCTGTTATAGTCCATTATTCTATGTGCGTTATAGAAAACCTAACACACAGCAGCATAAGACACCACTCAAGGACAGAGGTCCTTCGATAAAGAGGACACAGATAAAATGTAGAAATGTAATTTTGGGTTAGCTGCCCTTTTAACCACAGTGTAACATACATAATGAGCTGATATCTAAAAAAGTGTTGGTGGACTGATTTCCCACGTGCTTCATAGTATAGTAATTCCTTATGGAGAGCACCTGTGTTAACTCCTGCCTCTCCAGAGAAGTTCACGTTCAGCGTGGCAGAGGGTCAGTTTTCCTTTTGACGCTGCCCCTGCAGAAGGCGTCTCTGCAGAATGTTTATTCTAAAGATCTGGATGTTGAACCATTTCTCTGTGTCAACTCTTAGACAAATGACGTCCAATACACGGCGAAACAAAACACATAATGGATTTAAACTACTAATGAATACAAAAACTCTGTAGAATGAAGATCCTTGTAAGATGAAGAAACGTCCATCTTTAGACAGCACAGTATCTCAGCCAACTCACAATCTGCCTCTCTTCTAAAAAAGTACAAGGGAGACAAGTATTGGTACTAACAGAAAGAAAACAAGGACTGTGCCTAACATTTAAAATCAACACAAATGTCCACCATCTCAAATATCTTACTAGCATGCATGGATCTCTCTCAGGACTGTGGAGTGAATTTCAAGAGACGGCGAGGACATGGAAGCTTCTGATAGAGGTTTTTTTTTTTTTTTTTTTTTTTTTTAAGAATATTAGCAACTGTCCCATAGAAGAAACAGAAGTAAATGCAGGCATTTCACAAGACAGTACAATAACATCAAGTCCTGTACCTCTTCAGTGAGTGTCTCTGGGTCACATTGCACCAAGGGAGCTGTCACAGAAACAATCTCAACCTCAATTTGACATGTCTAAGATATACCCACAGATATGTGGGTTATAAATCAGACATAAATAAGTTGCACAGTGCATCACAGATATTTCCATATTGACCTCAGTATCCTCTGCTGCCAAGCCGGACTGAGACAGCATGCATTCCTGAACATCAAGGGCCAAAATCTGCAATGGAGAAATCACTTTACATGTTTGGCATTATGCTTTTGGCATACTTTTGAATTCTATGGCATCTGAAGGTAGTGGAGTTGGGTCAAACTCATGTTGCAAAGCCACCATATACAGGGCGTTTTCTCTGGCCCTGGAACAGTGAGAATTATGGTCCTAGTGTCCATCAGAATCAGGAGGAATCATAATCACTCTTCTTTTACCCTTGTGACGGCCACATGCAGCTGTAGGGCCTGCTCTGTGTTTTACGCCCTCGTTTGTTGTGTGTGTGCTGTGTCTGCAGGTATCTTGATGGGCGGGGTGTCATTTGGGAGCACCTGGACAGTCTCCCTGAACCTTTAATATTGGGCAGTCACTTCCTAACTCTCTCTCCCTCTCTCTCTCTCTCTGTCTTTCTCTCTGTCTCGCTCTCTCTCCCGCAAGACTAGTGCTGCGTGCCCCTAGTGGCTAGAGCAGTGAGTCTACGTAGTCTACATGTACAGTCTCCATGAGAAGGCAAGGCAAGGCAATTTTATTTATATAGCCTGTTTTTACAAACAGTTTGTTTCAAAGGGCTTTACACAGCATTATGACAACATCCTCTGCCCTTAGACCCTCACATCGACTGAGGAAAAACTCCCAAGAAAAAATGGAGAAACCTCAGGGTGAGCAACAGAGGAGGGATCCCTCACCCAGGACGGGCAGACGTGCAATAGATGTTGTATACAGACAAAGAAAACAATTTACAACATGAAATACGGAAATCATGGAGATGGAATCAGTCAGTTAACGAGAAACGAAAATGATGAAGGCAGCTCCTGGTGGGCAGGGAGGGAAGGCCAGCTTAATGGGACCACTGGACGGCAGACTGGTTTAACAGCAGGAGAAAGGAGGTGATGGAGGCGGCGGTTGGTTGGTTGGTGCAGGGGGATGGAGCTCTGAAGAGATCTGTGGAAATACAGAGAGAGTGCGAGACAGCAAGGCCAGACTACAGTGCAAGTGCAACAAATAATGGCAGTTCAAAATGTGAGGGGAGAGGAGAGGAGAGGAAGGATAGGAAGGATAGGAAGGATATGGCTCCATGTAACCTGATGTGTCCCCCAGCAGTTTAAGCCTATAGCAGCGTGGCTATAAATGGATCAGGACTACCTGAGCCAGCCCTAACTAAAAGCTCTCTCATAGAGGAAGGTCTTAAGCCTAGCTTTAAATGTAGAAAGAGTGTCTGCCTCTCTGACCCATGGAGAGAGCTGGTTCCATAATAGAGGAGCAGGTAACTGAAGGCTCTACCTCCCAGTCTGTTTTTAGAAATACTGGGGGTCACTAACAGACCTGCATTCTGGGAGCGAAGTGCTCTGGTAGGACAGTATGGAATAATGAGGTCTTTCAAATAAGTTGGAGCTTTGTTATTAAGAGCCTTGTAAGTAAGTAGAAGGATCTTGAAGTCTATTCTATATCCTACAGGAAGCCAATGGAGAGAAGCTAGAATGGGAGAGATGTGCTCTCTCTTATTAACTCTTGTCAAAACCCTCGCTGCAGCATTCTGGACCAGCTGGAGACTCTTCAGAGAGGTTTTTGGACATCCTGACAAGAGAGAGTTACAGTAGTCCAGCCTAGAAGTAATAAATGCGTGGACCAGTTTCTCAGCATCACTCTGAGAGAGGATATTTCTGATTTTAGACATATTGCGCAGGTGAAAGAAGGCAGTCCTAGTCACATGCTTTATGTGAGAGCTGAAGGAAAGATCCTGGTCAAAAATGACTCCAAGGTTCCTCGCTGTTGAACTGGAGTTAAGGGTGATGCCATCCAGAGTAGCAATCTGAGTGGAGAATGTGTCCCTGAGATGCTTGGGTCCAATCACAATAACCTCTGTTTTGTCAGAGTTCAGTAGAAGGAAGTTAGAAGACATCCAGGATTTGATGTCTTTCAAGCAATCTTGCAGATTGATGAGGCAGCTTCTATCATCTGGCTCTATTGATAGGTAGAGCTGGGTGTCATCAGCGTAGCAGTGGAAATTGATGGAGTGCTTACGGATTATATCCCCTAATGGGAGCATGTAAAGAGTGAAGAGAACTGGCCCTAAAACTGAGCCCTGCGGCACACCATACATAACTCTGCTGTACTTTGAATGGACATTATTAACATTAACAAATTGAAATCGGTCAGATAAGTACGAAGCAAACCATTTTAGAGCAGATCCTTTGATCCCGATTTCGTGTTCAAGTCTATGCAATAAGATGCTGTGATCGACGGTATCAAATGCAGCACTGAGGTCCAGAAGTACAAGTACAGAGACAAGACCTCTGTCGGAAGCTATAAGAAGATCGTTGGAAACTTTGACCAGTGCTGTTTCAGTGCTATGGTGTTCCCTAAATCCAGATTGGAAAGCTTCAAAGAGCTCGTTACTGTGCAGGTGTTCATGAAGCTGCATTAGGACAACCTTCTCAAGGATCTTAGAGATGTAGGGAAGGTTGGATATAGGCCTATAGTTGGCTTATGCATCCGGATCAAGAGAGGGTTTTTTAAGTAGAGGATTAATGACAGCCACCTTAAAGGCCTGTGGCACATAGCCTGTAACTAAGGAAAGGTTGATCTGGTTCAGTATAGCAGCGTTAACTAAGGGGAAGACATCCTTGAGCAGTCTTGTTGGGATTGGGTCAAGCAGACATGTAGCTGATTTGGAGGAGGTGATTACAGAAGTTAAGTCTGACAGGTCGATGGGGACGAAGCTGTTCAAGTATGCACCAAGTCTGGGAGGTGCTTTCGTAGGGGCTGTAATCTGTGGTCCACTACTGCCGATCCTTGTTCTGATATTTACGATCTTTTCAGTAAAGAAATTTAGGAAATCGTTGCTGCTGAGAGTCGGAGGGATGCATGGCTCAACAGCACTGTGGTTCTTAGTCAGCCTGGCCACAGTGTTAAAAAGGAACCTGGGATTGTTTTTATTCTCTTCAATTAAAGATGAAAAGTATGTACTCCTGGTGCTGCGAAGCTCTTTTTTATATATTAATAAACTATCTTTCCAGGCTCGACGGTCTTCCTCGCGCTGGCTGGAGTGTGTTTTCCTTTCCAGCCGTCTGGTCTTCTGCTTCAAGATGCGCAGATTTGAATTGTACCAGGGAGCTATTCTCTTCTGGTTGATGACTTTCTTTCTCAGAGGGGCTACAGCATCAAGTGCCCCAAGGAGTGTTGCTGCAGTGTTGTCCACAAGATAATCTACCTGCGAGGGAGTAAGATCAGCATAGCTGCTCATCGTATTACCAGAAGGTGTGGCAGCAAGCGCTGCTGGAATGAGCTCTTTAAATCTAGAAACAGCAGTGTCAGATAAACACCTACTGTAGTGGTATTTTTTCCCAGGCGAGGTGTAATTTGTTAAAGTAAATCCAAAGATTATTAGAGAATGGTCAGACAAGACCGGGTTCTGAGGGGAAACTGTGATGTGATCCACTTCTATTCCATAAGTAAGTACCAGATCAAGGATATGATTAAAAGAGTGAGTGGGCTCATGTACCCTCTGGGAGAAGCCAATTGAATCTAAAAGCAACTTGAATGCTGAGGCCAGACAGTCGTCATCGACGTCCACGTGAACGTTGAAGTCGCCCACTATAATGACTTTGTCTGAGTTCATTGCTAAATTTGACAGAAAGTCAGGGAATTCTTCTAAGAACTCAGAGTAAGGAGCAGGAGGACGATACACCACAGCAAGTAAGAGTGGTTTCTCTGCTCTCCAGTCTGGGTGAGAGAAGCTGAGCGTAAGGCTTTCAAATGAGTTATATGAAGCATTAGGTCGAGGGTTAATAAGCAGATCTGACTGATAAACTGCAGCCACTCCTCCTCCTCTACCAGTGTTACGAGGCACATGGTAGTTAATGTAACTGGGAGGGGTAGATTCATTTAAACTGACATATTCATCCTGTTGCAACCAAGTTTCAGTAAGAGTTAGTAAGTCGATTTGGTGATTGGTGATCAAATCATTTACTAGCAGAGACTTGGATGAGAGAGATCGAATATTTAGCAAACCACATTTAATAGTTTTATTTGTTTGGTTTGCTGATGTAGCGGTTTTGATTTTAACTAGGTTGTTATAATTGGCTCCTCTAGCTTTGGGTTTAGGCTTATACAGCCTCGAGGCAGACACAGTTTTTATGGGGTATAAGCAGGGTTGGGTGGGTGGCAGCACATAAGAACCTGCAGAGGGGCGTGTAAGACTGCAGCTCTGCTTGCTGGTCTGAACTCTGGGTGATTGTCGGGGGTTAGAATGACTAACACAACGTGCTATGTTTCTCGATAAGAGAGATGCACCATCCAAAGTAGGATGGACGCCATCTCTCCTAATCAGACCAGGCTTTCCCCAGAAACTCTTCCAATTATCTATATAGGCCACGTTGTTTGCTAAGCACCACCTAGACATCCAGCGATGGAACCACCACATGCGGCTAAACATGTCGTCACTAGACAAATTGGGCAGCGGGCCAGAGAAAACTACGGAGTCCGACATTGTTTTTGCGTAGTTACACACCGATTCTATATTAACCTTAGTCAACTCCGACTGGCGAAGTCGGGTTCATTAGCGCCGACATGGATTACAATTTTACTGTATTTGCGTTTACTTTTTGTCAGCAGCTTCAAATTTGCCTCAACGTCGCCCGCTCTGGCCCCTGGGATGCACCTAACTATGCTCGCCGGAGTCTCTACCTTCACGTTCCGGAGAACAGAGTCGCCAATGACTAATGTCGGCTTCCCGGCGGCGGTGCCGCTGAGAGCAACAGAGCCAACATGCCGAGTTTGGGTCTCAGCGGGTGTGTCGCTGAGTGGGGAAAATCTGTTGGACACATGAAGGGGTTGGTGGTGCAACACGGGCCGTGTGGACTTGTGCTTCCTGCGTGCTGTCACCCAGCGAGCCTGGCTTCCCGGCTGCTCGGGAGCTGCGGGGGAGCTGTTAGCGGCTGCTAGGCTAGGTGGCTCCGCAGTGGCTAAGGGGACCTGGGACGCTACCTGAGCTACAGGACTAGCTTCCATGGTGCGGAGCCGGGACTCTAGCTCACTAAGCCTCGCCTCCAGGACTGCAAACAGGCTACACTTGTTACATGTACCATTCTCATTAAAGGAGGCAGAGGAATAACTAAACATCAGGCACACTGAGCAGGAGAGAGAAGGAGAAGTGGAGGGAGAAGCAGAGGGGGAGAGAGAGGCCATAGCTATGCTAGGTAAGTTTGGGTTTCGAGGACGTTGAGTGCAGCAGTACAGATAGGGTCCTGTGATAGACCTGAGTTATAAAGACTTGTGTAATGAACTAAGCGTAGTGTGCAGTGGTGCTTAAAGTGATTAAGTTAGCAGAAAGCTAGACAGAGGATTGAGGGAGAGCGTCTAACTCAACAGGCACACACAACAGGAAATGACGCAATGACGTAATACGCTCACCGTAGCAGGAAGGCGGCAGATTCGATGGGCCCGTTGCACAAAAAAAAAGAAGAGAAATGATTTATTTGTTTGTTTATTTGTTTGTTTACTTGTTTTGGTTTTGTCTTCATTCACCGAACACGCTGCTAACTGAGAAAAGGCCGGTGTTGAAGTAGGTAAACACACGAAGCACAGTTTCCACACAGCTGTGCATCTGCAGATGTGAGCACGCTCGTCTGTAGCTATGGTAACCAGCTGTAGGCAGTCACGCGTTAGAAATCCCAGGACTGCCTGTTATGCTCACGCGCAAACCTACAAAACAAGCTGTCCTCCCCTCCGCTTGACTTTCCCCAGTCTTTGTCAACGCAACATGGCCACGCCCACATAAATAACAAGTCATGAGTAGCATGGGCTGGTAGTCAAGCTCTGGTCAAGCCAGCTTCCCAAGACAGCAGCACACTGCGGTCAGCATGGGGCAGCACTTACAAGCTGCTATATTGATCTGGTGTGAGACAGACGGCAGTTTAAATCACATGTAAGGAGAGATCTCACTTCCACTTCAGTAGTATTAGTTTTTTCTTTCTTTCTTTTACTGGTCAAGCACTGCTTGCCTTGTTTGCCCTGACTGCCACTGTGGGAGAAGGGTCTGATTTACTGCCAGCTATGTGGACCAAGCTCCTGCTCCGGTCTTACCGGGACTGTACAGCCCTTAGCAGAGAGCCTCAGATCCCATACTCTCCAAGCACCTCCTAAAGCCATGAGGGACACGGTCGAATGCCTTCTCCAAGTCCATAAAACACATGTGGACTGGTTGGGCAAACTCCCATGAACCCTCAAGCACTCTGTGGAGGGTATAGAGCTGGTCCAGCTATGTCCAGGTCTCCCTTGTAAAAGAGATCCCTGATCCCACTGGGACTAACCTGGTTAAATGAATAAATGAAGGAAGAAACGAATGGCAATTCAAAGCAGTTCTTGTAAACAATATCTGTGGGTATCTGTTATTATTTTTTTGCACCGTTACAATTAACAATCATTAATATATAGTGCTGTTTCTCTCCCTCCTCCCACGCTCTTCTGCCCCACCCCCTTGTTCTTCTCTCAAATGCAACTGGTCAACACAGACGGTCAGTAGCTATAATGCAAAAATTGAAAGGCTGAGTAGAGCACAGTGTCCATGCACTGATCTTTTTGCCCCACTGGTTCACCTGGTGTAGTGCGCACGCATGGTACACTGTAAATTCTAACAAGTTGACTTTACTTAAAGGAATTTAGGAAACCGATTACCTTGGGAAAAGTAAGTAAACAAACTTAATTGTGTGAAGTAGAGTGAAATTTTAATATAATAATAATTTTAAGTAAGCTGTATTTTTTGAAGTTGTGAACACTTAATGTACCTCAGTGTAGTGAAATTCAAATCAAGCTGTTACAACTCAAATACTTTGAGTCATAATAACTTAATATATTCTGCCAAAACAAGTGCGCATTACTTGAAATTTGTAATAAACTACACTAAATGTATTCTAGTGTAATCCACTTCAAAAAGGTTGACAGGAACTCAATAAAGAAAGCCGTGCCAAAGAAGTGAGCAGTACTTTATTTTTAATAAATGCACTTAACAGACCTTAGTTTAGCTAACTTAAAAAAAGAACTCACAAAATAACATTATGAAAACCAACAATTTATTTTCTATTTCAGTATTGTAAACAACAACAACAACATCAATGAACATGCTGTTCATTGTGACACTTGTCCAGAAAGAGACCATCAAAGGTAGAGTTCGGCTGAATAATTTGGGGGGGGGGGGGGGTGATAGATGAATAAGAACAAATAAAATAGTGTTATTCCACTCCTATATTGACAATACAATACAATTTTTAGGTCAGACCATCTCTGCAGCACTACAGTACTTAGATTTTAATGGGGTTTACCAAATTTGACCTCTATCGAAAAATTACATATAGGCCTGCTGCAATTTGAAAAGTAGTAGTTGACCATATGGCGATGTTTGTTAATACTGCAATTTATCGTTCAGCCCAAGTCCAAACCCTTCTGTTAGCAGAGAACCAGGCCAGTCAGTGAGTTATGTGTGTTTGTGAGAGAGATTGAGTATGAGCGTGCATGCGTGCGTGAGTGAGTGTGCGAGCGAGTGAGACAGGTGTATGTCAGTGAGTATGAGCGAAAACCATTGCATGATGTATGACAGAATGAGTGAACCTTAAGAGTGAGAATGAGTGTGAGTGTGGTGTGCTGATTGGTCTGGGTGTAAGCTAACAGAAGGCTCTCGATTCACAATGGACACTTTCCTAAATGTCTCACAGCAACAAACAGACCTGGCAACATTTAGTCTGTAAAAGTTTAAAACCTGAATAAAACTGATGAAAATCTGATAATTAAAACTGGATTATAACACAGAACTGTACTTGTACATACATCTTCAAAGCAGCTAAATGGAAGTCAGCTCTTAGCAATTTAACACCTTTGATACATATTAAACCTGTGTTGCAGAAGCACACTACATTCTAAAACTAAACATCACATACTCTATGCTCATTTTCAACAGTTTTTACGCATTACAAATTAACGCTTAATGGTAATGGCGGGGTCATGTGACCTACAAGCATGTCTTCTGCTGCCTTTTTTTATGCTTTCCAATTGCAAATGTGAAAAACAGCCAACAAATACAAAAAAGCATGCATAGATACTTGCTGATGGCCCTCCAAATACCTCCTCCCTTTCCACAATTATGAGGTAGCAGTAACAGCACACTCATAATACTGAGTCAGATGAGTATGATAAGAAATAAGGCTGAACCAAAAAAAAAAAACAGTTATTGTGACGATTCATAATTTTGTGAGAGGGATCATTCTCACTCGTTGTATATCAAACATGTTTTCTTATTTCTCAAGAGTACAATATGGAGACTTCTGCCAATCCACATTAAATATATAAAATATGCAATAATGTTTTGTTTTAACTGTTCAGCCCCATCATACTCACACTCATTCACACATCAAACTTATGTAAACAACCAGTATAACTATCCCTAGCCACAACATCTAGCTGAGCTTTTGTTGTCCGAGGTTCAACAGTATCTTCTGGATGAACTCAAATGTGTTCTTCATACCTTTGGGGTAATCCAGATGGAGTGCATATATAAGGCCGAACAGAAGAAAAAGTGCTTGAGAGATTGTGGAAATCTCATCCATGACAATGGTTCCTTCAAGGATGACTGCAATGCTGTTCATCGATGGTGGTGTGTCCTCAGTCATGACTCTAAGAACCCCAACAGGCACCTGAGTGAAGTCATCTGTAGTGTCCGAATCCTGTGTTCAAAATAAAAGAACAAACATAAATTTAGGTAGGATGTTATGACCCCCGGTTATAGTGTGTTCATTCTTGTAATCAAAGTGTCTGCAGAAATCATAATTCAAAATCACGTAGAAGAAGCCAGCACTCACTGATTTCACTGATTTCCTCCTCAGTGAAAGACAGTTGGCCACAATCCAAGACTTTCTTTTCTGGGGATTGTCCTTTCTTTTCTAGTGAACTTGTACAGTCTGAATCTGTTTTGGAAACAGCAAACAGTTAAATCAATAAATCAATTCCAAAAAACTTTTTGTCACATTTATCATCATTTTATTATAAAAGTTTTTAATGTAATAATTTTAAAATTGTAGATCAAATTAAGACACAAAATAAACATGAAGTAAAAGTGATTAAGAGTGACAATACCGTCTCTGAAGGAGTAAGAGAGGAGGTGTGGTGGGATGAAAGGCTGCAGCTGCTGAGCTGGTCTGGCCAGGTAAGACAGTTGGCACCACCTAAAGTAGGCTATGTGGAGAAAAAAATTAACATAAGTAAGCACAATTTTAACAGTCATGTGTGACCTCATATGTCCTTCATATCTAAGCAATATTAAATTATGAACTGATTGATAAAAAGTTTCAGCAATGTTTTCAAATTAGTGTAAATCAGACAGCAGTTCAATGAGTCAAATGATGTTTTATCTAGAAGTATTCATCATCATCCATCTGTGTACATAACTTCATTTGAAGGTGTCATGATGCTTTTCTGGAGAGCCCAAGTTAATGGGAGCTGATGTTTAAGGAATATTTGTGTGAATAACTGATGTTGTTCAAACAGAATCTGTAGTTATATTTGTAATGAACACATACCGGTAATACACTGTTTCTCTCCATGCATCGTTCAGCAAAAAGTAGCTGCCATCAAGTGCTTCTCAGCATGAGGACACAGAAATCAGAAGAAGGAAGAGGCTGGAGCACAACTGAACAAAAATGAACAGTTGTTCAGCTGTGCTCCAGCCTCTGTCCCTCTTTTTTTTTTTTTTTTGAAAGAGACATTGAAGCTATATGGACAATTATAAGTGCAGATGAAGACAGATGCATTAATCCTCATGATGCTGAATGATGCAAAGAAATGCTAAGTGTTAGTGTTTGCGTTGTTGATCATGAATTCTATGGGCCCGCTCCCATCTGCCTGACAATACGATCTCACAAATTAGTCTGAAATCAAACTTTCTCTGCTATTTAGTTGGTTATGGAAGGTCTGATGAGCGGCAAATTAGCACCCAGTGTTAATAGGAAGGCAGCCACGTTAGTGTACTGTACGGAAGTGGCGCCCATGATAACACCCGCAGCCCTTAGCTTCCGTGCTCACGGCGGCAGCACTCTCTTGGCGGCATAGCCTTCAAGGCTCCCGTTGCCGGCGACGGCCGTTGATCGGCTCGCTGCTCAAGCGCTTCAGTCGGTCTGCTTCTCCCTTTCTTTACTGGGTCAGTTCTGACTGCTGTCGGGAGCAGCGGACGTGCACATTTGCGCTCGAGAAGAAGCGCTCAGTTTGAATGTCGTGTGTACAAACTACAACAAACAAACTTAAACCTAACTGATGTGACACACATCTTCTGGACTGACCTTAGCAAATGTTTACGTCCCAGCACAAGCATGACTGCACCCTGACACACTTTTACACTAACGTTCTGCTGCCTGAAAGTGAAGCACGGAGCCGCCCCCCTCCACACCCAGCTAAGTTAAACACAGCTAAATTAGCAGCCCGCGCTAATACAGCAGCTAACAGACGCCCAGGCTGGTGCAGGAAGAGGGGAGACATGTTACAGATTAACATCTCACCGGGGCTCGTTCCAGGCCGTTTAGACCGAGTCAAAGCACTTTTATTCGGA
This sequence comes from Caranx melampygus, assembly GCA_019059645.1. Lineage (NCBI taxonomy): Eukaryota > Metazoa > Chordata > Actinopteri > Carangiformes > Carangidae > Caranx > Caranx melampygus. Next base: position 298,721 of record JAFELL010002403.1, read on the forward strand.
TTCGCTCATGTCGAGATGCGGCTAACTTTGAAACGTGTGCTCTGTGAACACATGCACAGACACACACATACCAACGGTCTATCAAATTCGGAGAGTTTGGGTTGCTGGCTCTCATTCCAAAAAAAGATATTGACAAGATTATGAACAAAGGCTTTACACTTACCAAAATCAATGTTAGAGCCGGCCTTCCGTGGGGGCACTTGGGCTGTGTGCATGGCGTCCGTCGATCACCGCATGAGTTTGACTCCAGTGGTAAATGCGCGCTAACCGAAATGGACACAGTTCTTCACCTTGAGTCTCATACCACAAATCACGCTACGCACTCAGAAAAATCAAGTAAATATAATTAAATGAAATAAGTAGGGGGGTAAAAAGTACAGAAAACTCGGTGTAAGAAAGTAAACATTAAAAACTAGTATGAATTGAGTTAAATACACTATTTCATTTTTAGTCAGGACATTGTTTGCATTTACAGTGTATTGCTTCCCTTGTGTCTAAGTCTCTTTGCTGAATGTCTTTCTCAAACTGCAGCTAAAGCCTGGGAATAACTGAGACAGGAAACACTGTGTTGTCTACACTGTCTAGGATAAACAGTCCTCCATTGTCTTGTCTTTGCAGTACAATGCCTTAGTGAAAGAGCAATCCTCATGATTTTAACACCAAACTACATTGAAATACAAAATATCTTAGATCAGTTCTATCTGTTAGAGTCGGTTCTTTTATTGGACGCCCAAGAACAAACCGGAGAAATCTTCAGTTCACAGACGAAGAATTTATTCAGGTCACAGGTAAAGTACAGCAGCGCTGGGTGCGCAGTGACAGAGCTCAGTCAGGATCTCGGCCGAAACGAACACAGCTTTGAGAAAACAGTTCACATTTATAATTCACAGTATTTTCTTGGGCTGGTCCTGCCCCATACAGAGGTTGGACTTCATGATAGATTCTGATGAGTCAGATGATGCTGTCCATTCTTGGTTTATGATGTGTGTGCAAAATATGTGTTAAGTATGTGTGTGAATCTGCTGTGAGTCAGGCCTGTATCTATTGTAACAGACGTAGCTGACAGAGAGAGAAGGCACTACAGTTACATCTTGTACTTGCTTATCAGGTGAGAGTCACCGCTATCTGGTGTCGTAGGGACACTCATCAGGATATGTGAGTTCAAGCACCGGAGAGAGCACACAGTGTCAGATCATCTATTTGTAACAGAACAGTGCATACATGATGTCAAATCACAGTCAATGAAACATTACTAAATAATGCATATTGTATCAAATCATAGCTTAAATATAGCATCAAATTATAATTTATTCATAACATATCAGCTGGAATAACACTGCAATAACAGAAATTTAACCGTGGCCACAGGCTAAAAATTAGCCCAAGCAATAAATAAAAGAGGGAGGACGCCCATAGAAAGAGATCATGATATCATGTTTCTTATGTTTGATTTGTGCAAACTATCAGTTCTCACAAAGAACATTCTGGTTTTGTCCAGAGGCTGCTCGGCCCTGATCTGCTGTCTAGGTACAGTACACACAAACTACACACTGATGTTTGTCTACTATGAAGTGATGAAACAAAAGTTTGCTATGAGTCTTACAGTAAACTTTATTGTTTTTGTGTGAAGATGGCAGAGGGAGAGCAGCGCCGTTTGGCCGACAAGAGAGGTACAAGTTCTCAAGTGTGGGAACACAAGGAGCAAATATATACCTTTATAGTTTTCCTTGACACCTCCCAAGTGTTTCTGCCCCCTGCCGAAACAGAATGAACAGGCAATTTACAAAAAACAAGAAACTCTGCTCATCCTTGAAGCGGCAGCTCTATCATGCACCACCACAACAACAACAAAGTGAATGATCGTGCATCGTGTTCATCTACACCAGGGGTGTCAAACTCATTCCACAAAGGGCCGGTGTGGCTGCTGGTTTTTGTTCCAACCAAGCAGCATCACACCAGACTGGACTCAGTTAATCAACTGACCTCAGTCTTCAGACAGCTGGTTGGTCAAACTGTGTGCTCTTGTTAGGTTGGAACAAAAACCTGCAGCCACAGTGGCCCTTTGTGGAATGAGTTTGACACCCCTGATCTACACAGTTAACAGGCTCTGTGCACAAGCCTCGTGACAAACTTCCGTTTTCCCCAGCGATTGGCAAAGGAGTTACTGTTTTACTTCCTGCTAAGTCACAACGGTGGTAAATATGAGTCAACAAAATGGTAGGTGGTTCAAACGATCATTGCAGTGTGCCACTTTGTGCTGGAGCGAGTCACTATAATAGCGAACTGAGCTTCCACCGCTTTCCAAAACATGACGTCCTTCATGCACAGTGGCTTCAAAAGATCCGAAGGACGGGATTTTCCATAAGGTATGCAGCCGTCATCTCGAAAAGGACCATATCCGTACTACTGCTAAGGGAAGACGGGTTTTAGCTGCGAGCTACGGATCAACCACGACTACGGAGCAAGTCCCATGGTGTGAGGTGACTGGGAGCAATATGAGAAAGTACAAGAAGAAATCAAGATGCTGAGACGGCAGGTCCAAACACTACATCTGCAGAGCTTCTTTGGACTCCAGCAGTTTGCACCCTCACCAGAGGACATCGGATTTTAGAATCAGTCTGTTTTTCATCAGATCTGTAACACAGCGCCCTGACAACAACTTCACTTGTGCCCTGATCTTTGTCTGACACTGAGAGAGACATAAAGTTAACACAGTTTGCACAACAACTAACAGTTAAGTAATACAAAGCAAACACAAAACTTAAAAATAGCACGTCACTAGTGTTAGCTGGCCGGCTAACATCGCTATGTAATTTACTTTAACTCATACTGGTGCAAGTGAAAACACAGGTTTAAGTCATGTACTCTTGGCTCTATATGAAAGTCCTGACAGTTTTACCAAATCACCACCCACCTTCAGAAGGATGTCTCTGGATATGGTCAGTTGGTGATGGTGGATGTTCCTTCCACTTGGGTGAAAGGTTCTTCTGATACATTCTGCATGAATTGCATTTCCACCTGAGTGACACTGGCTGAAATAAGATTTTTTTTCCATGATCCCTCTCTCATCTCTCTCTTTTACACCTTATCCAGAGAAGATATTCAGGAGCAGATTGCATTTCGATATCTAATGTAAATTTGGTGATAGCTTTTTTTTTTTTTTTTTGTGGTATTGTGATAGACACCAGTGTGATAAAAATAAAAGGAAGAATCCAGCAAGGGAAAAGAGTGTGAGGAGGAGCAGTCGAGCTGGTGGAGGCACAAAGATGACGTTGCTCTCTTTGTACCTGCAGCACAAAGAGAGAAACACAAAATATTAAAGTAAACAACTGCCTGAGAAAATCACAGGACAGAGAAGCAGATAAAGCTGGAGATATTAGAGCTGGGGGAGGGAGTTGGAGAAATGGGTACAGTGAACAGGTGCTGGATGGACAGCTAGAGAGAGAAGGAATCAGGGTTTAGAGTGACAGGGAGCGATAAGGCTGGAGAGAGAATGAGGGTGGAAAAAGAGAGAGAAGAGAGCTGAGGTAAAAATGAAAGAGCGGGGACTGCAAAACAGGGAACCCAGCGAGGGAGAGAAGTGAGAATAAGAATGAGGGGAATGACAGACAGCAGCACTGATGCAAACAGAGCAGCAGAGGAGACAACATAAAGGGAGAAATCAGAGAGATCTGGTGCATTAGTCACATACATTTTATATAATGTAGATATAAATATATTAAAGCTTCATGAATGCATGATGAATATGTATGTGTGTGTATATATAGCTGTGTCCGTCAGAATCCCAGTCATTTTCATGGGAAGAAGTGAAACCTTGTAGATTGTTCCAGGATGAAAACAGATTATAAAATTCCATTTGGAGAAATACAACACAGTGTTTGAGTTCCCCCTGTGTAATTATGCGTCCACATAACACATGCATCGATCTTAAGCATAAATGACGTTTTCAGTTCAATAACCAGGGCTCAGGTTTGTCCTTGATTCCAAATCATTTATTCATCATGTATTAAACCAGTGCTAGCTCTCTGCTCCATGTCTGCTGGGCATGCACCTAAATCTGGGGTGCACTAAAAAACCGATTAAGTTTGTTGTAGGTCAAAATATCCAATTTACACCTTGTATTGGTTTACCCCTGTGCCTGTGTCCCTGTGGCTTTAAATAGCTAATAAACTGGAATCAGAGCTTAAGCATGGGCCTGGCTATGCACAACATTACCATCCTCAGTTTTTACCCTCCACACATTTTTTGATTTAGTAATTTGGTCTCAGTGCTTCTCTCAGACCGCCTTAGAAAATATTCTTACAGAAATGGATAAAAGTTATTTTAATTAGCTCAGATCTACCTAAAGGTCAAGTTGAATCTCCTCTGGGTAAAGGTTTCATGTTTTTGGCTTGTACCTGAATTATCAAGAACATGAACCCAGTGAGTCATTAAAATAGCACTCTCTCTGCATACAGCTGCTAAAATGGTTAAAATACATATTTAATATCTATTTTCTATAGAAACTATAGTGAAAGCTGTAAGTTTTAATGTGATGCATATGTCTACTCTAACCCTGGAATCTGGACTGCAATAAAAAAACAAAACGTTCAGCAGCTGCCACACACATAGTTCCAATTCCAATTCAATGTCACCATCCATGCAGGCACAGGGAGAACATGCAAACTCAGCCTTGAAAGGAATCGAACCTAAAACCCTCTTGCTGAGAGGGAACAGTGCGAGCCACAGTACCACCTTGGCCCCTGAATCCTCTAAAGAGAATCCAAAAATGGGCAGAGAAGTGTGTGGAGCTGTGGTGTCTGTTTACCTGCCTGTCAGTAAAAGTGGCCAGGAAATGAAGTTCAGCCTTGTTGACTGTGATCCCTCTGGTTCCAGGTGGAGGTACATGTCGCTCCTGGCTGTTCAGTACTGTCTGAATGATTTGTGTCCTGACTCCTTGACAACAGATCAGATTCTCTGAGGGACTGATGCTTCCTCATCACTATTTTTTGTTAAGCTTGTGTTAATATAGCTATGAAGCACTTATTAACCCAGGCACTGAAACGTTCTCTATAAATAATGAAGATAATAATTAATTATTTATTTCATTAAGATAACATGGAGGAAGTTAATGGAGAAAATTAAAGTCACTGACAGTGGTTATTACTCTCTTGCAGACAGGTTTCCCATGAACTAGTGATCACTGGTAATAAAACACACACACACTGCTGACTTTAACAACTGCGCAGGAATGCACACGCGGGAGCACACGCACACAGCTGCTGTATTTCACTGCTGTGCATGTGTGTAAGGGAAAGTGGCTGTTTGAGATAAAATATTGACACACGAAATGAGGTGACAAAGAGAGAAAGATTTGGGTGTGATCATTCTGATGAACAGAACGATAAGAACACAGAGAAGATGAAAGGCAAACACAGGACAGATAATGAGCATTAAAATATGAGGGAGGAGAGATACAACAGATGGTGAGACACAGATGAATAGTGAAAAAGGGAGAGTGCTGCCATTAGTCAGTGTCAACAGCTAATGACGTGCGTATCTTGTTGAGCACTCTGAGATTAATTAAATAAATCAAATTAAGATCCCACAATAGGTCTGGATGTAAAGGTCAGAGTGAGAGCTTCAACCTGTTCTATCAAATTACAATCTGAGCTGAAGTAGCCCGCATGTTGGTCCCATGTTCAGGACAAAGCCAGTGTCTGAACAGCAACTATACAGTAGTGTTGTGGTACTCTTGATGCCACATTTGCAAGGTCTTGGTCTTGTCTCAGTCTCGGTTCAGCTGGACTCAGGATTTTTTCACAAGACCATTTAAGACCAGAGCTGAGGTGACTTTTTTTTTTTTAAACGTCTTTAATGTCGCGATCACGCGCTCACTTTGCTTTATGTAATGAATACAGTAATGGTCTTGAAAATGGTCTCGCATTGGTTAGGTCTCGGGCTGACTTGGTCTCGACCCCCTCAAAGTCTTGGTCTTGGTATGCTCTGGTGTTGGTCTTGGTTAGGTGGTCTTGACCACAACACTGCTATACAGACAAAACACATCATGATTATATCATTCTCATTAGGAATTTTAGTATTTAACACAATTATCCTATTGTTTCTTGTCCTGTACAGGTCGCTGAAAGCCATATCTGGGTCAGGGACAAGTACGGGCTTCGTAAGATGAGCAATTGGGAAATATCTTGGAAATATCATGCATTAGATTGGTTTAAAGTGAACACTTTGTATTCATGTTGGTTTATGTCATTTGAAATGACATGTGAACCATGTTTTAACAAAAATAAGACTGAATGCGCCATCCATCCAACCATCTTCAAAACCGCTGGGATCAAGTCGCAGCAGACCCACCAGACTTCCCTTTCCCGGGCTACATCGGCCAGATCTGACTGGGGGATCCTGAGGTGTTCCTAGGCCAGGTTGGAGATATAATCTCTCCACCTAGTCTGCGAGCTGCAACATGGCCTCCTCCCAGCTGAGCGTGCTAAGAACACCTCCCTAGGAGGTCTACTCCGAGTCTTTCCTGGCTGACTGGACTTCTCACCTTAAAGAAGCACCAGTTTTGTCTTCTCAGCAACGAGTTATTCTGGACTTGAAGGAGACAAAAATGCACCAGAATCAGCCACAATAATTGCATCTTGACCATTTATTAACATTAAAAGTTCATAAACTTTACAATATCAATATATCTTTAACCTTTACTACAGCAATCTGAACAACAATATCCAAACATCCAGCAACATGTCTGAGAAGAATACTGCAAGGTAAAATACATACATTAAGAACGTATTCACACAGAATATCTTATGGCTTCTGGACTGTGTGCGTGTGTCCAGCTTTTGTGTGTGTGTGTGTTTATGTTTGTGTGTGTGTGTACAGTAGGTTTTAAAATGTTCCTGAGGTTCTTCAGAGCAATTAGTAATGTTGTGCTTGTGTTTTTGATAAACATGCTGCAGTTACTTATCCCACAAGTTATGGCGAAAGGAGGTTCGCGGCCATCTATGATCCAATATGTTGTATCAATTTCCTCAGTGTAAATGTCCTCTTTGAGTGTTTTGAACACTGATGCAGTCCAGGCATGCTCAGTAAAGGTTTACCACTCGAGTTACAGTTACCGGCATGGGCTTGTGTCCATCCTCAGTGATGTCTGGGATGTGCCTGTGGAGGAAGATAAGTGTCCTTTTGAAGTAAGATGGATAGGGCTGTTGAACACAAAGTAAAGACAGAACGCTACAGGGAAGATCTCATCCAAATAAGTGCACGGACACACCTCAAGTTCTTCAACTTTTATACCACTTTCTCGAGAGGGCTGTCTTCCAGTGTTTTATTTGAATGGTTGGGTTGGAGTTGGAGGCGTATTCTACATGAGAGGAAAAAAATATGGATTTTTTTTAGGTTAACAGACATCCCCCTAATTTTCATCTAATACTTGAACTGTTCATAAGACTTACACTGCCTCAACACCACACACAGCTTTCCACAAAAATGTTACACCTTTATGTCACAGTTATGGCGCTACTGCACCACTGTGTGTCCACCAGAGGGAGTAGCTGCCCTGCTCTGCTCATGCGCAGCTCTGTAACATGCTCCACCATGAGAAACAGGCTAACACCATCTCCGTCTCTGTGGATCCTCAGGTACAGTAAAATGAGTCCTCTTGTTTGTTATTAGTCCGTGTCTTATGTGCACATAGTAATGATTGTTGGATGGTATGAAAATATGATTTTGAGGTATTTGTCCATTATGCAGATTTCGTAGTTGGTGTGTTGTTGTCATTTTGTTAGCACGCCAGAAACCCCTTGCTGCGGTGCTGGTAACACAAACAAACACATCTGATAAGGCATGCACAGTGATCTAAAAGCAATATTACCTTCTGGCCAGCGGGTATACCTACCTCTCTAAGGATGATGAAATCCTCTCTCTTATCCTTGAAGACAGATGGTAAGAGGAGAAGTCTACCCCTTAAGTCAATTCCTGGATCATACAGATACTGTTAGCTCTGACTAACAGGAGAAATGGTGTCTACGTGCAGGACGAAGGACCACTTGTGAGAGGAATATCTCGCTTTCACTCACTTTTTTCGGAGGATGGCAGCCATCACAGGTAAGTAACATACAATGCTGTAGCACCAGCGCAGACAGACTTAAGTCCACACTAGAGCAGGTGAGTGACCGTAACACAGTGCGGCCCCCTCTGCAACACACTGCTGCCATTCTGGTATGTGGATTTTCTGGAGGTGTTGAAATAAGTTTGTCATGCTGTGATCTTTAACTAGCACAGACTTAAAGCTTCAGTTGGTAACATGTATTTAATCATATTTGCTGGAACTGTAACTATATTTTGATAGTAGTACATGAAATGGGTAATTTCGGACCAACTCCTCTGGCTCCACCTACAAACTGTAATCATATTTGCGAAATCCAATGCTCCTAGTGCTGTTCCTCCAGTTAGGTAGAGGGAGTAGGAGTAGCAGCCAATCACAGCTCGCACATGCACTGCAGACAGGTACCCCCGTCCCCAGCGTCGCTATCAGCTTGTTGCAATGGCGGAGCTGCCGAAAAATGTAAAACTGCTGACGCCATCTTGGATATCGACTGTATACACAGTGAAAACACGTAAGAAGAAGGCTGTTGTTGTTACAGTTAGCTAATTTTGCCCGTGTGTTTCATACTGAAAGAAATGTAAAATTGTTTTGGTGTCTCCTGTGTGTGTGTGTGTGTGTGTGTGTGTGTGTGGAAAATGCACTGAGCTCCGAGAAAGTAGAGAGAAAATAAGGGAGTCACAACAGAGCCAGTGCAAAAGAGAAAGACTTAAAACTTTGCAAAACTGTTGCAGACCAACAACTCAGTCTGATCCAGATCTGACTCGGGCCTGACCTCACCTTTCAGGGGTTAGACTCTGCCATACCAAGCTCTGTTTGTTCTGTTCATTTTTGGAGAGGATATGCAACACTTTGTTGGATTTTATAACCTGTAACCTGTGACTTTGATTTTGTATCATTTAATATAGAAAATAAACAGTCCTTGATCACAACTGGCCCATTTTGGACCTTATTTTGACCCAACAGGGGCTTGGCAGAGGTTCATAGAGGGATCTTGAAATCGTGGACTTTCACTTTTGTCAACTTACCAACTGCAGCTTTAAGACAGACTTTACAACGTGGAGTATTTTGCTCTACATCTGAAGCGTTGAAGCAACGAAATCCTCGCTGGCCTTAGCGAACGCCGACATGTTTGGGGAGTGCACAATGGGGGGAAGGAGGTGGAAGTCACTGTGTCAGCCCAGCGCAGCCCAGATACATGAACGGGGGCTGCACCATAATTACCCTAGTTAAAGTGAAAAAAAGTTTTTTATGATTTACATGTTTTTAACACGTTTCCTAACTAAATAATCCAGCAGGCCTACAATAGCTGTTAATATCCACTCAGTTGAAACAGAAAGACCTCTGGTCAAATCCTGATTTTATAACTGCAACAATGTCTGAAAAAATCACCAGATACATCAATGAAAAACAAAGAGTGAGCCATGACTTCAGCTGGATTTCCTCTAATATGATCACTCACACAGAAAGTTAGAAGAGACAGGCTGTCCTTCTTGTTTCGGTTTGACCGCAGCGCTGGGTCCTGCTCGATAATGCAAATGTCACTGACTTACTGAGTGAGTGATGGTATTTCCACCACTGGTCAGCAGAGCGATGAGCTGCAGACTATGTACAATTAGTCATTGCAGTTGTTATCGTTGACTTCTCTCTCTACCTTCCTCTCTGCTCAGTAAAACCAATTTTATACTGTTTGGAAAGAGACGGAAACAACTGAATACACAGCTGGAGGTGAGCACTGACAGTGTCAGGCTTGTAAAGGGTTTATGATGAGAGTGATATTTGACCAAAATCTCAGCTGGAAACACTAAATAAATTCTGTTAGGTTGAAACTGGCCAGGAGTATCAGCATTTCAGGTAGAACAAGACACATTTTAAACCTTCAAACAATACACACACTATACAGTCAGCTAATATTAGCAGATTTGACATGCTGGGCTCTAATTTCATAGACAGGGCGTGTCCATGCACACTCTGCAAGTTTGCCACCCCAGGGCACTCCGGTGCAGGTACTTCTCTGTCCCACCTCCGTCCCTCCTACCGGTGCAAGTGGGTAGGAGGGAGGGGAGAAGGCATGAGTGGGTTTAACACAGCTGACTCAGATGTTCACCAACCAAAGGAACTCCTCTCCTCACCTTTTAAAGCGCTGCTGGTGGGGCGCACTGCAGTTCTGCCATTTTATATTTCGACATGGACAAAAAACGAGAGTATCTGCGCACTTGGATCAGATGCAAGTTTCAATTACTGAAACTGACTACCACCTGCTCCTCATGCAGGTCACCAGCCGGGTCACATTTTGCTGTGGGATGGCATCCCACTGAAGGTCAACCAGCATGGTTGTTTTGGTCACTGTAGCATGTACGGCAACTCCGTCACGTGTTGAATTAGGTGGATGCCAGTCAGGTGCCAGTCATACACCTGTGACTGACACACACCTGGCAGCACTTGAAGCTCACAACAATGTCTGAATAGTGTAAAAATGGCCGATATGTGTTGCTTTTTCCTTGTTGCTGTGGGAGAGAGCAATCATCCAATCTACCAAGCTACTCAGAACAAGAATGAACACCAACAGGAGAATATTTCAGAGGATTTTATTTTTGGGGGCACTACCCACATTTTTAGCCGTGTTTCTCTTTCCACAGATACACGAGTTGTACCTCGCTGTAAAGGTGACTAATCAGGCTTTCTAACAATATAAAATACAACTGGTATTATTACAGGAGAGGGAAGATTGACTGAAATAACCTTTCCCAACTTTTTTTTTTTGGAGTACTTTATATTTACACATGCTTGCGTCCAAAACTTTGCTCTCGTTTTTGGACTGTGCATTGCTATATGTTATCAGTTGAAAATCCCAGTAAACAGAGGAAGCCACAGACTGTGAAGGGGAATGTGAGAGCCAGTAGTAAGTTATAAAGAGTTTATGTTCTGTTGTGTTACAGTGTAATAAAGCTTTTTCTAAATGGCATTTGTGGTACTGAAAACAACAAACAGCAGCTGTAGGGTAAGCAAACCATTCCATGCCAGATACCACCGGCTGCCACAGTCATCTCAATAAAAAATTGCGATGGCCCAATATCCAGATTCATGAAACATATATTCAACAATGAACAATGGTTTAGCTATGCCGCCCCACTATTAGTTATTTATTTACTTTTTCTTTTTCATTTATTGTATCTTGGTTGTCTTGGTTTCATTCAATGTTTGTGGGGTCTTTGTTTCTTTATAGGTTGATGGGTTATTGGGTTAATATAATTGTTGTCCATAATACTGGATATATATATATATTTTTTAACCTCTTCTCATGAAATTATCACAAAGTGATTTATTCTTGATAGATAACATATATATTTCTCAAAAGTTTATCAATCAATCAGTTCCACACATCACTGTGAAAATTCAATCACAATTACACTTCATAGAGAAATGTGTCTGAAAACAAAAATATTCCACCTAGATATTTCTGTGCATCCTTTAGTAATAATTATACACACTTTGTTGTTGTTGTTGTGGAGAAATTGTGTCTTGGGACTTCTGCTGTTTTTGCAAAGAAAATCTGAGAGTGCTGTCTGCAGCCACTCAACCGACCATGTTGCACTAAAACAGAAGCTGCCAGACATTGCTCCTCTGTGTCATCACGTTAAGCCCGCCTATGTATAAAAAAAAAAAAAACCCTGTTTGTGATTGGTTCCCCAGTGTTTAGGGAATGGGAAATCAGCCAGACATGGATCTGCAAAGTGAAATGAAATGGCAGGCAGGTTGGTCTGGGTTCACACAGGCAGTGTCTGAGTCACACAGTTCAAATATGCATCAGTGGAATTCTATAAAGAACACTTAATGAAGCTAAGGTCAATCAGCATTATCTTTATGCCTCATTCACAGTTCTCTCTTTCTCTCTGTGTGTGAGAGAGAAACGTCTCACTTCTTCTTTTCAATTTTATTTCAACACAATCTCATTCAGCCAGTCATGCTGTGCCTGTACCCGTCCTCCTACTCTTCTTCCTCTTCCTCCTCCAGTCTTCATCTCCATGACTGAGTTCATCCAAGTCCAAGCCCCATCACAAGCAGCTCTCCAGCTTTCTTTAATTCCATCACCACCATTTCCTGCACAATGCAGATGATCTTCCCTCTTTCTGATAGGATGAAATCACGTCTCTCACTTTAGCTGTACATACATCTATAAAAGTTTGTGTTCTTACATCTAACTTTCTACATAGATATTTCTTTTCCTCCATTTGATTTGTATCTTATTGTACACCTTCCTCCATCTGTTTTTACAGACTTCTCTTTTGTCTGAATCATTTATCTCTCTGCTGCCCTCTAAGTTCCCCAAATCCCCCGCTCTCTGCATCGTATTCAGTTCAATGCCAGTTCATGTGTCTTCTCCTTTCTCTCCTTTTATTGCTGCCTCTCTCGCCCCATCTCCCCCAACAGACTGAGTGAGTGAGGCAGAGTAATAAAGTATGAGAGGAACCAACCAGCCAGGTCTCCCCTCAACAGTCACGATCACCTCCGTAACCAGGTTACACTGTGCACAGTGTGCGCGTGTGCATGTGCGAGTGATGCATGTTTGTGTGTGTGTGTGTGTGTGTGTGTGTATGTGATGCTTGTTTGCTCTGAGCCAATTACTTGAAGTTAATGTGTTATAAAGTGTGAAGTGTCTATCTGCCTCAGCTCAATAATCATACTACACACACACACACGCACACACACTGCAGCAGGCTGCACTTCTTAACTAGGTTAGCGTGTGGGTGTGGGTGTACTGTCTGGCACCAGTCTCCTGACATTCACACAACATACACAGCTGTATAATATGATTAGTGTGTGTGTGTGTGTGTGTGTGTGTGTGTTTTCTTACCACACGTCTTCCAATTACTCTCTCCATACATAAACATATAAAATGATTACTGTATGTATGTGTGTTATTTCTTCGACAGGTTTTTTTTCTCTCTTCTCGATGGAATTTCCAAACAAAGAAATAACTGGTCACACATTTTATCCTGCAGACTGTATCTGTATTACTACACATTACTACACACACGCACATGCCGTAACTGTTTTCCTCTAACTGTCCTTGTAAATACATTATAATGCCCCCATACCACTCACAATTTGTGTTATTTTAAGTTTTTCAATAATGAAGTGACATAAACCAGATTTTTATGTCTATATCAATAATGCATTAGATATGGTGCTGAATCAGGAAAGCTGGGCTCAGTGTGCAAAAGACAACTGACGACAAGGTTCCATTTTTCTACAACTTTTTCCCTCCCCTGTACTCTGAGTTATGGCATGTCGACTGTAACACACAACCCTCCCCTGAGTGCTGCCGGCACAAGCTGAGGCTACGAATTCTCAGCTGAGCATAAATCAGCACTTATCCAACCTCATCAGCAAAACAGGCGAACAACACAGTGAAGTTGGCAGTGCACTGCCGCTTGTTTGTCTTTGCCTTCAGCTTATTTCCATGGCAGCAGCAGCAGCAGTGCAGACGGTTAGTACACTGCAAAAATGACAAGCTTAGCAAATTACTGAACTCTAAGCTTATTATCATGGAAATGAGAGAGATTGCCACCATAGATATTTAACTAGGAGAGGATTTGGGGGGGACTTACTCAAGTTATTACACTTCAGAAATGAGCTTGGCAGCTTATACGTTCTTTTTCTGGTGGTGATGACATGAAATGTCAAATGTTTAAAAGAATGTATTTCTTAAATCAGTGTGCCACAAAGTCACAGATTTAGCTCAATCTAAATGTACATATAATATAAGTGAACTAATCTTGTTTCAGGTAGTTACACATGAGGAAAGGAGGATTATGGATTATTGGAGGTGAGAAATATCATTGTGTTGAATATGCATGACAAAAATGTAGACAGTGCCACTTTTTTCACCGCCTCTTGTCATTCTTCTGTGCATTAATAAGAAAAAAATCTGACTTGAATACAAATTCATGTGGCCTTTTTCAGTTCATATACTGAAACTGTCTGTGGATCTGTGGAAATGAGACTGTAACAAGCAAACCTAGTTTAAAAAGTTCTATCTAAGTTATAGTTTCCCAAAGTCAAGGACTTATCTTCATGCTCATTTTTCACATTGGACCTCATGACAGAATTTATAAGATCACAACTTCCTGTTTAGGATGAAATCCAATCAGATTTGCATTTTGTTATCCTTAATTTCTTACTTTTTTATGAGCTTCACTTGTACGAGTGTACCATTTTCCAAACCTCACACCAATAAAACATGCATAGTTCATTCATTTGAAACTGATCAATTCCATATTTTAATGAGTATTTGTGGGATTAGCATAATCAATTACTCTGCCTTGATGTGACCCTGAGAGCTTGAGGCACCGCAGCTTAAGAAAACACAAAGTAAATACAAGCACATTCAGAAATGATATTCATCAATTTCACAAGGCCAGTGTAAAGATGTTTTGTACAAAATTAATTTGCCATTGCAGTTCAGTTATACAGAAACATAATTTTGGAGAAATGATTAAATCACAAATAGAAGAAGAAAAAGAAAACATGGCTGTTGCATGACCAGCAAGGTTCAACAGGTGACTGTATGACAACCACACACAGTATTACCTTTCAAGAACACTCCTGTAAAACAGCAACAAGCATGAAACAGTTGTAATAACAACTAAAATGTAATGTAATAACATTGTAACACTCCTCCTGTGATGTGCTGTGGGGGTCTGTGGTTCGTGAACTTTTGTAAATATACAAAAGTTAAATACATCGACAAAACTACACAGCTGGGTCTTTTAAGGTGTGGGGGGAAAACCCCCTCCAGCCCAGATTAGGTCGCACTGGGCTACAGCAGATCACTAATGCAGACAGACACCTCAGCTGCAGTGCTTGTGTAGCTCAATCACAAATAGCACAAACCTTTGACTGAACAATTATACTTTTGGGAAATGGGATCCTGTCAAGTGGCTTAACAACAGGGATGTGTTGTGACAGGTGAGGAGGGAGTTGTAATCATTGAAATAGGACAAAAGGAAGAAATAATCTCAGCATCAAACCCCTGGAAAACCTATAAAACAAGCCTACGTCAGCTGGAAAAGCAAAGTGAAGAATCAAACACACTGGTCACATTGGACTGGTCCATGGTGACACCACGAGGAAACTGAACCAAGACCACTTCCATAAACATCATGCTGCTCTGACCTTCCTTCTAAACGGAGAAGATCATGATGCACCACAGCTCCTCGTTAGGTTGTCTCAAACATGCGTCTCTTTGGGCATTGCACAAGCTACAGAGGCTGTGATTTTCTTTGGAGTGTAACATTTTCCACAGCCCCTGCTTGAGAGACAGTCTGTCAACTATTCCAGCATGCATCCTTTGAGGCTGCTGCTCCACCCATACAGGCTACCCCGTGCTGAGAATGAAGCAACTCCATTATTCAGCCCCAGAGTAGGGGTGGTTGATGTGGAGGAGGGTTCCCTGGGAGGAGAGCTGTGCATATATTAGAGTGTAATTAATCTGCAGGAGACAGGGAGATGAGGAAGAGGAGGGAAATGGATAGAGTGATGATGGGATGGAGGGTGAGAGAGAGGAAAAGAGAGAAACAAAGAGAGAGATAAAAGAAAGTAGTGGAACACAGAGAGGAATCGGAAAATGAGAAGGGAGGATGAGTGCAAAAAGAGCACAAATGTGTGAGTGCAACAGAGAGGAAAGCCTGACAAAGAGTGATAGGGGGAGCTTGAGAGAAAGAGAGAGAGAGTATAATTACAGAGGTTGAGCCACAGGGCTCCTCTATGGATCATTAGCCAGCTTAAAGAGCCAAGGCCCCGGCACTGTGTAGAGAGACTCGGCAGAAAAGGTCACAACTGCTACAGCTCTGAATGAGCACTCTGCAGCGGGCTCGGGGTAGTTTGCTCTATTTATCTTGGCACTTTGGAGATGCAGACCCAAAGATAAGAGGCTAATAAACTGCAATGATCAAGGACAAAATACACAGACACAAAACAGGCCATTCAAAGGCTGATTTATAGAGCCTGTGATGGGAGCGTGGCATGGGTGAAAAATTGCCCACAAGTGTTGAACATTCACAGAAACGGCACAACCTGTCGCCGGGAGCTCATCAACATGAGGCAGGACCTCTGCCCAGCAAACACAGTTCAGAGGGGCTGAGTGTGTTCAGAGTGTGAAACGGTGAAGTTAGACCAATTCAAAAAGCAACATGGATGTTGCACATGTAAGACAAAAAATGGATGTCACCGTAGAAACTGACAGGAGCAGATACGTTTTTCAGTGCTTTTTTTCAGCTGTCTTCATTTAACACTTTTAACTAGCATTGAAGAAACTGTCCAAACATAATAGACTTTCAGCTGAAGAGACTGACTCTACTTATCACAATGAAGCACCACTCACTAAAGGGTCCCTTTGTTGAACACCAGATTTTCTACGTAGAATGTGGGTGTTTGAGATTCACCTCATTCATTCTGTCTGTCTTCCTGATGTTCATATTTGTACTATAGAGAAATTGCTGGTGTCGAAGCCCAGTTGAACTTTTGTGCACAACCGGACCGACCATCCCACAATGAACAGTGAGTGTCAGCTCCACTGGACTCAGCTGTGTTTCATTTGGGGATGTGAAGCCTGGGAGGACCGGTGTGATTTGTGCTAACTGTATCTGAATAATAAGCTCCCCTTACATCCATCCACTGATCATGTGATCTGACAAAGAAGTACTCAACCTCTCAAGATCATTTAATTACCATGGCAACATAAATCATGGAGTTCAAAAACAGGTATTTTGCATGTCTCAAAAAGCAGGGACTGGGATTTGGCCACATTATCCCTGTAATGTTACAAAGAGAGGTCCTTTATCATTAGGATTAATCAGACATCAGAGCAGTGGCGTGTGCTGACTTTCACAGATGGGCAAGCAGAGCTGAAGACCCCCACCCCACAACCAGAAATCACTAATTCAATGTGTGATTATGTTGTTTAATAAACCATCCACACTAAAAGACACAACTTAATGACTGTGAGCTGCCTGTCTCTCCTCCTAAGCTGAGTCTCTCTCACTGTGTCTGGACACCTTCAGCTTTACTGCAGTGAGGACATTAATAAAATGTAACTGTGCAAAACTACTTCAAAATGCTTAATAATTATGTTAAATTGTTAACTGTAAATATGTAAAGTGAATAAATTAAAGCCCCTACAAGGAAATTTTAACTATGCAAAAGTCTCTGGTTTCTGCTAAATTGTCTCTGTGTGACCTACGACAGCAAATGAGGCCATCAGTGGGAAGATGAGCTGTTTCTAAATACTGTAACTCTGTACCTTCTGGAGGCAGTGGACGGGTCGGTCCACCAACAGACGACAAAAGATGTACGGCACTCAGACCAGAGGAGACGGCACATTTGGTGACAAAATGAAAGTTCCTTGTGGGGGCTTTAAATCTTAAAAGACCAGGCTAAAAATCAGAACCTGTAAGAGCAGTGAGACAGACCAGGGTTGATAAGAGCTAACTCAAACCCCGACCCAAAAGATGCTGTTAACAGCTGCTCCACAGTTCACTCTGAGTGCTCACATCACCAAGCTAACACACCGCTACCTGAGAACAGACCGTTGTTCAAGTAGGTAAACAACACAAGCACAGTTTCCAGAAAGAGAGAAAGGACAGCTGTATTGGAGACAACTGCAGGCTCATCTAATAATGATCATGACATTGATCTTCTGTCTGCTTAGATAAACATAAAGATTTAAATGGCACATCATGTCGGTAAACTGAATTTCATTTCCACTTAATACTCAGCACTACTCGCACAATATAACTCCAGAACAGGAGTACGAATACGAATACGTGTTACTTTATTAATCCCCAAAGGGAAATTCATCTGTCTGTCAGCTCATCAACAATAAAGCAGAAGAATTAAAAGCGTGATGGCTGAAGGTACAAAGGATCTTCTATATTTCTCCGTCCTGCAGTGAAGAGAGAGGAGCCGTCCACCACCGCTCTTTTCTTGGTCCATCAAGGTGTTATGAAGAGGATGATCTGAGTTGTTCAGATGGCCTCCACCAGCATGTATCTCTCCACCACATCCTCAGTGAGTCCATCAGGGAGACATGACTGAAGTCACGTGCCTCAGGATGTTTAGTCTGTATCCTAGCAACGACTTCATGGAGACCTTCACATGGAACTTCAGCAGTAGCCGTTGGTGGGATGTACACAAGTATTGTTTGATTTGAAAAAATGTCTACTTCCTGAGTCTTCATCTATATCTCCAGCTCCTCATCACTCTTGTTGAGCAGAGAGTTGATATTTTGCATGATGACTGACGGCAGAAAGGACCTACAGCACATCTCCACCTCCAAGCCTTCAACCTCTGCACCACCAGCACAGCAACCATGAAAGCAGCTCCTCATCCAGCTGGAACAGGGTGGCATCCTCCAGACTTGCTCCATTTTCAATGCCAGAAGCTCCTCTCCTGAAGAATCTCCTCTCCCCACAGAAGTGTCCATCATCAGTAGTTGACAAAAACATACAAAAACACAACAAAATAAAGCAAAGGTTGAGTAAAAACTCAGAGCCACCAGACTTTGCTGCTTCCAGCTGAAGTGCATGTTCTGGAAAGTGGACGATATGCTGATATTAGATCATGAAGGATTTGAAAGTGTTGACCATCGTAGTATTGTCTCTATCCGTTGCTGTTCTATGCTCTGCTCAGCCAGACCACACTATTTGCTAGTCTACTTCATGCCCGCCCTACGTCGATCAACCAATCATAGCAAACTACAGGTGGTGCTGATTTCTTTGCTACCCTGTTTGATTCAGAGTGTAGCAGGATGATTTTCTATGAACAAACAATATGAAAAAAAAATCTCCTCTCATCCTAGAAGTGGCAGCTCCAAAGTGATGGAAGGATCTCTGTCATTTTTTTTTTCTTATTAGGGGCCAGGCACAGGAACCGGGAACCTATTGTTATTGTCTTCTTCTTCTTCTTCTTCCTAGGAAATTCTACTTCCTGTACATGAAAAATCGCCAAACTTTGCACAAAGCTCCAGTCCCATGGCAGATTTACTCAACTCCATGCCCATGTCAATATTCCTCATGGGGGGGGGGCACAACAAGGAAAAAGGAAAATTCCTAACAAACCAACCGCACATGCTACAGTTTTCCAACTTTCACCAAAATGTAGCCCCAACGCTGCAGAAACTCTTTGTACATTCAAACTCAGTGCAAATTATAAAGTCCATCACTCTGTTTTTTTTTTTCAAAAACTGTAAAACTTATTAACCCTTTCTTGTTCCACAATCTTTGCTCAACACAAAGTTACCACCTGGATCTTTGATCTCTGAAAAACTGAGCCTACGGTGCATGAAAACGTCTGACTGTAAACATGTGCCGGCCGATTCTTCATAAAGACATTTTCAATCTTTCTGACAAAAACGGACAATATTTTGGAGTCGTGGCTGATGAAGTTTGGCAAAAATCAGCATTTTATCTCAAAGACTGAATTTTTGAAAACATGTTGAATTCTGTTGTCATGGAAACGACTGCAGTCGATGTGAGAACAGTGTTTTTAAACATCAGATTTTCTCTTATGAAGCAAAACACTTATCATTAAAAACAAATCACCAACATTTTCATGCTGTCAAGATACAGTCTATGTTTTATTAGATTTTTGTCTTGATATTTTTGACATTTCGACCGTTTTTGAAATCTGCCTTGACGACTGCTGCCTGAGTCCATTTGTGAAGCCACACACCTCATCTCACTTCCAGCCAACTGGCTCAATGAGTTAGAGGCTGGTTCTTGGTGTCAGAGGTTGTGAATTCAAGCCTCAGCCCGTGTTACTCAAACTTGCCTACATTTGTCCAGAATTGTCTGGCCCACTGCTGCAAAGCAGCTTTAATATTAACCCTCCTGTTATGTTCGTTTCGCAGGAACAACAATGATGCTCTTGTGCACATGTTTAATTATCCAAAAAAATCTGAAACCAAAAAATCCTAATAAACATTGTTTATATATCATTACTAACTCCATTACTAACAACTCCATCAATATTTAGTGCAGTGCTGAATTTTACCTCTCGTCCACTTGTTTTCCATAAAAAATACAGGTTAAACCATTTTTTATGTCCACGGAAAAGACCTACATATAAAATATAATAATTCCACATCACAAGGTTTTTTTGTCAAATGTTTCCATTTATTTATTTATTTTTTTGAAGTTATTTTTGGAGGCATTTTTGCAATTATTAGATAGGCCAGTGGAGGTGTGTCAGGGAGCGGGCAGAGAGAATGGGGAAACATAGAGGCAGCACATGATGGTTGTGGTCAGGATTCAAACCAGTGATCTCCTGTCTTCTACAGCAGTCATTTGGAGAATGATTTTCTGTATTGACCCCATACAAGGAATCGTTATACGCTCATATGTTTTGCCCCCACTGTTGAATTTCCACTCAGTGTGAGTGGAGTTTACTCACGGGAACATAAAAGGTAGATGTCACAGCACCTGCACTCTCGCACTTTATAGATGAGGTGGAGAGAATGGGGAAAGGGTGTGTGTGTGTGAGAGAGAGAGAAATAGATAGATAGATACATACATACATAGACAGAGAGAAGAGCTAGATAGATAGATAGATAGATAGATAGATGTAAAATAGATGTGAAATATGTCTTACAGTTGCAAAGAAAGACTTCACTTTGACCTAGAGGCTGACATTTTCTCGAGATTCCCACGGGACACGGGATTCCTGCGGGATTCCTGTGATTCAGGACTCAATTTACCTATTAGTTACGTGATCGCCTCCTCCGCGACAGTTGAGGCTAAACTCATAGCGATTTTTGACAGCTGGTGGTGTTTTTATCCTTGAATTGAGTGAATGCTGGCCTGTGCCTATGTTTTGTTTTGGTAACCAATGACTGAGAATCGGCCAATAGGCAGCTGGCTAACAGTTAGCCTGGTTAGCCTGTTACAGTAGCCTACGTTATGTCGCTTGTTCCAAATTCTGATTCACTTTGCAAAGCAAACCTGAGGACGCGTTGTGATATGAAATTAGACTCTGTCAAGCTGTCTTTCAGTCTGCAGTGTGCGCGGGACAGACAGGATCTGTCTGTCGTCACAATCGTTTACATGACGACTGTGTGTCCTAAAATAGAAAAAATGGTAACGGGACAGGATCGGGAGTGATTTATTCAGGACTGGGACAAGACGGGATTATTTTTTGACTTTGTCACGGGACCAGGAAGGGACAGGATTTTTTTTGTGGGAGCAGGACGGGACAGGATTGAAAAAACGCTCCCGTGTCAGCCTCTACTTTGACCTCTTTTAGCCTCCATTGTAACTACCAGGTCAAATTAACCTGGACAATATCTATGATATATATGGTATAAAAACATGGGGGGGGTGGGGGGGGCAGAAGAAGTTTAATGCTGAAAAACTTTACTTTTAACTATTTTTTACTAACTATCTAAACTAACTAAAATTTTTAAACTTTAAAACGGGTCAGTCGCAGTCGTTGCACTTGATTCTTCTGGAGGTGATCCTGTGTTCTCAAGGTGATTTTGTAACGGGTGGTGTATGGACCCAATTGCAGCACAAAAGACCGAGAACCAATGGAGAGAGTTCAAAGGTTTACTGACAACTGACAATGCTGGAGAGTCTTGCATGGCAAAGAACAATCTGGCAGTGAGTGTGGAGGAGAGAGGAGCTTTTCACCAGGCTTGATTGCTGAAGAGCTGCAGCTGAGTGAACAGGTGACTGGAGTGACTGACGAGGTGGGTGTGGCTGGCAGATAGGGTGAGCAGGGGACTGGTGAGTGGAAGCTACTGGAGGCAGGTATGTATGGAGGATGAATCATGACAGATTTAGGGTCAGTGACAAATACGAATTGGAGAGATGAGAAATTCAGAAATATCTTAAACAGTTTTAAAAGCATGCATCAGATCTGTATAAATGTACATTTTGAATTCATGTTGGTTTTATGTCATTTGAAATGACATTTGAACCTTAAAAGAGACTGAATGCCTCTGAAAATGTCAAACTGTATAACCACAAAAGAATGACAAATATTACTGGGTTTAAGTGTACTAATAAAAATAAAATTTCTTCTGAAAATATTAAGTACTGGTCAGGCATAAAACACCGCTTTTTTCTTAGAAATGTGTGGCAAATTATTGTCAAGCAACATATGTTTCCTGTATATAGTCGGATTTTTATGAAAAAATACCAGTCCACTTCAGATGGTGGTGCATCACGTCACTGACCCATAAACAGAGAGTACACATGTGACCTGTTACTGACTGCAGGTCAGTTCCTTAGAGGAACTGTGTGGTGTGAGTAGTCCACAACAGACTAATGGCAAAACATACAGAAACTTACAGTAAACGTGATCTCCAAAAGATGATCAGAACACCACCCACATGGCTTGACTAATGGTAACCTGCAGAAAAGGGTTGGAAGGTGTCCGTTGAAATGCTTACATTGTGATTTTTTCCAGTTGTTATGTGCTGAGACCACAGAGTCCATGCAACATTAAAGTGGGAGCTGTGTGACAGCTGCATCAGCATGTCTCAGAGCTTTTTTTAATGATATGGTGGCTGGCACTGGATTTTGCCTCTTAAACCAGAGGATTACAGCTTTAAAGAGGTTTGTCAGGGCTTCGTATCACCAGGCTAAAAAAGAAGGTTTTATGTCACAGGCGCTCCAGCTCTTGTTCGGCTAAAAGAAGCTGCAGGAGGGCCGTCCTTATTATCAGCAAAACTCCCACTGATCTGCACCGCACGCTGTAATGCTTACCACATCTCACTCTCTCTCTCCCCCTCCCTCCTCACACACACACACAGTTCTTTACAATAGCAACGTGCCCTGTAACCTACAATTTATTGTACTTTCATATGTCTGAAAGCACAGATGGGGGACATGTAATCTACTAGTAACTGAATTTTCTCTCGCATTTTCTTTGTGTGTGACTTTGTTTCTCCGGCTGTCTCACATTTTGGAGGAGAAGGTCAACATACAGGGCAGAAAACCAATATTAACACGATATAAATCTGCCTCTTGGTGTGGTTCACATTTTTTGTGAAAGCTGAATGCTCAGACAAAAGTGTGTAAACTAATGGAATCATGCAAAGACAAATTCTACAATAGAAGCTTTTGTATGCAAACATGGAAGTAGTATGGGTGGCCATCATTTATCAAACATGCACGCACGCGAGCACACTCACACAACACACACACAAATAAAATAAAGTAAAAAGAAATGGGTGTACATCAAATCTGATGCAAAGATCAGTCTGATCATGAGTGTAGACAAAAATCTCACGCCAGGTCTGACCAGGTGTTCGCAAATCTGAACCAGCGTAGAACATGCAGGAAAGAGAATGGCTGTGTTGGGTAATTATTAATACGTCATACATGCAGCATAGATGCAGCAATGCAGACTTCATATTGTTGCTGTTAGTGGGGAAAAAACAACAAGTATACAACAAGTGTACAGCCGTATGTTCATCATTTAACAGGAAACCTGAAACTCAACCATGTGTAGCCTGACAGGTATACAGTGTGACAGGTCAGATGCTCATCAGTCACCTGTTTAATAATAATAATAATAATAATAATACATTTTATTTATAAAGCGCTTTTCAAAATACTCAAAGTCGCTTTACAGAATTTACACAACAATATTAGAAAACAACAATATTAGAAACACTTAGAAACATATAAGTACAATGCAGAGATTTATCAAACATAAGATGTCCAAAACAATCAGAACGGAGAGAAACACAGTTGGATAAGGATTTGAGTGAAGTGGATGGACCAGACGGATCATAACAGTGCAGGTAGAGTTAGAATGTTAGATGTTAAAAGCAGAGCGGAACAGGTGCGTTTTGAGAAGTGATTTGAAAGTCTTGAGGTCTGTGGTTTCCCGGATGTGTTTGGGAAGGGAGTTCCAGAGGGTGGGGGCAGCAACAGAGAAAGCTCTATCTCCCCAGGTTCTGTGCTACTGTTTAAACATCAGATCTATTATTGTTAGAGCAGTACACATCAGTGAGACGCCAGAGAAACCTCCTCCAGGTAGAAGATCTCCTGCAGCAGAGAGATGAACGGCTGCTCAGTCTCTTCCTCTGGCAGACACCGGAGCTCCGGCCAAGGAGGGAGACAAGGCTCAGCAGCACCTGTGCCGGTGCAGCTGCTCTCAACATTGGAGATTTTGGCCACTGGGATCTTTCAGCAGGAGACCAGGGATGCCACCCCCTCCCTGCTGAATGCAGTAATGTCAGTTAAGTCCTCTTCTTGGCCACCTTCCGTGTGTCCATGTTGTAAAGGGGGCGGGACGAGTACATCAGCGCATTCCATTTACATTACGATCATTTTCAGCTGACAGATTTATCAACACCACGCCAGTTTAACACCGAAATCAGCAACATACACACCTTTTCGTAACTCACATGTGACACCTGGCGTATGCTGACTTTTACACCAGGATCTACACCAGATCCTACGCAAGTCTGATAAATGAGAGCCAGTGAGTGAATCATGAGAGGAGGTGGTGGGAGAGGACACATAACGATGATGGCCACTTTTTCTGAGCCATGTCATAAGTCACGGCCTGACACAGAGCAGAGAATCCAGCCCAACCTCAGTCACTACACTGTTGTATCCATAATACAGACATCCAAACAGTAGAACAAGGCCTCAGTATTTACCACACTGTGCCTTTGTAATCATTGCATCAAAGTACAATAAATTTAGTCCAACTGCTTTTGGTCCGTGCTGCAGCTTTAAAGTAATGATAACTTCTATGATGGTACTGTGAAGAGGAGAGACAGTAGAGTATGTAAAAAAACCCAGCCCAGGAAATCACGTTCATGTATGTTCTACATTGTCAGTCATTAGCTTACATCAACCACAAGGGCAAATCATTTGCACATCAAACAACACACCTGACGCAGAGAAAACTTTGTACAGTGAGTTACACAAGAGAAAACTGTGTTTGTATGACACTGAAGGAACTAACCTACTCACCTCCTCTGAGCACAGCCAAGAAAACTGCTACACATACTAACTAGTGCCACAAACCTACCATCAGGTGTAATGACATACAAATCAGTGTTAGAATAGTGCAGGGAGGTCAAAGGTCAGATAGCAATACCTGTTTCTATAAATGGTATTAAAACACCCCTGGTAGAATTATGTGTTTTCTGTGTGTGTGTGTGCATACATGTGTGTGTTACATGATTTTTCCACCTCAGATTTTCTCGTCTGCGCATTACATTTGATAACACATTTTTATGATGTGCGATGGTGAAATAGAATGTCCTGTTCATTTGATTGTTTTGTTATGGAGTTTTGTCCAATATTATGAGTTTCTGTTCATTTTTCTGTCTCTCTCTCTCTGTACTTGTGGCTCTGAACTAAAATGACAAGCTCATCAACAATGACGTGATTTTTGATTCAGCACAGCAGTTAGTGGTAAAATATGATGAGTGTGGCATTAGGACCAAAAGTTAGATTTTGTTATTTGTTTGGTGATGCAAGGAGTCATCCATTGGTAAGCCAGCATTCTGTAAGCAGCTTATTATAGCTGAGGTTTTGTTCTGACCGACGATTGAAAATACCCTCTTGGCATCAGCATTTGAATGAGGAAGCACTAGAACCATGGTTGCGATCTTTGATAGCCTACCAAATTGGTTCAAGCCAGTCACCTTTGAAAAAGGAACCATGGGCCTCTCTTACTTAAATGCTTTCCTTTTATCTTGACAATGAGCAAGTCATGTTGTGTGCGAAGCATTTCTTCCTTTGTCAAAGGATGTTGGGTCCTGGGGCATGGCAATGTCCATCCATGAACTCTTCACTTATTTGGACCTGTTCCTTTGGGACAAGGAAGGAGTTCCTGATATCTTAAAAGAGCACAATGTGGACTGATAAAGACTGATAAAATGCAGCGAGAGACAGATTTGTTTTGTGATCATGATCATTACACTAAAAAATATGTAGTCATTATGTGAAATCCCTTGCCTGTCTATAAGGTAGAGAGCATCTCCAACCCCGCACCCAGCACATCAACAAATCTCGCATGTGTAACCCCTTCTACCCGCACCTGTCACCTTAAGACAGTGTTAGATATCAAATAATATAAGGGTTGACTGTACTCTAGACCTGATGAGGAGACTGCTGTGGTTTTCCTACCTAATTGTTGGATTAGACCTTTAACCCTAGAACGCTAGCATCGGGTGATTTTCACCAAAGAAATTATTGCTACATGATTTTCATTGTGTTGCTGTTGTCTGAGTTGCATGGGTCCTTGGGTAGCTTCATCCTGCTCACTGACGTCGCTGAAGGTGGGCAGCTTTCCCTGCTCCTACCCCTGGTTTTTTCAAAAGGCACATGTTCGGGTGGAATTCACCCAGCATTATGTTTATGTACTATGTTGTTATTGTTATTGTGTTAGTATTGCAGAGAGGCTGTGCCTTCACCAAACAAGGCTCAAATGTCCCAGGAATGGGTGGAGTGAAGAACAAGTTCCCACTTCCATTATTTTTTAAAATTTAAAAATTTTCCTAATTTTTCACAAATTTTGGAGTGTTTTATAGGGTCCCCCCATGATACCTTTTTTCATTTTGTGAGACATTGCATAGTGGAAAATAAAAGTTCTCCAAATTACCATGTAATGTTGTATTGTTGTATTCTGATAAATTTTGATGAGATGTATTTTTTTATCAGGTATATTATATTGGGTAAAAAACACTCGACGTTGGTGATGGTGTTTCTAATTGTGACGTTAGTGTTCTAGGGTGTCCACCCCAAATAACACACGCAACAATAGACTGACGATTTTAAAGGAAGTATATTAACCCAGTAAAGGGAAAATAAAGGATAGGTGTGGGCATGGATGGACCCTTTTCCGAAGGCGAGTGATGACCAGGTGAGGATGCAGATGGATGACAGCCGGAGACATTAGCAGGACTGAGGACCGGATTGAAGGACTCTAGGAAAACCAGCCTGTTTCAAGTTTATCCCAACTGGTTTTAGACAGAGCACAAGGCTCATCCTTAAGGTTTTTAGCAGCATGTAACACTTAGCTAGCGAGTTAGCATGCTAATGTAGCACACTTATTATTACTCTCCGGGAAATCGATTGTTTGCCACTCTAAAAGGCTAGGTTCACACTGCAGCCTGAAGTGACCCAAATCCGATCTTTTGGCTGCTATGCGACCTGTATCTGATCTTTTAATGACCGTCCGAACGACACAGATCTGTTTTTTTTCAAATGCGACCCAGGCCACTTGGATATGTGGTCCTGAAACCAATACGTATCCGCTCTTTTGACATGCGATTTCAGTCTGAACGGCCAGGTCGCATTCATCACACCTACACGTCATCAACAAGCCACAAACGTCACTATTCTGCGCTGAAGTGGGAAGTTGAACTGACGTGTTTCCTC
The DNA here is from genome assembly GCA_019059645.1 of Caranx melampygus. Classification (NCBI taxonomy): domain Eukaryota; kingdom Metazoa; phylum Chordata; class Actinopteri; order Carangiformes; family Carangidae; genus Caranx; species Caranx melampygus. The sequence goes on from JAFELL010002403.1 coordinate 326,237, forward strand.
CCGCAAGAGTGGTACAAGCAGCCGCTCACAGATGTAGACAAAGGTTCTTCTTGTAACATGAAAATTTTTTATGACCCGAGTGTCAGTAAAGCAGCAAAGCACATCGAAATCCCACCACTCTTGGCTGCGACTCCGCACCCACAGATTCCTTTGAACGGACGATGCTGCCACTGCCCCACAAAACGCCGGGGCCAAAACCCTTGCCCTCCTCCTTCTTCTTAATCTCCTTAACACAACATTTTTATGCATGTTCTGGCTCCAGCACAGCAGCAACTTTAACATCGCCAGGTACTCCATGCTAGCTACTTTAGGCTTTAGGCTATTTCCGTAAACACTGAGCACGCTCACTACATGTGATGTCGTCGTGCGGGACACTTTTGGGGTGTTTAAAGTTCACACTGGAGATCAAATACCAGTCGCATTTAATTGGAAATGTGAACGACCTCGGATTTCACAAAAAAATCTAAATTGAGCATTAAGCCCTGCAGTCTGAACCTAGCCAAAGTCACAGATCGACGGCCGTCTGTCCTTAATCCCTGTCAGATTTATCTGTTAGTTTCCTGTCTTCTACCTCAGTTTTATCTGTATAAATCTGTACTTTTTTCCCCTCTGTCCAGCATCTAACCACGCCATGCATCACCGAGGGGACTCGCAGAGATCGGCGCAAAGGTAAGATGCCCACTCCAATCAGTTTTTTTCACACTGAAAACAACGAGTGACACCTGCCACCTCGGTTAAAGGGACAGTAACACATAGATAGCTACATTTTCGAGAGGATAACGGCTGCGGCCTTGCAGGAAGGCGGGGCTTGACCGGCGGGACGTCAAGCCTTGCCCACACGCAACCACCCCCCAAGTTAGTCCACCCTTTGCCACTTTCGCTTTCAGAAAAGTATCGGAAGAAATCAAGTACTATGATGTCGGTGAGTGAAATTACGTTGCTACAACAAATGCAATAAATGAAAAACTTTATTAACATCTCACGGCGCTTTTGTTGGTGTATGTTGTTGTATAACGTTAGGGTATTTTGGCAGTTTAATGGTAGCATTTAGCTTGTGTGATAACATTATCCTACGCGACAGTAGCGTTAGCATTAGCACTGTTGTAATTCTTATTTATGTCATGATTCATCCTCCATACATACCTGCCTCCAGTAGTTTCCACTCACCAGTCCCCTGCTCACCCTATCTGCCAGCCACACCCACCTCGTCAGTCACTCCAGTCACCTGTTCACTCAGCTGCAGCTCTTCAGCAATCAAGCCTGGTGAAAAGCTCCTCTCTCCTCCACACTCACTGCCAGATTGTTCTTTGCCATGCAAGACTCTCCAGCGTTCTCCTGCCTGACTTCCCGGTACCGACCTCACCTGTCCCTGATTCCCCTGCTTCGGCTGCCTCCTGGTAATCGTCTCAGCCTTCTGTCCCTGACCAAGATTTCAGCCTCTGTCCTCCTGATTCCTGTTTGCCTGTGTTGGACTGATCGCCTGGTTATCGTTCCTACTGCCTGCTCCTCATCGGATTGTCTGCCTGAACTGACGTCTCTCTGGTCCCAAACCTCTGCCTGTTTTGACCTAGCCGTCAGCCACTGTGTTTTTGAACTGTTTGCCAGTCTGCCAGAGTGTCAGTAAACCTTTGAACTCTCTCCATTGGTTCTCGGTCTTTTGTGCTGCAATTGGGTCCATACACCACCCGTTACAATTTAGCTCTCTGTGTGTGTGTGTGTGTGTGTGTGTGTGTGTGTGTGTGTGTGTGTGTGTGTGTGTGTGTGTGTGTGTGTGTGTGGTGTGTGTGTGTGTGTGTGTGTGAGTGTGAGAGAGAGAGAGAGAGAGAGAGAGAGCGAGAGAGAGAGAGAGAGAGAGAGAGAGAGAGAGAGAGAGAGAGAGAGAGAGAGAGGAGAGAGAGAGAGAGAGAGAGAGAGAGAGAGAGAGAGAGAGAGAGAGAGAGAGAGAGAGAGAGAGAGAGAGAGAGAGAGAGAGAAGAGAGAGAGAGAGAGAGAGAGAGAGAGAGAGATGTCGGTGAGTGAAATTACGTTGCTACAATAAATGCAATAAATGAAAAACTTTATTCACATGTAAAAGCATATTAATGCTAAAAGGCCTTGTGTATCTGGAATCTAATGGTCAGTTGTTCTTATGTTCAGCATCCCACCTATTTCCTGGCCAGTGAGGAGCCAGTTTTTCTGGAAGCAGAGGTATATTCTCGTCCTTGTTGTCCCTTCCAGACAACACAGCAACATAGAACATGCTACCACGTAAGAAACCCCTTGGATGGAGCAGTCCACCGTGGAGGTCTGGTCACTCAGAATTTACTGTAACATATTGTTGGGGAAGAAAATTCTTACCCCACCCCTTTTCCCCTACACATAACAAGCATGTGCTTCTGTCGACCACATGTGTGAGGCTGTCAACAGCTCTAATGTAATAAATGTTTTTTCTTGCAGAATACCGTGTCTGCAAATGCAGCTTCAAATGCAGAGACGCTCCCCATTTCCACTGCCTCACCTGTGGCAAAACCATCATAAGGAGAAATCATTTCATTGCTCACTTAAAACCTGTACTGTAGCCTGTAGTGAAGTCCCCGTTACACAGAGCCCCGCAGCAGCCCCCATTGCTCATTTCATTCAATATTTGATTTTATTTCTTTTTTAGAAATGTCCATTTCAGTTACTTTGAAGACAGAATGACTACAAGCTGTCAGTTATATTGTCAACAAACAAATACTCATCCGTCATGATGCTCAACAATGTTGAGCTGAAAAAGGATGAGGTAGAAGGTGTTGTGGGTCCCTTTGTTTTAAGAAGGCTCAAGAATGTGCTAACTATGACTAATTGAGTAACATGTTATGCTTTCCTTTCAGGAGTGACAGAGAAGATTGTCTTCAATGTTTCAATGCTCCTCTGTAATAAATTGTATTAAATGAATTAAACAATTGTTGAGAAGAAAAGTCCTTGAGTCATTTCTCTGTAGTCATCTGTAGTAAGATGCTGCAGATGACTTATCAGTCTGTGGTGGCAAGTTTGTTGTTTTTTTCCAGTCTCCTGGCGAGGTTGCATCAGACACAAGGATGCAAGGCAGCTGGGTAAACTACTTGGTGGTGGAGATGGAGGAGGCTGTTATGAACAACCACCAGGACGATCCACTTCATAACATCTTTATGGAGCAAGAAAAAAAAGGCAGTGGTGGACATCTTTGTGGACACCTTTCTTCATTGCAGAATGTAAAGACAACAATTGTATAGTTTTTTGCAGGGAAATGGTTTGGTCTGCATGAATGCTGCTCCCATACTATATATGTATACATACTTTTTTCTTTCTTTTTTTGGCTGACCTACTGCTGACAGCTCACTTAGTTTGATCAGAAGAGTCTGTTATAAATAATAGAAACTTTTCTTTTGGTAATGATTTGTATTATTTGCTATCACTGGCTTTGTTCAGTCATTGTGACATTCCATGAAAGGGGTTGCACAACTTTTGCTCATCTATAAATTACACAAAAGTAGGACATGACTCAGTACAGGTGAGAAAATAGGTCAGCTATAACAATAAAAGTAAAATAGTACGAAAGATGGTGGTGTACTTGTAACATTTTAGAGAGGGCTGGTCAGGAGGTAGGCCAAAAACCGGCTGGCAAAGGTAACGATTTCAGTAAATAAAATAGTCAAAATAAATAACAGAGGTTAATAGAGCAAAAACATTATGTCACTGCAAAATACATTGCAAACAGTTTTTATGTTCACTGATTTTTTATTAAAATTTCAAATCAATCTTCAGTCAAATAGTCATAGTAGACAATAGGCTACATTATTGCCATAGTGGAATGATGTGTCCTCATCATGAAATGTTTATGTAGTAGGGACCAACATGAAATCCGACATCCAGGGAGGGCATCCAGGTGCTGTTTTTGACCGAATTTCTGAAATCCCGACTGTCCCTGAACAAACCACGATGACGTACTGCATGTAGGCAGAGCTTAGCGTGTGACGTGTGTGACATGGGTGGGGCTTGACGTCCAGCCGGTCAAGCCCCAACTTCCTGCAAGGCTGCAGCCGTTAGTAGTTAACATTTTCACTTAAGATCAGGAGAGAATGTTTTTACTGCTCCCTCTCATAGAAAAATGGTTATGATTTAAATTTGGGAGTAACATGTAGAATACACTTACATATTATACAGACACATTTTCAAAACAACTACAAATAATTTGAGGTTAACTAACAGTGGTTACACACGCTTTAGGAAAGCATCTTCCAACAGGAGTTTATCCATGGCATGCTCCACAGCTCTGACCAGGAAGGCCAATGCTGCCTGCTGGAATTGTTGAGTCTTCTGTGATGTGACCTCTCCAGCCTCAAGGAGCCTGTTGAGCGCAGGTAGTCGTGAATCCCCCACTGAGCTTTTCTCCTATCAGAGAGACAGAAGACATAGAGAAAGGTAGTCAGATACAGGCTTCTTGTAGGACATTTCTGGGTTTAATACATACTTTTTAACATTTGTATCCATTTTCCATCATCAGAAAGATCACTCAGTCCACAGAAAATGTTTTATTTGTTGAGAAAGATGACACCATGATTGTTTGGACAAATAACATTAGTTTTAAGAAAAAAAACGGAGGACACCTCCCTTAATTTAAATAAAAGGTTCTGCACTTTGTAAAAGAATAAAAAGAGGGTACAGAGACTTTCAGGTCAGTCTGATCCGGATCTGACTCGGGTTTGACCTCACTGTTCAGTGGGTTAGACTCTACTGCACCAAGCTCTGTCTGTTCTGATCATTTTGAAGGGAGTATCTCCGCACTTCGTTGATTTTTTCTGTGACCTGTTAAACACCCTTCGAGATGTTGATTTTTGTATCATTTAATGTTGGAGAAAATAAACGGTCTTTGATCACAACTGGCCCATTTTTGGACCTTTATTTTTGACCCAACAAACCTCAAACAGAGTTTCTTAATGAATTTCGTCATCTGCAAAATTTAATGTCATAAAAGATTCCATTGCATTATTAAGATTAGATAATTAAGTTATTTTTGTCACTTTGCACAAGTAATTTATCAAGGGAAATGACAAAATAACACAATCTATATTTCACAGGGTTTGTTGCACTTAAGCAGGGAGACTAGCCCTTCAATTTACCTCTTCATACAGCTGGAATATGGATGCATTTTCTCTCTGGAGAAGGAGGTTCATTGCAGAGAACACTGGCAATGTGGCCTGAAAGAACAGGAGGTGAACTTCTGTCAGGGGATTTGAAAACGCCTCCACCAGCCTTCTGAACCTTGATTGTTTCTCATCTGCAAAAAGACAGGTTGTTAGTCTTGGGTGTCTCATAACTATCCTGAACTAGTGTCAATATAATCTGTGACTTACTTAAAAATTTGAAGTAGCCAGTGAGCGGGCCATGTCACTGCAGGATGCAGGTGATGCACATCTCCAAACTCAGCCAGAAATGTGCAGCAGCATTTCCATATACTCACTGCCATGGAGTTCACAAAATTCTGGTAAAATATGTGAGAAACACAAAGTTAACTGGATTTTTCCTCACTTTTGTAACACCAGAGCTAATTGAATTACAAACCTTTCAAGTAACCTTTACGGGTCGTGCTGCTTTTAAATCAGTATCCAATGTCAACCACAAGGTCCTCAGTGTCAAACCCAGTTATCTGCAGAACATGATATGAGTGCAAAGATGTATTATGTCATTATAGAGAAAATTATTTACTTCACCTTAGCTTAACAGAAATTTAATGGAAAGCAAACCTGCCCCCTGCGTGTTTGGCAGTGTTATGGATTATATGGCAGGGGCATCCATGAATGTAAATGTTGGGGTTTTCCTGAAGCATTTTTGCCACGATTGAATTTTTGGCACCAGTGTTAACTGGGGCATTGTCAACTGACAGGCCAACACAGTTTTTGCATGGTATGTTATGCTCTATCAGGACATTGCTGATTTTTTTATATATGACATCAGCTGTGCCACAGCCTCTTCCACTTTGGTGGTATCAGATACCCTGACAGTTAAGGGGTTCATATTCTCGAATCCTGTAACAATATAGTACGTAACTAATTTTGCATGCATGTACTGCATGTGTATTATTTCAATGTGATATGAACATGAGGAAATGGAAACTAAAAGGACAATTTAGCTGTCAAACGTATACCTGTGTCATTTGAGCCATCTGTGACCAGTGTAAAGTGACATTCCCTCATCTTCATCACCGGCTCGTTTTATAGTGTGGTGCAACTGCTTCATTAATGACGCAGGTAGTTTTTGTGCTGGCACTCTTGAAATTTTGAGCCGTGGGAGAGTCTTTGAAACATTCCCTGTACAAGGGGTTGAAATGGTCAGCCACAGCAAACGGTACATGTTGAGCAACAACCTTTGTCCGGCAGCCATTACCTCGGCCCTCCTTGTCTGCAACAGAAACAAATGAAAAAAGATTTAGTTATGCTGACTACACATTTGAATGTTAACACTGATTTAACCCATGTCTACATGTCCATCAAAATCTGACAACACAAAATACATCACACAAAATACATTACAGAGTAGGGCTGGGCGATATGGCTGAAATCTGTATCACGATAGAAATGTTTCATATTGGTCGATATCGATAATTATTGAAACCGAAATTGTATGACCTATTTAAAATAAGGTCCAGGAGGGAAAAATACTGAATTTAAACATTTTTATTTTAAACTTGACCTTCTGTTCAATGTTACAATCACAATGAAAACTGTACAATTATCAATAATAAAGTGCTTAACAAGTCTAAAGTGTAATAAAAACATGTGCAAAGTGTTAAATGTAAACATAGCAAAACCTGTCACAGAGAAGAATCATCATATATATTTTTACTGCAAGTTGTGCAAAAAAGTTCACCCTCTGGTGAATAACATTTAAAAAATAACATTTGTCTGACTATGATCAGATTTGTAAAATCCAAAACCTCCCATCCTGGTGAGCTGACCGTTCCGTTCTTATCCACAATTTCCTCCTCGCTCGTTGCAGCACTCATCTTTCGTTTCTTTCGTTTGCGACCACGAGACAACAAGATGGCGCAACCAAACTGATACTGTTACATGATTGGCTATTAGCCTGTCACTCACGTCGTTGCTAGGCACCAGATCGAGGACGAGTGCCTTTGCTCATGCAACCAAGATTGCTTCGCAACAGAGATTCAAGCGGAGCTAAACTTACGCCGGTTTCTTGAGGAAAAAAAACATTCTATCGAAACGTTCTATCCAACGCATTTTCTATTGATATCGAGTACGTGTCTATTGAGATACATATCGTTATCGTTTTATCGCCCAGCCCTATTACAGAGCAGTATTCTGTCCATGTGATGGATTAATGTCTCATGTAAATGCCAATGACAAATACCAAAATGTTGAGCAAAAATCACGAACATTGTAATCAACCTTTTGGATTTAACGTGCTATGTACCTTGACCTCATGGACACTCATTTCTGCAGTCACTGGCAAGTAAAAGTTTTTGACTGTGCTGGTTGACTTCAGTGCTTGGCCTATTGGCTTTGGCCTTCTATGTGCCTTGTCACATGCCGCACACCTTGATGGGCACAGGAGTTCTCTTGGCAGCAGATAGAACACCAATAATAGGAGCTGGTGCTTCCTACAGTAACAAATGGCCATTTAGAGGTCCATTCATTTTTGAAAGAGGTCTCGTAGACGGCTTATGTGATGACACAACTGTACATGAAGTAAATGTCTACAATTAATTACTTAGCAGTGTAATGTGGTGAGTGTTTTGGCTTTGTCAGTGTACAAGGTTTATATCAGTTTGATTGTATCAAATCTTTCTCAGTGGTTGTAGTTGTTACGTATGTTGTGTACAGTTATAGTTATATGAACTGCAGAGAGCTCGTGATCTAATCAGCATTATTGTTGAACGTGCTTTGTCAAAGTGAGCATGATTCAGTGCACTTGAAGCTGTATGAGTGTTTGTGAAGATGTGGTTGTTGCTACTTCATTCAAGGTACATTACTCACTGTCTACGTAATGACTGGATTTTGACTCGTGTAATTTAATGTATTTATTGAGTGTGTTTACATTTAGATGCCCCGTGGCATATCTGGAATACAAAGGTATTCAGACCCAGCAGAGATCAGGTTGCCGTCCCTCAGGGATGTGTACAGCTCATCACCTGAGGCCACAACCTGGTCCAGTGTGTCAGGCTGCCATGAAAACACACTGTCTGTGGTGTGTTTCACTAGAGCAACCAAACTAATGGCCACACACTGAACACCACCATATTTAAACCGTGGGTCGCCTTGATGGAAACTTCCTCTAACGGAAGTGCGACCCTGGGACTGAGTGGGAGCCTGTGGAGCCATCAACACAGGAGCGCTGCAGACTTCTCCCTCAGCAACACACTCCTCCACAGAGATCCTACTGACACCGAACCACTCTGAACCGAACGACTCCTTCAGATTCAGGATGTGAATCATCAGGTCATTCCAGCACGTGTTAAACACAACGACACACCGACCAACGTCCGAAGCCAACCCCGAAGCATTACGCTCCCCACAATCCACCACTACCAAATAGACCCCGTGCTGAATGATCAAGTTGACTGCTCTGTGGAGGTTCAACACACACATCCCATCCCTCAACAGATGCTGCTGCAGCTCCTCCCGCGACTCAGTCCCATCATCAAACGCCACAAAGTCACGGTAAACGGCGTCACCGGCATCCACCCTCCACTTCCGGTCAAACAGATGAAGCTGCTGCCGGCTAAACCCACCGCCTCCCCTCCCGACCCGACCTGCCAACTTACGCCCCTCAACGCAAACATGATCAACGTCTGCAGCACACCAGGTACAAACCGGAGAAATGTTATGTCTGGCTGCTGCAACAACACAACACGACACGTGAGCACCGACATCGAAATGAGACGATGCTGTACGCAGGCTGCTCCCTAGCACTACTGAGTTTGGCACCTTCTCGTTACACCTGCAAGGGAAACGGCACTGACCTTGAGTGGCTCCTGGTGCGTCGCCCGTAGCTCCTGGTCTGTGCTGCTTCCCACAAACAGTCTCCTCTGGCATCTACAATAAACAGAAATCCAACACATTCAGCATCAGCTCTCTCCAGCACTTTAGTACATGGACAACATTTGTACATAATTATATATTATCTACATGAATTGCTTGTGTGTCTGTTACACTGTCTTCTAAATGTCATGTGATAACTCAATCATGTCCATGTGTCTAATGGATTTCATTTATACAAATTATCATGACACAGACAGTTTGGTCTGTGAATGATTCAGGGCTCAGCTGGAGACACCTCCAGCCTTAAACACCAAGTGTAAAATGTCTATTACTACGAAATCTCATAAGCACATACAATTTCAACACATTACTCTTTTATTGAACATCTCCTGACTTTTTAACAGATATTAAAGAAAAACTGATGCAGCCTCCGACCTCCTGGTCCACTGTCACATCCGTGGCAGCAGGCTGGACAGGCACACTTGGAGGAAGAGCGGTCCCCGACACAGCACAGGTCGACACAAGGTCTCGTGTCGCCTCCACCTGCAACAGAAAGAAAAGGCAACAAAAACATTAACAATGGCACACACAGACATGATCATATCAATAACTAACACCAGAGGGCTTTGCGTGGATCCATCAAATAACTTTACTTGCCTTCTCCTCCAAGACCCGGGCTTCAGGACGAGCAGTCAACGCGGGTGTTGAGGTCTCGTCCTAGAGAGAAAAAGGAAATGGGAAGAAAAAAATAAAACCTCAACCACACAGAAAAAAACATGTTTATGGTTTCCTCTCATACTTTCTGTGTAAATCGTCTGAGTGTTTGCTCAAGTTCTGTGAAATCTCCACATTTTCAACTTTGATACATTACTGCTTCACATTCAGTTCACACTTTTTCGTACATCATTATGAAAACTGCAGCTACCTTCTTCCTTGCCTCCTCCTTCTCGACACTGGCAGACACCCGGGCTCTTGGGGTTGCCACCACCCGGAAATAAAGAAAATAAAATCATCATAAATAACCTTATAAACTAAGACTTCCTCTTTCTTTCACAATAATTTAACACATTTATAAATTTTATTGCTGGTTAAATGCTCAACCTGCAGCACAAAGTCTCCATCTGGAAGAAAACATTACATACCTGCTTCCTGGCATGTCTGCGCTTCAAGGCAGGCTTCTTCTGACGTTCCACAGGTGATGTCTAATGTGAGAAAAACCAAAATCAAACCCCTTAGAGACAAACACCATTAGATTATTTCAGGTCTAAAGATGGCAAAGCAACATCATTAAAACATCTCATCTATCAGCTGTAACTTTCAGATTAATTACCTTGTGCCTGTGGGAACGCCGCCCAGAGCCGATGGAACAACTTTGTCCATAGCAACCAGCATGTCGGGTGAAAACCGGACAGGATTGAGTGGGATGAAACACTCCATGAAGGCCATCGGAGCGCCATCCACCTGTATGACAGACATGTAGATTATTTCTAACACTTGTCATTTTCTTAGATGAAGCACACAAACTATCACTGTCATGTCAATATAATGGTTAAATGACCAGATAACTTACCACATGATGAACCACCCGTCTCTTGGAAGAACGAGAGCCATTCTCTTGTTCACTAGAGTGGTTCCTCTGTAATGACAAACAGCACAAAAAATTAGGATCAATGTACGACTTTCTTTTCTTTCATGAAATTAAAGTTACAGCATTCAGCCTCTTACCTTCCTGCCCGACTCCACAGACCACTCGGGAGGGGGTGGCCGTGGGACTGGGACCTCCCCCACCACAATGACCCGTGGAACCACCCACGGCAGTGGCTTTGGTCTCTGCTTTGGAGACACCGGACGAGGCACCTGTGGCTTAGGTGCCGGTGTCTCCAGGTGCTGTTTGGTGGCATCCAACAGCGACTCCACACGGACAGGCATCCCCATGTCGTCACTGAGGTGCACCTACAAAGAAGAAACAATACCAAAATAAATTAAAGCTGCAAGCAGCTGTGAACGGGCCCTCGCTTGCCACATGCGACCGCGGGGCCCCTGCGGCATGCGGAGGCTGCGGCCCGACGCGGGAAGAGAGGAGAAACCTGGAAAAAGTGGAAAAAAATGCAGTGTTCAGTTCATCCACCAGGTGCCGTTAGGAGTGTTCCCAGACGTGGGCAGGTTCGTTCAGGCGCAGACCCTCATCACACACCTTAAGTCTGGGGCAAATTGTACAATGCACAAGGGAGTGAGCAGCAGTGGATGAGGCGTGCAACATTTTACACACTGTCTTTGCTGTGTCCTTGGTGCAGCCAGAGACCAAGGCACAAGCATGTGTCTGTGTCTCTGTCAGGACTGAGCAGGAAAATGTCATTGAAATGTAAAAGATGTCAGTAAAGCGTGAATTCCTATTTTCAGTAGGTGGTGCTGTGAGAAGAAGTGTTGTGAGAATGCAGACATGTGTAGAGGTGTACTGTTATGATGTGAAGAAGGTTTGGACATGTTAGGGTGATGTATGATGGAGTTGTAATGAAATGTTGAACAGTTTAATACACATATTGTTCCATACATCCAGCAGATGCAGCCAGAAACGATGCAATAAATGGAACCTGATCAAACACACTGTTTCAAGCTGTTTGGATCTCATATAATGGTGTGATAGCTATGTGAAGTGAGTACTATGTGTAATTCTTATTTGCATATATTGTTGTTTTAATTATTTGGAACGCATTTAAAAGATGATCATTATGTACCATGGCAACCAGCAGTGTACCTTGTTGCACTGTTGCTAGCTAAGGCCAGGTGTGCAATTGTGGGTAAGAGGAACGAAGAGACTTGGCTGGAGCTACAAGTGACTGTGGTGCACCAGGAGCATGGAGGTCAAGTAGGGTGACTGCGTAACTGTGGGTGAGAGGAGTGGAGAGGACCATGGAGGTCAGGTTAAGCGGGTAAATTTTGAAGATGACATGTTAATGTTGGGAAGCAGACTCTCTCTTTGGTCTGTTGTAGGGAGTGTACGTGTCATTAAAGCTGGGGTTGGTAATCCTGGAGAGTTAACAAGAGAGCTAGCAAGATTTGAAAATAGCACCTCCTCTGAGTTCCTCCCCGCTCCCCCCCTCCCGTCAGTGGGTACGTCCAAGCCACGCCCCCACAAACTGGAACAAGCACCGCACGAAAATGAGAAGAAGCAGGAGGAGTACTATATATATATTTATATGTATTCAATACTAGCAGCACCGACCCGTTTTAAAACCACAGAGAAGCTAATATTAGCATTAGGCTAATAAAAGCTACAAAAGTAGCTACGTTAACAAAAGTTACACATTTCATAAAAATAACAAATCCTCCCCGAAGCAAAACAGATAATTACCTGTCCAACAGAAAGAGAGCAACCTCAGCATCACTTCAAATCCCTCAGTTGTCTCCACAAAAGCAACACCGATGTTTCCTCTGGTTTGACGTCTGGCTTTATCCAGAGCCTTTTTGTTAGCAGCCTTTTCAGCCTCCTTTCTCTTCCTCGCCTTTTTCTCGGGGCGAGCCGTTACAAGTAACGTTACAAGTAACGCTGGAAGTAGTAACTGGGGCTGCATTTTCTCAGCCACTGCTCATAAATGAGCATGAAATCCGTTCTGCTGTAACTCTGTAGCTGATTTCTTCCGACAACAGCGACACGTGAAGATTGTGCACACACGTCGGAGACAGGGATCGAGGGGGGCGGAGACAGAACTAGACATGAAGGCATCTGATTGGTTTATGCTCTTCGGTGCAATGAGCAACAATTGGTCGGAGTTGTGTCAGTCCTGCAGCTGCCACAGAGGACTGATTATTTTCGTTCCTTTTTCTGAATACAGCGCTGCTTGCATGAGAAATATATGGAGTTTTCAGCAATATTGGCATCAGTTTCAAAGGAAATCATATTAGCACATTTCAAGACAAACCTTTCGGAGACATCAGAGAGACGCATGACAAAGATCATTCATAGTTTTCAGTTACATGATCCGCGCAGCTGGAGGGCAAAACATCGGTTTAACGACGCCAGCGGACACTGTACAGATCAGAAACATGGACTGTGAATTTTCCCCATCTATGAACTCACGAATGATCGGGTCATCTCAACGATCATGATGTCCGCTGCATTACAGTCAATGAGACCGTTCCTGGCTGGAGAATCGCCCAAAAGCCCAGGTAAAAACTTTAAAAGTATACGTGTGTATGTAAATTGATGGAACACTTCGCTTTGTTATTAATAATTCCTTAATTTGTAATTCTTCTGTAAATAGTGGATGAGCTGACAGACAAATGAATTTGGCTTTGGGATTAATAAATTAATTCGTATTTGTATATTTTCATGGTTTTTGTTTTTCCTTTTTAAATCACAGGGTGTTGTGTAAAATTCCCACCGTGACGTTTACAGCTGTTGAACACTTTTCACATCCTTGATGAATGAATAAGTACTCAACTAATATAAAACACTGATTTTCCTCCCCAATTTTTCAGTGACCAGCCGCCACTAACACACATATATGTATGCGTAATTTGTTATGATATTGATTATTTGTAATGTTTTTTTTTTGTTTGTTTTTTTTGTTTATCATCGGCCGGCATGGAAATTATGATTTACAACTTCATTGGTGATTAATAGACAGAGAATTATTTATTAAATGTAAAATGTTTGTTTCTTTTATTGTTCCATTTATGCAGCAGACTCCACGTCATGATCTATGCCCCGCCTTCAGTATAAATACGGAGACACCTGCGCAACCGCCATCATTTCAATGGATTCGGAGAGGCGAGGAAATGTACGTGTCCTTATAGCATGGTTATTAGCATACAAGCTGAAATATTTCACATTTTACTTGCGATTCATGGAACCGTGTTGGTTCATGGTTTGTTTGTTTTTTTAATTATTATTATTATTTTAGAATGTGGAAGCTTCACCGAGCAAGTTTGCCTCGATTAACGAGCCGGAGGTGGAGGCAGTCCGCCAGGCCCTGCAGCCGGCCACCGTAAGTATAACGTTTTATTACAAATTATTACTTCAAGAACATCACACAGCCATGAAAACCTTCAGACAGGATAAATACCATTTACAGCGTGGTTGTCGTGGATGTAACGGTGAGCCTCATCGTTACCGCGTGGTTGTCGTGGATGTAACGGTGAGCCTAGCTTTCGGTCAGTAGCTTCTAGCTTGAGGTCACCATGTGGTTAGCATAGCCGGGACGTGTCCCTACTGACCAGCAATGTCCGTCTTACACAGACATGGGAAGCTAAAACCAGTGACAATAGGACACACGTTGACAAATCATTACAATATATACAATATAATAACAACTGTGATATTATGACCACATATGAAATGTACTTATTTTGTTTTCCTTATTTCTTCTCTCTTTTTCTAGCTAAGGTAGCTAGGCATGTTTTTGTGCAGTCTTAAAAAGTAACAACTTTTTACTTCTTGTATGGTCAAACGAGGGGTTTTAACTGCAACAGTCATTAATACAGTAGCAGACTGTAGACCATGTTGAACAGGATAATTGTGATCAAACAACATGTGTTATGAAGCCTTCATAAGAAATACACTGTGTGAATGGTAGCAGTAATGGTTGTACTTGTGTCATGTCTCAGTAATCACTTGTCTGTGGAGTGTTTATCTGTGTGAATTATAGACTGTTGCTGTTTTGTATGTGCAGTATGAAGCAATGGATCTGGCAATTGGGCGGCCACCCTTTATGGCAATTTGGGGAGGGTCCACAGCAGGGCCATGGCCTTGCTGGTCAGAGAAGTGCAGCTAAGGAGCACCGCAGAGCAGAAGGCGGCCCTCCTCAGCCGCCAGCTGCAGGACCTGCGGCAGAGTGGAGGTGTTGGAGGCCTCTGCCTCCTTTTACCAGGATGATGAGTGGAGGTTTTTCAGTGTCAAATCTGTAGCTGTCATGGTACGCTGGAGTCATATTACTGTGATATTTATGTTTTGTGAGACAGTAGCCTGTAGAAACAATTCACAAGGAATGAATTTCACCTTCAATTCACACTATTAGTCAGCTTTACATATTGCACCTGTAGTCTTACCATGTAATGTGATGTGATTTATTGATGAACAGATTTCTGATCAATACACCACAATGTATCATCCATAAAAAGTACAACTTGACAGTCAATGTGTTTGTGTTTCCTCTGTCATTTGTCTGCAGATGATATGGAGGAGTCCTCCACTCCTGCCTCCCCTCCACCACCACCACCACCCTGCCATCTGACAGTGAAGATGATCTTTTGTTATGTTTCTTTGTTTTTTTTTGTTCCAATAAATGTGTTCATGTTGATCAGCTGGCAGCAATGTATCATCCATAAAAAGTACAACTTGACAGTCAATGTGTTTGTGTTTCCTCTGTCATTTGTCTGCAGAAGATATGGAGGAGTCCCACCCTGCTGCCCCAGCCTCCCCCCTTGCCCTCCTCACTGCCTCAGCCTCCCCCCTTGCCCCCCACCCGCCCCCCCCCCCCCCCCCCCACCACCACCACCCCTGCCACCCCCCCCACCAACACCTGACACCCAAGAGTGATCTTTTGTTATGTTTCTTTGTTTTTTTTTGTTTAAATAAATGTGTTCATGTTGATCAGCTGGTTTCAGTGATCGTTGGTGTATATGTTAATAACACATTTCATTTGTATAGTGCTTTTACAGATACTGAAAGACACTTTACTTGGCTACAAATTATAAAATAGATCCAAATGTAATGAGTCAAACATACTGTTGTGGTCAAGGCCAAATAACCTGAGACCAAGTCTAGACCTAGACCAAGACCAAGACTTTGAGGGAGTCAAGATTGAGTCAAGACCAAGACCAAGGAGGGGCAAGACCAAGTTCCAGACCAAGACCAAACCAAGGCAAGACCATTCCTGTATTCAGTACCAGTACTCATAATAATCATGTGGGTTTGTATTTACATTATTCCTCCTCAGTTAAAAAGAAAAGGTGATTTTATATAAATCTAAACCATATTGAAGTGAAACAAAGTCTGGATTGAACAGAACAACACAACACAATACAAACTAGTCTTGTGACAGTGAGATTCATCTTTACGTCCTCCACTGCTGAAATTAGCGCAGTTTAAATCTAACATGAAGTTATTTACAAATTGTAGCTTTGCTGGATTTTAAAGGAACATGAGAACAAGGAATAGGAATTGGAATTACTTTATTGATCTCCAAAGGGAAATTCATTAGTCTGTCAGCTCCTCTACCATTGGCAGAAGAATTAAAGAGTCTGATGGTTGTGGGTATAAAAGATCTTCTGTTTCTCTCTGTCCTGCAACGAAGAGAGAGGAGCCGTCCACCACCACTGATTATTATTGCCTGTGGAGACACTCACCTGATTTCAGACTGGACTGTTGTAGTAGCTACTTTTCGTCAGTAGATGGCAGTAGCAAATTGTTCGTGACAGTTTCACGTTCTCCGGTCCAAATTATGGTCAAATACATATTTACTTGCTAAAACGGGATGTCAAATTTCTCCAGTTTGTTATGATCGTCCGACGAGTCATAACTACGGCAAAATGACAGCTGAACTATGAAATAAAAATACTAAATACTAAAATGAAATAAAAGCCAACACTGTCCTTCCGGTACCTTTCCCCACAAATATAGACAAAACATCAGACATTTAACAACACTGACTCAACGCGATTCGCAAAAGACGGAAGCTCTCCCCCGGTGTTTATTGTCGCTTTTCAGACCGGAAGTCCAAAGTCTATGGTTGTAACAGTTTTTTATTATATCATTTTTAAATGGACCTCAACCAAAATTAGACATGCTTCAGCATGCCATTATACAGTGACGTCAGTGCAGCATGACTTGCGACATATTTTGCAAAGAATACGCCTGAAATCAGTTCACAATATTATGGAGCTTTTATTTTGACATTACGTTTGCTGTTCCAGAGCTTCCTGTCTATCGTCGCTACGCTGGGATTGGTTGCGATGCTATTTGAATGGTGACCTATATACACCCGTTGAGAACGTCACTCGGCCCGTTTGTTTCTATCCACCTCAGCTGACTTACAGACTTTGTGTTGAATAAGTCATTTGGAGAGCGAGACAAAACACATTTCGAGGCTTTTAGCTGAGAAGTGTTTTCACACGCTACCTACAGACTTTACGCCACCGATTTCCATAACCGGCTTCCAGTGGATTTTCCAATTTTATCGAAGCATTTCCCGGCTTCTGGTTCAGCGGACTTGCCCTTGACTCACGGTGAGTATATTCTTAATGGCTGAATGTGTGTATGTATTAATGTTGATGGTTGTAACACAGTAAATGCCTATGTGTGAATATATGAGCTATACTTGGTAATAAATACAATGTACACGAGGCTAATTGCAACGTTGTTTTGCCACTAGCTAAGCTAATTGTTGTTTAATCGTAGTAGGGCAGTGGATAGTTAGCTGTTAGCATTAGCATTGTTTGATAGCAGAGTGAGTTAGATGCTTTAAGTGAGGTGTGTGAGTTAACAGTAAGCTTGTCCGGTGTACTGAGGCTAAAAGGGTACCGCGGCCCTAAAGCTATTATAAAACGGCACTATACAGCGTTTGGGGGGGAAACGGTCCTTTTTTAATGACTGCAGTATACAGCTGTCAGTGGTGAATGGGAAGAGAAAACAGCTGGGAGAGAGAGAGAGCGCGCCTGCCAGAGAGAGAGAGAGAGTGTGTGTGTGTGTGTGGTCGTCGTTGCTACGTCATTCACGATATATTACTCATTCACTGCCATTGTGTACATGCTTATTAGTCAGCATGTCTTTTAATCTGCTTTGTTGAAGCGAGCATAAATCAGTGCACTTAAAGCCTGTAACTGTGTGTTCATTCAAGGTGTATGACTCTGTCATTGTGTAAATGCTCTGTGTTGTTTGCAGTGTGGTTTGTGGAACTGAGCTTGTTTCATGGTTTCTGTCATCTGGTAGTTTGCTATTAGCAATGTTTGCCAGCAGAGTGTGAGTTAGCCTTAAGCATTGTAATTGTGGTGTGAGCTAACAGTGAAACATACATTAAGAGAAGAGTGTTTTCAGAGTCATGGAGGGATAATGTTATGTGTTTGGGATGTTGTTATGTGATGACACAACTGTACATGAAGTAAATGTCTACAATTAATTACTTAGCAGTGTAATGTGGTGAGTGGTTTGGCTTTGTCAGTGTACAAGGTTTATATCAGTTTGATTGTATCAAATCTTTCTCAGTGGTTGTAGTTGTTACGTATGTTGTGTACAGTTATAGTTATATGAACTGCAGAGAGCTCGTGATCTAATCAGCATTATTGTTGAACGTGCTTTGTCAAAGTGAGCATGATTCAGTGCACTTGAGGCTGTATGAGTGTTTGTGAAGATGTGGTTGTTGCTACTTCATTCAAGGTACATTACTCACTGTCTAAGTAATGAGTGGACTGAGGTGGTTGGACCTCAGTCGGCCTCCAGTGAGGCTGGTGCATGTAAGAATTTTTCCTTGTTTAAATTTAATATTTCATTTGTGTGGTTTAATATCCTTGCTGTGTGTCCGTGTTAAACTGCTCACTTTGTGTGTTTTCCAGTGTAGTAGAGTGTTTCCAGATGTGGTTGAATACTTTGTTACTAGTGAAGGTTTATAAAGTCTAAAGTTGGTGTGTATTGTGTTTTATGTTCATCAACAGGTCGTGGCACAGGGTGGCGCCACAAAGTGCACCAGTGGCCTATTTCAGTGCACACTGGGCGCCAACACAAATTGGTTATTCCAGATGAGGTCCCAGGCAAGAAGGTATGTCCAATTCATAAAGAACACACTGATGATTCAAAGTTTTAATTGTTTGTATTCAGACTAAAAGAAATCCTGTCTTTTGTTCCAGCTTGTTCTTCTTGTGGGAGCGTCACATCTGCGCTCCATTGCAGATGGGATCGTGCCGATGCCGGAGGATCGCTACACCTTTGGCATCATGTCCACTCCAGGGGCGTGTGCAGACCAGCTCAGGACCGAGGTTGAACCTGCTGATCTTCCTCGGACCCCTGATGCTGTCTGCGTCATTGCCCCTGTCATTGTATCACTGCACGCTGCCACCTGTCGACAGCTGCGCACCTTTCCATCAGCTGTTTCACAGTGTTTACTGCTCGGATAGTGAACGTAAACATGTCTGACTATGACACAAGTGATGAAGACATTCCTTTTAGCACAGAGCCAAAGGGATACCTTTATGCACCTGAATATACAGATGCCGAACTTCGTCAGATGGAGTTAGAACGGGCAGAGAGAGAAAGGAGGGACAGAGAAGTGGTCCAAACACATTATAGCCAATGGCAAGAAGCCAAAGTTGCCTCGTAGCAATGTCAGTGAGAGGAAAGCAATGAAGTATATAGGAAGAATCAGACAGGTTCTTGTTGTCACAGCTCGGATCATTACAAATCTGCACCATTTTAATATATTTACTTGTGTAACAATATATTTACTGAAACAGCAGATGGAAAGGTGCGCAGCAGTTGACAGCCGGCAGCGCGCAGTGATACGAAGGGAGAGAAAATAGTGCTGAGCGATTGTGAGGTCTGACTTTTTTGTGGACAACAGTTTGTGATACAAATGTATTACTCTTTTGAACACATTGTTTTGAGAAGCAAAACGCTTCATTTTTGTGAGCCCAGCAACGAGCTGGAACTACTTTCTTCAACACCAACACCTGGCCAGAACTCTGCTCACAGTAGGGGAAAAGTCACTGTTGATGCACAACACTGCTGATGGGGACGTCATACAACTGCATGTCACAAAAACAAACTATCTATTTAACAGAGGAAAAAAATGGAGAAACCTCAGGGTGAGCAACAGAGGAGGGATCCCTCACCCAGGACGGGCAGACGTGCAACAGATGTTGTAAACAGACAAGAAAACAATTTACAACACTGAGTATGGAAAACGTGGAAATGGTTAACAAGAGCTGATGAAGGCAGCTTCTGGTAGGCAGGAAAGGCCAAGGGGGTGGATTGGACTACACACAGACGTACCTCGCAGGCAGCCATATTGGGTCAGTCAACCTGCTCTGACTCTGGCTGCAGTAGATGCAGAACCAGCCATCTGCACTAAAAAACTATTCTTAACTCTGAAACTTTGTCCATAAATAGCTATTACTTTAACTATTTGCATAATGTTACTATAATGTTACTTTCATAGAAAAGTACGTGTAAAAAGTAAAATGATTTATAATTTCGAGCATGCAGTATCACGACTGCATTTCTGACGTTCATAACAAACCAAACTGTTTGAAAATTGCTCAAAAACTGTGTTCTGGTTATTGTAGTAATATATGAACCATAGACATAATGCCCTGAGGGAGGGAGTTGACTGACACAAGGTGAGGGCTGTGTGGTGACAATGTGTATTTATAATAATAATGGTGGACGGCTCCTCTCTCTTCGTTGCAGGACAGAGAGAAACAGAAGATCTTTTATACCCACAACCATCAGACTCTTTAATTCTTCTGCCAATGGTAGAGGAGCTGACAGACTAATGAATTTCCCTTTGGAGATCAATTAAGTAATTCCAATTCCTATTCCTTGTTCTCATGTTCCTTTAAAATCCAGCAAAACTACAATTTGTAAATAACTTCATGTTAGATTTAAACTGCGCTAATTTCAGCAGTGGAGGACGTAAAGATGAATCTCACTGTCACAAGACTAGTTTGTATTGTGTTGTGTTCTTCTGTTCAATCCAGACTTTGTTTCACTTCAATATGGTTTAGATTTTATATAAAATCACCTTTTCTTTTTAGCTGAGGAGGAATAATGTAAATACAAACCCACATGATTATTATGAGTACTGGTACTGAATACAGGAATGGTCTTGCCTTGGTTTGGTCTTGGTCTGGAACTTGGTCTTGCCCCTCCTTGGTCTTGGTCTTGACTCAATCTTGACTCCCTCAAAGTCTTGGTCTTGGTCGAGGTCTAGACTTGGTCTCAGGTTATTTGGCCTTGACCACAACAGTATGTTTGACTCATTACATTTGGATCTATTTTATAATTTGTAGCCAAGTAAAGTGTCTTTCAGTATCTGTAAAAGCACTATACAAATGAAATGTGTTATTAACATATACACCAACGTTCACTGAAACCAGCTGATCAACATGAACACATTTATTGGAACAAAAAAAACAAAGAAACATAACAAAAGATCATCTTCACTGTCAGATGGCAGGGTGGTGGTGGTGGTGGAGGGGAGGCAGGAGTGGAGGACTCATCCATATCATCTGCAGACAAATGACAGAGGAAACACAAACACATTGACTGTCAAGTTGTACTTTTTATGGATGATACATTGTGGTGTATTGATCAGAAATCTGTTCATCAATAAATCACATCACATTACATAGTAAGACTACAGGTGCAATATGTAAAGCTGACTAATAGTGTGAATTGAAGGTGAAATTCATTCCTTGTGAATTGTTTCTACAGGCTACTGTCTCACAAAACATAAATATCACAGTAATATGACTCCAGCGTACCATGACAGCTACAGATTTGACACTTAAAAACCATCACTCACTGTCATGGCAGAAGGATGCTGATGCCTCCAAAACATCCACCTTCTGCCTCATTTCTTGTAGCTGGCGGCTAAGGAGGGCTGCCTTCTTCTCAGTGCCGCTCCTTAGCCGCACCTCTTTAACAACCAGGGCCATGGTCCTGCTGTGGACCCTGGCCAAATTTCTGTAAAGGGCTGGGCGCCCAACTGCTTCATCCATAGCTTCATACTGCACATACAAAACAGCAACAATCTATAATTAACACAGATAAACACTCCACAGACAAGTGATTACTGAGACATGACACAAGTACAACCATTACTGCTACCATTCACACAGTGTATTTCTTATGAAGGCTTCATAACACATGTTGTTTGATCACAATTATCCTGTTCAACATGGTCTACAGTCTGCTACTGTATTAATGACTATTGCAGTTAAAACCCCTCGTTTGACCATACAAGAAGTAAAAAGTTGTTACTTTTTAAGACCGCACAAAACATGCCTAGCTAGCTAGAAAAAGAGAGAAGAAATAAGGCTAGCATAATAAGTACATTTCATATGTGGTCATAATATCACAGTTGTTAATATATTGTATATATTGTAATGATTTGTCAACATGTGTCCTATTGTCACTGGTTTTAGCTTCACATATCTGTGTAAAACGGACATTGCTGGTCAGTAGCTGCCTCCTCAGTGGTCTCAAATGAATTTGTCGTAAACAGTAGCTGTAACAGAAAACAAACCAGACCAAGTACAAGGAGAGGACTTCCTGAACATGTGAGTATTTTGGTGTGACTTTAAGGTAAATATTTTGGGAAATACAGTAGAGTGAGTTTCAAACCAGAGCCCCATCTGCTTGTCTTTGAAAATGTGAATGTGATGAACTGTTTCCCATGTACACAGAAACAATAGTATCAAGGTTAGCAGCAGAAGAAATAGTGATAATGGTACAAATTAAAACAGTAGTAGTAGTGAAAAAAGTGGAGAGTAGAGAGCAGCATCAACTATGATTGCTGATTTTTAATGTATAATACCATCCAGATAAACAGACAGTAGCCTATGTACTGTAAAGGGACATCAAAATGGAATGGAATTTTTTTATTTTGAAGAGTGTGATTCCTCCACCACCTACAGTATTGCTAAGTCTGTGAGAAACACTGAAAGCAGATAATAATCTTTTTCATTATCTGGGTTTACATCCATATAATTTACCTCATTTTGGTAGAACAAGTGATTGGGATTTTCCTTGAAGTATCCCGCAATGCCAGAGATCAGCTGTACTGGACCGTCACCTATCTTCATCCTTTTGAGTCGAGGAAGTTTTGGATGCTCGTTCCTCTTCTGGAAACCTCCTCTGCCAGTTTTGTTTGGACTGGAAAGCCCAGGAGGGGAGATGTATGCTCAAACAGGTGAACAGCTTCAAAAAGGAATGGCTTTGCTTTGTTAATAGTTTGACGCTGGATGGAATATGTATCAGCCATCAGGTTTCGAATAGCTGATTCCTAAAAATAGAATCAAATGAATCAATAATTTACTAATAATAATTTTTTAAATATTTGATGTTAATAATTATCAATTTTGTGCTTCTCGAGTAGTTAAAATTTACCTATAGAATAACTGCCAAGAAAATAAGAGATGACTGCAGCCCTACCTGAAGATGATGTGTTCTGAAGGCACTTTTCAGTTCATCTTGTTTAGAGTGTAGTTCTGGTCCACCCTCAACAACGGGCTGCCACTGCACGCATCCATAACAAACTGAATTTCTGGACTTTTCACTCATTCAATCTTCATCCTCTGCTGGCCTATTTGTGAGCAGATAGTTGATGGCCTCCTTGCATTTGCGGTTTTCTAGCTGGATAAAGAGAGCATCATATCCTGTCCCAATGACATTAGTTCCACTGAGCTCTCTGTCTTGGAAAGACCAAGGATATTGTTCTACAATTTGCTTGGCGATTCCCCGTGTTGTGTAAAAAAAAAAAAAGGGAAAATGCACTGTGTTCCGAGAAGTAGAGGGAGCGAGAAGGGAGGGGTGAGTGTAGATGGAAAAAACCAAAACAGAGCCCTATGAAGAGAGAGGCGGAGAGAGAGAGGGGGAGGAGCAAGTGTAGGAGGAAGGGCCTAAAACTCAACCCTGTGTGAAAGAGAGAAAGAGAGGGAGGAGCTAGTCTATGTGGGAAGGACCAAAACTTAACCCTGTGCAGAAAGAGAGAGAATAAGGGGGAGGGGTGAGTGTCCACTACGGGGAAAGTTCCAGAAAGCCTAAGACCACAGGTGCTGACACCAGGTGCAGAGGTGAAGTGTGCCAACTATGACAACACAAACTTGGGTAAAACCATACACGAGTAGAGAAAACGTGATAGTAAGAGATAGCCGCGCCTGTTTAGGGCAGGGGCCTGTGGAACACATATATATTGTAAGACATAATATCCTGCTGTAAGACATAAACACTTGCAAGTATAATGGTCTGCACAGATTTAAAGGTTAACAGTATAATGGTGTGTATATCTTTATATCCTGTTGTAAAACATAACCCTTGACAGTATAACGGTCTGTATGTCTTTAAAGGTCAAAAGTGTAATTGTGAGCATGGCATGAGAGGTCAAAAGTTTATGAGGAATATGGAAGTGAGAAAGAGTTGTTTGTCCCGACACTTAGTGAAAAGAGGGAAGTGACATCATAAAGGGGGTTCAAAAGTGCAAGTGCTAGACGATGCGATCAGCATCTTTATCAAAACATCGTCTGATATAAAGGTCAAGTATTAAAAATACTATAGGACCGGAAGGTTACTATGGAAGTGTCGAGACAAACAACTTCTAGAGGCGGGGTCCTCAGAGAAATATTAAAGGTGAGCCCCTTTGGGGGGGTTCAGATCTCGCTAGCGCTTTGCTGTAACAGATAATCTCTGTGGTGTGATCTCCAAAGATCTTTGCTAAATAAAAAGCCGGCTACTCTAACTAAGTCTGTTTCTCTCTGAGAATTTTCTTTCCTCGCATCAACCAATCCGGGGAAGTCAGGTGACTTCAACAGGCCTAAGGTGTAAAAAGTGACGCCATGATTATTTGGACAAATAAAATTAGGTTTAAGGAAAATAAAGGAGGAAACCTCCCTAAATTTAAATAAAAAGGTTGTGCACTTTGGGGGGTATAAAAAGTGAGTGCAGAGCCCTCCGGGTCAGTCTGATCCGGATCTGACTCAGGTTTCTGACCTTGCCGTTGCATGGGTTAAACTCTACTGCACCAAGCTCTGTCAGACTAAAGGATTAGCAACCTCAAAAGCATCTTGAGAAAGCATCACATGTAAAGAATCTGGCTCTGAGGAAACATGGCATTAGATCTAATGGCATGCCAAGTCAAATCACGGAGTGTAGCATCTTCAACAGGAGGAGGACTACAACGATGCTAAGCTGCACTTCCCTGTTTTAGCATTGCTCTGAGGCTTTCCACTACTGGGATGTAATGATAGTGCCTCTGCTGCCCTCTTGTACCCAAGTGTGACTTCAACAGGCTGAACATAGTTACAGCGTGTCTTGTAATATTGCAACCTTCAGTGGTGCATAGTTAAAGGACCATATGCATGCAAGGCTTTGTGCATAGGGCTCTGCTGGTATGCTGTGTTACCAAGACTTGTTAATGTCTCTGTTGAAATGCCATACTACTCAAGTTCTCGAGATAGCACTTCCAATGTGTAGTCCTGTTGAAGATCATTTAAAGTTCTCATTTCGTTTGCTATCTCTGTAATTGTGGCCGCTGGGACTAAATACTTTGCCTGCAAATCCAAATAAAACAGACTACTAGATTCTTTGTGTATGTGTCTTGTATTTTATCACTGTCTAAACTGCCATTTTGTCCTCCATCAGTGACAGCATTATCATTTCCTACAGGCTCTACAACATGTGATCCCTCACCTGCAAAAGACTGCTCTTCACGGTAGCAGGGGGGACACACAGTAACAGGAGGGACGTAAGGTGGCTAGATTAAGTGTTTCCAGCATATTTTTAGTGTGAACTGATTCATTTGTTGTATAGGGTACATTTATAATATTTGTTAAAATGGCATGTTTGTATTTGTCAGGGAATGGCACCCCTCTCTGCAAAAGAAAAGCAGAGACGCTACAGCGCACGGCGTGATGCAGACCCTGTAAGGCGGCAGGAGTATTTAAATAAAGAGAAGGATAAGTGGAGGAGGGACAGAGAAGAAGGGAAAAAGGAGAGCAGTAGACCTCAGTCAAAGAGAGCTGAAAGAACAGAGAAAAGAGAGAGAGCCAGGACTAGGGCCACTCCCCCAAGTCCAGACACTCCCTCAGGGCCAGATAATACCCCCAAACCAGGGCCCTCAAGGTAAGTGAGTGAGTGTATATATGTGTGTGTGTATATATATATATATATATATATATATATATACACATATATGGAACTCTGACATTGCAGAACTTTGTTTTTGGAAGACACAGCACAGTGTTGCAAATTTCGAATCCTGGAACTTTGGAACTCTGACATTCCGAAACTCTGACATTCCGGAATTTTGGCATTCCACACCTTTTTTTTTGGAAGATGCAGCGCTGTGTTCAAATTTTTGAATTGCACTGTCTGGAACATCCCCAGCATAGGTACAAGTCACATTAAAACAGGAAGTAACTCAGTCAGTGGTGTGAGCACCCAACTTGAATCAACAGCACTGCCCTCAGAGCTTTTCAACACTGTGAGTGCTCAGGACACACTCAAATCAGCACCCATCACCTCAAAATAATTTACACTGGAAAATTAACACCAATTCACACAGACTTTGCTGTGTAACTACTGCACTTGAACACGGAACTCATTTTCTTGTTAACATCTACTACATTAGTGTGTATTAGAAATAATTATCATCGAAGTTGATAAGTCTATTGGCCGATGATGGTTTTGAAACTCAAATGGAACATTAACACATCAGGTTTTTTCTTTACTGCTGTTCATGTGTATAGTGTGAAATATGTCTTTTTGGCTGTGAAATTCGATGCTCTTGAAGGTTTCAACATGGAACATGAGAAAATCTGTCTTCAAAATTTAACAAAAAAATGATTTAAACTGTATTATTAACAATATTAGTGCCTTCCCATTCATTGCTGCAGTAATGACAGTTTACCCTTGGGGATAAATAAAACTCCTCTTACATTGATGCAAAAACAATCAGAGGATCTGTGCCTTTGCAGAACAAGAAAACATAGCAGACATGCAATCGTTGTCCCAGAAAAGTGCAGGTGAGCCTGGCATGTCTCTCCAAAGCACATTTTGCATTGTGAAAATGCTGTGTGACTGCAGGTTAACTGGGAAGACACAATTACACTAGCTGTGCCTACTCTTTTTGTTATCAAATGTACCACTTTAGCAAAAGGGGACGTAAACATAATTCAGCTGGGAAACTTTATATGTATCCATTAGATGGGAGAGGATGGTGGACTGGATGGGGGTCAAGTATGTAGCAGAAAGGACATCGTGAGAAATACAGAAATCACAATAGGCCTTTAATTGCCTCAGCTGCTGAGAGACACACATTTGCATTCATATTTTTAACCACATTTATGTGAGTGATTGAGAAGTCCATATAAACAATATTGGGAAAGATTAGAACCACCAGAGTGTGTGGGGCATGTTCTCAGCACTGTAGGTGATGAGTTGTCAACAACTACAACTCTCTGACCTTTAGGGGCATTTTGTGACAAAATAGTAGTGGTTGCACATGACATTGATTGCAAACTCAGTGGCTGAACACTGAATGGAAAAATGTCCCTGTGGTGTTTACTGTGCACATGACATTACTGATCATTTTCATGTGATACATGTTGCAGGGTGTCAGGGAGGTCTTGTCAATAAAGTTCTAATGAATCCACTCATAGTCACAACTCCTCACATTCAACATTTGGGGGACACCCCCCTCCATGCTCCTCAAATGGGAGCCTTTTATAGAGGTCTTTATGAGAATATACAGGTGCATCTGAATAAAGTAGTATTAAAGGGATTGTTCAGTTTTCTTTAAGTGGGGTTGTATGAGGTACAAATAGCCACTAAGTATAATATCTGCAGTACAAAGAGTTAAACAAACGTAACACTCTGTCACTAAATGAATACTTAAGACGACCACAATACTCTAATCCAACTCAAGGAGCGAGGGAGGTTAGTATATGAGGTAAACACACAAATGTTTATTCCCACAACAATAACAACTGGAAAATCAGTTCAGATTCAGCAGTAATGATAATAATCCCCAATGCAATAAACAAAAAGAATAAAAATAAAAGAAAGTGTCCTTTGACAGTTTATTACTGTCTAATAGCAAAGTTCAGTAAGTCAAGTCCAAAGTTCAGTTGGAATCCATGTCAGTGTGCATGTAGTCTACCCGGGTAGTGTACGTGTGTATGTATGTTACTTCGCGGTTCAGGCTGTCTCCTCCAGGTGTGACCCTCCAGAAAGGTGATGAAGGTGGAGGAATTTGCATCCTCTCCGTTCCTGCCTCGCCTCAGACAGGAACCCCTGGTCAACTCAACGCTGTCTCAATGTAGACTCAGCAACTCAGCATAGGAAAAAAAACAATCTGCATAGTAAACATAAAGTTAGGCTTCTAGCAGTCATCAAAGTCTGTACAGAATTATATCTATTTCTCTCTTTTACTCAATGTAACTCAATGTAATACTGACCACAAGAATGAGCAACTGTATCATGAGACATAAAGAAACTCAAGTCGCCATTAATGTGTCTCTTTTTTAACAGTACTGTATAAATCATGTTACACAAATTATTTCTTATCCATTCAATCATGTTTCTCATTCACATTTAATTTTAAACATTTTCAATCACTTCAAAATGAACTAAAATGTATTATTTATGAGGAAAATCAGGAAAACCCCTGTATGTAAATATAAGCTCATATCATGAACCTCAGCGCACATGAAACCCTTTTCACTAAGTAACGTTGAACATGGCGTCCAGAAATACGCGGTGAAAATCATCATTTATACAAAACAATTGCATTTTAAAACTCAAAACTCAGTATATTGACTCATTACAGCATCTTTGTAATATTCACTATCAACTCCGATTGGTTTTTGACAGCGTATGAAAGGTTCAATACTCCGCATTTACAACAACTGAAAAAGTACAGATCTGCTAGCATGTTAGCAACGCAGCATATCAACTCATAGCATAGGATAACATAGCAACTCACCGGAGTCCTCGGTTGGAAAAAACAAAACAAAGCAATCTCTCCGGTCACATCTGTCCAGGCACTCTCTCGTGACGATTTAAAACACACACGGACTCGTATGTTTGAAAATAACCAGTACTTTTCCATAAAATAACAAAAATCTCGCTCGTTAACAACTCGTGGTAGCATCAATATCGGGCTTTTTTTCCAGCGTCTCTCCTTCCCAGCATGCATGGCGCGCAATACTAGACTTCCTTCATTTCACATACATGAAGCGCCCTCTTGTGGTTACTCAAAACAACTACAACCATACATTCTCTAAACTGTTTAGCAGGAAGCCAACAATAAAATACGTTAGTAAACCCAACTGTATTTTCACAGGGGTTACACAAAAGCCAATTAATGTGTCATTAGGAATGAATAATTTTGTAATTCAATTCTTGTTAGGGTTTAATATAATTTAGTTAGTTTGTTGATTCAGTCATTCTGTAGGCTGGGTCGGGTTGGACAAGTTTTATGATGTAGGCCAAAAATGAGCCAGACCAGCAGCCACCACTGTTCCTCACGTCACGTAAAATACACAAAAAAACCATGAGACAGTACAACAATACTGTAACCATAGCACATGTATACTCATAACCTGATTCCCATGAAAGTAGAATGCACCAAGCAAGTCTTAGATAGTTAGATGGTCTGTCAAATAGATTCTACACCCAGTGAAGTCACTGGTGCTGTCACATACTCTGAAGTGTCCAGTTCAGAACAGAGAAGTAGAAGATGATGAGCCAAAAACACTTAATGTTGTGAAGTATCTTCATCAACACAACAATATACAACAGCTGCTTCTTTATTGCCAAAGATGCAACCTATCCGTTGTATGTCAAACACAGCTAAAGAAGAAATAGTGTACCACTTGATTCAACTTTGATCTTTATCTCAGCCGTTGATCGAAGAAGCACTGAATAATATACTGCAGATACAGTCACAAGATTATAGATTCCACACTGAATGAAGTCGTTAGTGCTGTCACATACTCTGAAGTTGTATTCTGTGCTACCTCCAAAGGTGCAGAGTTGCTCATTGAGGCAAATTAAACATTCCACAGTGAGTTGAAGAAGCCATGTCGTGGATGCATAACTGTGGCTAAGCTACAGTTGGACTGAAGGCACATGAAGAACCAGCAAGTATATCAGGAGTTTAGTGTCATGTGTTTCACAGAGACTACACTGCATACTGCTGTGTGGATTAACCTGGCTTCACTGCAGTATGAGCAAACAGAGATGGTGGGAGGTGGGGAGATACATTTGATCTGTTGTATGCAAACATCAAGGAGGCTTTCACTGCTCCAGCTCCACCACCACTTGACAGATCAGATCATAATCTGTTTTTTTTTTTTTCCCAGCTTTCTGCCTCTACAATGAGACAGGCTGCAACCACCGGCATATTCAGGAACTGGACCCCAGAGAGCACTGACTCTCTTAAGGACTGCTCTGAGTGTGAATGTGAATCTTCCCAAAAAACAAACCCTGGATCAGCAGTAACTTCAAGAACCAGAAAAAGGAGGCCTTCAGGGATGGAGACAGGGAGAAGCTCAGGTGTGAGTAACAGAAGCTGAAGAAGAAATAAAAGCAAGTGATGCAAGACTGCAAAAGAAAAGAGAGGAGGTGTGTAACAGGGTAGACCTGTATAGGCCACTTTGAGTGACACTGGTGTGTATGTGTGTGGGGGGGGGCTACATCCTGGTGAAGCATCTGGTTCAGGTGATGTGTGTCTCAGACTGTGCAGCCCAGTTGGTTGAGCCTCTCCAGAGGATCTTCGACTTCAGTCTACAGACACGGAGTGTTCTGCTCCTGTGGAAAACATCATGCAGGGCGATCAGCTGAGAGAATTGACTACAGCACTGGTGCATCATGAAGACCCAGGAGCAACAACGATCCACCTTCTGAGGCCACATGTGGTACCTGCACTGGACATTCTAGAGTTTGTCTGCAAGCAGGTGTCTGAAGTCATTCAAGTACTGTTGCTGAGAAGCACATGCAGTGTAAGATACAACACCAAACACACTCTCTTCTTCTTTGTATTCTTCTAAACCTTTTCTCACCCATCTGAGAACAGTATCTGCAGAATGTAACAAAGAGGTGATTTTCATCCCTGACACTCAGGGCCTGATTTACTAAAGGTTTGCGTGTGTAAAAATGCATGCAAACTTGATTGTGCGTGCAAACACGTGTTGAAGCTGATCTACTAACAGGGCGCACCGAGGATGTCTCAACAGGCAAAATAGCACGCGTCTATTTAGCGTGTTTGCCTTGATGAATATGCAAATATGGGCGTTTCTGCCAAAACGCACAAAATATTGGGAGGAGTAGATGCAAATTAATCAATTTAGCGCATGCAATGTGATTTACCAAACCTGAAAGAGATTGCCTTCACTGATTTTGCGTCTTTATTTAGCACGTTTGAAAGGCATGTCTTAACTGGCACAGCTTTGCGCACAAATGGCTGCGATTGTTGTAGCAAGGAGGAGGCATAGGCACAACGAAAGGCGACCGAGAGAACGAGTCTTATCTAGGGATGCACCGATTGTGAAATTCTGGGCCAATACCGATACCGATGTTTAATATAACAACTTGGCCGATGGCCGGTGCCGATGTTTTTTGTTTTTTTTGTTATTTAGTCCCTCTTTTGTGTTACGGAAACATTATGGAACTATTTTAAAAGTCTTTCAGCTCTTCATCATACTATCCTTGAATGAGCACAAATTAAATCAGACAAATTTATTAAGCAAAACAACCTTAAATGTCATTTTTTAGTTTACATTTAAGATCATCATCAGACTCCGAAACCCCATGTCCTCCACTACAGAGAAAGGCTGGTCATCTAAAGCGATGAACTCCATCACCTTGCTGGTTATTTGTTTTGCTTTAGTGCTGTCTGCAGGCAGCTGTTTGGCTTTCTCAAACACCTTGTCAATTAACGTCTGAGTCTTACCGGTGCCTGTTTGTGCTTTTTTGGCTTCATTTTTCCTTTTCTGGTCAGCTTGCATGTAATCCCTGTACACCGCCTCGTGCCTGTTTTTCAAATGTCCAATGAGATTTGTGTTAAATGACTTTTTTACAGTTCCCCCTCTTGAGATATCAATGGAACATGTATTGCAAACTGCATAACGCGGATCTTTCTCCGAGACTGTAAAGTATTGCCATAAGACCGCCATCTTCTTTGCGCGGGCGACCTCTTCCGCCTCAGCAGAGTTACATCTCCAAAAAAAAAAAAAAAAAAAAAACGGTTTCTCCTGAGTACAGCATTCATGCGACACGAAAATTAACATACAGTCATCAGCCACTGCCATCGATGAATGTCATATTTATTTGCCGATGGCCGATGGCGAACATCGGCCGAACATACTGCGGCCCATAGGCATTATAGCCTTACTGTTTCTAACCAAACAAAACTGAAACAATAGCAGCCACCAAAAAACGAAAACCCAGCTTAAATTTAAACAAAATGAATGTTGAAATTGCCTTTTTCCATTTTCTTTTTGTCAAAGTGGTTTCTTTCTCCATTTCTGCAGGTTGCGCTGGTGTCCACCAGTGCGTAACGCACGTTCATCTCCTCCAGTGCTCTCCCCTCCCTCTCCCGGCTGCTCAGATGAAACACCACTGGGGATGAATGACCTCCCAACTCTCTGAACTCCATCTTCAATCCTTCGTGCCAGGGCATTGATGGCCATCATGAGTCCAGATATAGCGCTGACCAACTGCCTTGTGTGCGCAACGATGGCACGAGTGTCCTGCCTGAACGCGTGCCTCACAGAGGCCAATGAACCGTAATACACTTTCTTTTCTTTTCTTTTTTTAAAGTATATTTTTTGGGCATTTTTGCCTTTATTGGATAGCACAGTGAAGAGAGAAAGGAAATGGGGAGGTAGAGAGAGGGGGAATGACATGCAGCAAATGGTGCCCAATGCGGGATTCGAACCAGGGCCGACTGCAGCGAGGACAATGGCCTCTGCATATGGGGCACCTGCTTAACCCACTGCACCACGTGGCGCCCCGTAATACACTTTCAAGTGCTGCAGACTGCTTTTTCTGTTGCTGCAGTAACTCGATATCAATGTCTTCACCCCAACAAACAAAAACAAAATGATTATGTTATTTGTAAAGATACAATTGTAAGGATAACACTAAGGAATGCTGCTTCATTATGACAAGTGTCACAAAGTAAATGTATCCAACTTCAAACATTATAAATGACTAAAGCCACATTTCATGTGTCCAACTTTTGTTTCATCATATGGAAAAACATCTTGTGATGCTGTAAAATGAAATACACACTTATGCGCCACTGTTGGAGAATAAAGTCCTCTGGGAAATGCAGAAGCAGAAATACTTTTGAAAATAATGAAATGATGCGTTTTCACTGCATATTCAACTAAATGTAGTGCCCCACTACAAATGGTAATATTTTGTTTCTTTACATGTGTTTAGTTAACAAATATGCAGTACATCTTGTAATATTGTCAGGTAAATCACTGCTGGTGTGAAATAAGTTTGCATTAATATGAAGAAATTTATATTTGTTACGTTATTTGGGAAGGTACTAAAATGTCCTATGTTCTTAATGGTCTTTGAATGCCTTGTGTCATTTCTTCTGTTTGTTTGGGTGACCAGGTGTCAATTGGTTGTTGGCCAATTGGTGCCCACCAGAGATGAGCGTCAACTACCTACCGGATTGTTAGAAGGGGGTGGGACTAAAAAGTAGAGGAGACGAGGCTCAGTCGAGTAACAGGACATAATGAGGGAGAAAAAAATGACTTAACATCAAGAGCTAGTAAAGTTGTAAGCCTTTTGAAGCTGCTTAAAGTTACTGTTGTTACTATAACTAAGGAAACTGGAGGGTTTATCTGTGTTTTCCCTGGTACCAAATGTAAGAGTGAGTCGTGTTTGGAGCCGTTTCTGACGGTAATGATTCTAAACTTCGGCAACACCATTCTCTGTTGCGCACTAGGGCTAGTTAGCCTCGCCCTTGTTAGCTGGAAGGAGAAGGAGACTGTGTGTAGGACAGAGGTTCTCAACCTTTTTGGGATCCTGGACCCCCTGCATATTTTGATCGACCCTGAGGACCCCCCCCATTTACGGGGATGGGAATAGTAAGTTTATTAGTGTTGTGAACACCTGGCCGGCCCAAGGCATAAGCGAACTACGCGCCTGCTTAGGGCTGCGGCCACTAGGGGGCCCCCAAGAGTAATCAACCCCCCCTAAAAAAAAGATATATATGTGTGTGTGTGTATATTTTTTTTTTTTGCATGTATGAGTGGTGATTTCTATATGATCAAAGGTATATTATTGTACAAAAACATAATTTTATGTCAACAGAGTGCTGCTGCTGATGTAGGCCTAGCGATTCTTACTGCCTCTCTTTAAATGTCAAAGCTCCGCTGCGCCTCCTGCCGTGCAGTGCGCACTGCGCGTCCAAAGCACAGGTTACAAAAAAATGTCGCAAAAAAGGACGTATGCTTCAGGGGCAGAGAGAAGAAAAAGGAAGAAAGAGGAAGAGGAGAAAAAACGCTAGCTAGCAAGTTAAAAACGAGAGAAATTTATCTTTTAATTGTCCAGTTAAATAGCTTAATATTCATACTAACGTCTTTGTATTTGTGTAATACCGAGCTTTAACTTTGATTGAGTTGATTGTCGGGGCAGGGCCTATATATTTCGTTTTTTGTTTTTTGTTTTTTTTTTTGCTTTAAAACAAAGTTTTTGCTAATGTTTGATAGCAAACATTAACATCACCGTGTTTGCTAGCAATATGCTTTTGCATGAGGCTACTAGTTATAGTTTGAGAGATGTTGTTTCAAAAATTGCTTGCTGCTGCAGAGCATGGTAATTTATGTGAACAAATGAACATATTATTTTTACATCAACTCATAAGTCATGTGAAACTTCCCCAGGAGCACTGTTAAAGTACTTTGGAGGCACAGAATCAGCCCAGTGCCAGTCCACATCCTCAGGTTCAACTGTGGGTAATACATCAGGTGAGCGAAAGACTGTCACCATACAGTATATTTAATTTCTAAGTATAAGAATTACACCCAAAGGTAAATTAATTTAGTCAAAGTATCTCATTAATATGTGTGTATATGTCTGTATTTCATCATAGGTCCATCTCCATCCTTTACGGAGCTCGCACCCCCATCCTCTGTGCCCACCGTCCCCTCCCTGTCTGCGACCACAGATGATCTACTGCTCATTGTACTGCAGAACATTCTGAGATTAATAATTATGTCCAAAATTGTAATTTAATGTCCTTATAGGTCCTTCTTTTTTAGTCATTGTCTTTCTTTGTTCACTTCCTCAGCTCCTCAACTTCCTCAGCTCCTCAACTCAGCTTCCTCAACTTCCACCACAACGTCCCCTTCTCATGACGGATCATCATCAGCTCCCCCAGTTGACCCAGCTGAGCGGCCTTCTTTTCTCTCAGATTTAGACAGGACTGAGCAGGCGATCAGAGGGCCACTCCCTATTAAGGAGAACTTTTCATTCCCCAAAAGGTATGATGGCCGAAGTTTCCATTATCATTATACCTACAGACAATTAGTCAATGGGAAAAAAGTGAAGCGTAGCTGGCTAACTTATTCAAGAAGTAAAGATGCAGTCAACTGCTTTTGCTGCAAACTATTTTCCAAGAAGTCCTTAAAACTGGCAACTGATGGACAGCGGGACTGGGTCAACATAGGTGCACTCCTCAAACAGCATGAAAATGCTGAAGATCATTGCAGTAACATGGTGAAATGGAAGGAATTTAGCTTGTGTCTCTCAAAGGGAAACACCATTGATGGAACAGAAATGGGCCTCTTCGAGGCAGAAAAAAATCACTGGAGAGATGTTCTCACGTTTAATTAGTATTGTCCAGTCACTGGCAGAAAGGAACCTGGCGCTGAGGGGATCTGCTGACACATTGCATCAGGCCAACAATGGGAACTTTCTAAAAGAAGTTGAACTGGTGGCTAAATTTGATCCTGTGTTGAGAGATCATGTGAGACGCATCGACGGTGGAGCAGAGCACATCACATACTTGGGGAAAACGATTCAAAATGAGTTGATAACCTGTGTAAGTGATAAAATATTGGAGACAATGGTGTCAGAAATCAAAGATTCAAAATACTATGCTATAATACTGGATTGCACCCCAAATGTAAGTCATCAAGAACAG
This sequence comes from Caranx melampygus, assembly GCA_019059645.1. Classification (NCBI taxonomy): domain Eukaryota; kingdom Metazoa; phylum Chordata; class Actinopteri; order Carangiformes; family Carangidae; genus Caranx; species Caranx melampygus. The sequence continues at coordinate 362,118 of JAFELL010002403.1, forward strand.
ATGTCTGTTGTTGTGCGCACTGTAAATCTTGGCAAAACACCAGAGATTCAGGAGCTCTTCTTGGGGTTTCTTATAGCTCCTGAATCTACTGGTCAAGGCTTGTCTGCACTGATTCTTCAGGGGCTTGAAGAGTTAAACATCCCCTTTGAGGACTGTAGGGGACAATCTTACGACAACGGTGCAAACATCAAAGGCGTACAGGCAAGGGTTTCAAAAAAAAAATCCACATGCTTTTTATGTGCTTTGTGGAGCACATAGCTTAAATCTAGTAGTTTCTGATGCTGCTAAAGTGTCCATGGATGCCACTTGCTTTTTTGGAAATGTGGAAAAAATCTACAAACTTTTCTCAGGTTCCCCTCAAAGATGGACCATCTTGAAGAAGCATGTGAACATCACACTCAAGTCTTGGAGTGAAACACGATGGGAAAGCCGGGTTAAAAGCATCGAACCATTACGCTACCAGGGGTCAGGGAAAAAACTACTGACCCCACAGTAAAAGTTGAAACCCACTCGCTTGCTGATGGTTTGGTATGACGTTCTCTCCCAGATTAACACCACAAGCAAACTACTTCAGTCAGTCAACATGCAGCTAGATGTTGCAGTGGGCCTCATTCAGAAAAACAGAGAAAATTTAATCAGTTACACAACCACAAAAAGGCACTGCCTATGAGATGCCTGATGAGTCACAATCTGATGTGACGAAGAGGCTGGAATTATCCTTTTTTAATGCTGTGGTAGACTGTACCATCCAGTCTTTGGAGGACCGCTTTCAGTCCCTAGGGGAGGCCAGAGGCATTTTTGGAGTGCTTTTCAACTTTGGCCAGCTTGATGCACAGATGAGGAAGGACCAGTGTAAACTTCTCAGCGACAAACTCACCTTTGGAGAACAATCTGATATTGATGGGAGTGCACTGGCTACAGAGATGGAGAACCTTCCAGAACTCCCTAAAGCACAGATGACCCCATTTGAACTGTTCGCTTACCTCTCTCAAAATGAGATCTGTGAGTTGTACCCAAATCTTTGGGTAGCTCTACGGATAGTCTGCACTCTCCCTGTGATGGTTGCATCTGCAGAGCGGAGCTTTTCCAAGCTCAAATTAATAAAGAACTACGTGAGATCTTCCATGGCACAAGAAAGACTGAGTGGACTGGCAGTGATTAGTATTAACAATAAAGTTGGCCATCAGATTTCTTACAGTGATGTCATAAGTGACTTTGCCTCTAGAAAAGCCAGGAAGCACAGGTTTTAGGAGTGGGTGGAGTATTGAGGAAGAACAGAGTAACATAAAAAAAGTCAAATGTAAGTCAAATGGATTAAGGCAGTTTATTTTGATTTTTTTTGTTTAGTTTTTTTACTAAAGCTTTTGCACATAGCTACCTACATTTACAAAGTTTTAAGATCTAATTATTCAACTTGATATTTGTTTTTTAAACCATTTGTGTTACGTTGTTTCAGGTAACTCTGTTCATTTACGTCATTATTTAAGTATTTGCTTGATATTTGTTGTTTATTTTATTTTATTCTGTCTGTTTTTGTACAATTGAATTTATTATTTTTATATCTAAGTGATTTTATTTGTTCTTGCACTTTTTTGTTGTTCTTGCACTACACCTTATTTTTGCACATTGTTGTTGCAGTTTTTTGAAACCAAAAATAATAAGATGATACAGATGACACATTTACAGTAAGAATATTGTCTACCTGTGTATTTTGAGATTAAAACCATATGTGGCACCCTGGACACCATTCATCATTCACTGATATTACTCGTATTATTATTGCATTGGTATTATTTATGTTTCTGATTATTTGACCTGTGGAGACACAGCAACAGCAGAATTTCAGCGTGTGACACATAGATGTGTAAAGACATGTCAGGCTGACAATAGGATGTAAACAACACTGCCAGAGCTGCACTGAGGTTATTGAGTGATCAACAATCAATACTGGCAGAAATAGAGGGTTCCAAAATCAAATTTTGCTTAGGGCCCCATGGAGGCTTGGGCCGGCCCTGGTTGTGAATTTCTGCATAGTGTGACTCAACACCTACATGCCTGCCTACCGCCTGCCTGCCGACCTGCTGCCACGCATGCCGCCGCCGCTGCTGCTGCTGTAGAGAGTGCTCAGGACTTTCCACTGCCGCCACAATGACCTGTGTGACCAAAGTTAAAAGTCTATCTTAAAAGTTAGTTCACTGCAAGTGAAAAACAAAGAGGTTTAAATTAAAAACATTTAAATCAGGGAAAATTATTTCATTAAATACAATGTTTTGTTAATGATTAAAAACAGATGTTTACCTGAAGAGAAAAATAGAAATGTAATAAAAGAGGTTTATTTTGAGAGAAATGGGTTGGAGAGCAGCTTTCACCCAATCAGAGAAGAAGCTCCTGCCCATGGACCTGCGCCAGAGAAGGTTCACTTCGTCGGAAGCTGCTGCGAGGAGAGAGAGAGAGAAACCTCCACATGGAACATGGAAGTAAAACACAAAAAGTGGAGCAAAACGAAAAAAAAAAGGTCTGAGAAATCCCCCGGGACGGCCTGGACCTGTGGGAGCGCAGGTGGAAGGACTGCTCGGGAAGGAAAACGCATCGGTGAGCGATTGTCTTACCGTGCTAAATGCTAATCGCTAGCACTAATGACCACACGAGCTAATCTTTAGCATTAATCAGAATCAGAATCAGAATCACTTTTATTGCCAAGAGCAGTAAACACTTTACAGCACTATTGAATTTGTTGTGGTGTCGAGTGCGAAAACATAAATATAAATGAGAATAATAAAATAAACTTAAGAAAAATAAATAAAAATTATAAAGCTAATGTTGGAGCGCTACCTTCTGGTGCTAATCAGCATGAGAGCAGCCACCATACACTAATGCTAAAGTACTGAGCTGGCCCCAAAATGTCCGTCTTTTTTAAAGTATATTTCTTGGGCATTTTTGCCTTTATTGGATAGCACAGTGTAGAGTGACAGGAAATGGGGAGGCAGAGAGAGGGGGAAAGACATGGCGCCCGATGCAGGATTCAAACCAGGGCCGACTGCAGCAAGGACTATAGCCTCTGCATATGGGGCGCCCGCTTAACTGGATATTATTTTATTATATATATATATATATGCAGCTGCAGTGTTTGTTAGGTGGTTCAGGTAGGGCTATGGTATGCATGGGAGGTTGTAAGCTCACATTGCCAGTATAGCTATAAAATAAGCTAACCAGGCCTCCCTGCACCTTAGAGTCATACGCTTTGGTTAAAGTAGAAACATCCCAAATTTAATGTTTTGGTAGACTCCCTCCAAGTCACCTCTCATGCTTAAGGTGTTATCAGGTGTAAAGGGTTATGTCGTGACTTATGTAACAAATCGGAGTTGAGTGGGAGGGCTACATAAACATAAACACAGGAAGCACAGTCATTTTTTTCTTCTTTATTTGGTACATATCTGAATAAATGTATCCAATGAAAGAAATGTGTGTTTGTGCTATTATGGGCCTACCTTGCGCTGTAGTTTCTGGCTCAAGGGTGTTATATTCTTGAATTCCAGCAATCTGGTCATCGCAGAGAGTCAACTGCATCTGCTGCTCAGTAGGAGACAGGGGGATGTCCTCAGCTTTCCACCACCTGTTTTATTTGCCGAGGTTTTATGAGCTATTTTTTCCTTTGTTCTTCTTCGTATATCTTGCCATCTTCTCTTAATTTCATCTGCTGTTCTTCTTGTTTTACCCACAGCATTTCACAGAAAGCCTCCCATATCGTGTTTCTCCTGGATATGTTCAGATTTCTTTGCTGTAACTCAAGAGTATGTTTATTCGCTAATTCCACTAACACCTCCAATATGATGCCTTCAAACCTTTTTAGTCCCATTTTAGTGCAAATCTGTGAAATGTTGTTGTATAACATTGTTGTTGCCAACTTAGCACATTTGTCACTATATTCCCAAGATTTTCAGAGACAATTCCACTGACTTTCAACAAAGCTTAACTTCTTCCCACTGAAAATAGTGACCAATACTCATCCACAAGCAAAAAGCTGTCTATTCTGTACACTGAGGGCCTGATCCCCAACCCTGAACCAGTCTGCCCACCAGTTTTCCCATTAAGCTGGTCTGCTCTCCCTGCTTTCCCTCTATATAACCAAGTCTGCCCCCAGAAGCTGCCTCCACCAGCTCTTCTTGACTGAACATTTACTCCATATCCCATGATATAAACTCTGTTCTTGTCTGTTCACAACATCTATTGCATGTCTGCTTGTCCTGGGTGAGGGATCCCTGCTCTGTTGCTCACCCTGAGGTTTCCCCAGTTTTTTTTTTTTCTTGGGAGTTTTTTCCTCAGTGGATGTGAGGGTCTAAGGGCAGAGGATGTTGTTATGATGCTGTGTAAAAACCTGTGAGACGAACTGTTTGTAAAAATGGGCTATCCACATAAACTTGCCTTGTCAGGCCTCTGCTTCCTAACAACTTGACAGATTGATAAAGTGCAACGAAATGCCCTTACTAAGAGCTGCTTTAAGAGTTGGTGGCTGATCTGCTACATTCCTGCCACCCCAGACCCCAAAATATTAAGAATTCATGTTGGTATTTAGTGCTTGTAAAAAATACAAGCACGAGTCAACACAAGCTGCCCAAGTCTAATTGCCGCAATCTACCAAACTCTACTTGTCTTTGAGAGTTGTTCTTGTACAGCTCCGCCTTCCTTCCAAGCTGGAACAGCTACCTGCCAGCGTAAGCTCTGGGGTGAAATAAGCAACAAAGTAGTCACAGTGTGAGCAGACTTGTTCTAAGAGATTCTAGTTTGCCGCCTTCTTTTTCCCAAATCAAAGAAACTCACAATAAGGGAAGCGGCAAAAAGAATCCACAAAACCCAGAGAAGCTTTAAACTGCAGCCAAACATCACAGGGCCATTGCCTTGATGCGAAGGTGACAACAACTCAGTGGACTCACTGTCATGAAACGTTAAACTCTTGCTATGGCTCTGAGCTTCTCTGAACAGCAGCTCTGTAAAAGCTGGTGAGTTTGAACGCAACAGCCTCTGCATGCTGCAGATTGACAGCAGAGTGGGTGAGATCTGAGTGCCAGCACAGCAGTGGGGGGTGTAAAGAGAGAAAGAGAGAGAGGTGCAGGGTGAGAGAGTGCGACGTGGGGCATGTGTGATCTTTGCAGTTTCAGTTTCAAAGGGTTGTTATTGGCACTGCTCAAGGTCGGGGACCCTGTTGTACAGAGAGTTTGAAAATCAGAGAGAGAACTGACAGGAGGAAGGTAAAGAAACAGAGATGTGTTGAAATAAATGAAGACTGGGTTAGAAATCCATGCTGATCAGGTGCCCAGAGCAATTCATCCACTAAATACTGTCTGTGCTCAGTAGCAAACTATTCATTTCACTTGAACGAACAGCATTGCTTGGTTCAACCTATCATTAGGCACTAATGAAATCTAAGACATACAAAATGAATGGACACCAGATGATCTGTAGCTGATGAGTTGTCCTGTCAGGTAACAAATAAGTCCCACAAACTAAATCAAAGAAAATGATTGTCATTCACAAAGACAGCTTGTCATTTCCCTGGCTTTGGCATCAGTTCAGGCTCAGCAATTACAATGTATTAGTGCACACAAGTGCATCACACTCACGCTTGTGTCATAAAGTGGTAAAAAAAAAAAAAAAAAAGCATACAGTAATGCACACCACTTATGTGCACTTACATGTCTTCACCTGAATGCATCATCTGTGGTTGGTGGTTAACTGAGCATGCACAGAATAAAGAGGCCGGTTCAAGCTGCATCCATGATGCCTGCATGTTACTATTCCTCTGTCATATGCATAATTAAACTGGCTTTCCTGTCTTATGATGACTACAACAACAAGAAGACATGTTTTTCTGCTGACCCAGTCTACAGCAGCTCGTCACTCTGCTTCGGTGCCACTCCTGCTCCAAACTGACAGCATGCTGATCCCAATCTGCAGGTAATACACTGACTGTAGATAATTGCCTGACACGCTTGCACATCAGACAAACAGAACTCATCAGTTTAACATTCAGGATAAATGTTGAAGTAGGTAGGAGCAGGTAAACAATCACTTCCCTGTGTCAAGGACCCTTCTGTGAATCCACCCCCTCCCTAACCCTAGATGCACCTCCATGGTGTTCTGGTTGTGCCACAGCGCTAACCCACTCATTGCCAAGGACATTCTTTGTTATCAATCCTGCAATAAAAACATGTTCACAGTGCAGTGATGGGAAATCATGCCTCGGTGAATCTGTTGACAGACACTTTATTACCAACATGGCTCTGCACAGAGTGGCCGAGGTTAGTGACTGAACCAAGGGTTAATACATGAGAAACCCCAGGGCCCAGTTGTTGAAAAGTAATCTGATTGGATTTTAGATAATGGGTTGGATCAAATCTTGAAAATGGATTGTTCAATGGATTCTGAAATCGGACTGGATCACGTAACCCAATCTTGGTGTTAATCTGGATCAACTCCTCAGTTTGTGTTGTTCAAAATGTTTGAGTACATCTGTTACAACTTTGATCCAAACCATCAGCATTATTCTGATCCTAGCAGTCGGGTGGATTCAGGGTGGTTCTCTATTGAGACTACCCCTCCACCCAGATACATATTCCATATCGTCACCCTTATAAAATAATGGCCTAAGTCATTTTTTGACCAAAATGAGTTTTTGGCCTAAATAGCATATGCTCTGCTTTGGTGAAGTTTTTTGTGTTTTCCCAAAAACTTGAAAAAATTATATTTTAATAGAGTGAAGATATGTATGGGAGAATGCCCCCACCTGCCAGATGACATGGATAAAGTTTGATCATTCAACAAATGAAGAAATCAGAATGATTTTTTTTTTTGTCTCAAATACTGGACATTTAAATGAAAACTGAATTGCAAAACTTGAATTTTGAAATTTGAATTTGAAACACATGTACAAATATTCATAATGTATTTGAGCATCATATATTGCTTTTATTTATTTTTTAGTGGGTCTGATGAGGTCTGGCTGTTTAAAAGACACAGAAAACAATACAAACGCCCCAATTTCAAATCAGTACACACTGAGTGACCCCATGCTGCTGTTCTACCTGTCATTTACCTAGTAGCCGTCAGTGTGATATGCAGTCCCAGTTAGCACTTGTTATCCTGATCTGGTAATGTTGAAAAGTTTGCATCTGGGTCAGACTGATCCAATCCAACTTTGCTTTGAACAAGTGGGATAAAAGTAAGGATGGACTACGTGATCCTGGATGACAAAAACAAGGGATTTCAAACTCTGGATCATTTTGAACCACATTACACCTTTTGAACAACTGGGCCCAGGGAGATCACTGAAACATTAGTTCACTCTGTAGCCACAGAAACTATTCAAAGCAGCTGAGAGTACCTGCCACTGTGCAGAGTGGAACAGTCTGTCCATGAGTGGATGAATGAGTGGGCTGGATACACTGCAGACAGTGAGTAATAGACTGCAGGTGTGGTGGTGATCTTCTGTCCAGGCCACACCTCTACTGAGTCTCACACACACACATAAAAACAATGGGACACCCAGTGATGTATTATTTAGTAAGAACAACAAGAAGGAATACAGAGTACACATACAAAATAATCCACTGCAGGACTGTGAAATCCATGCCAGTGGAAAATGCCAACATTTTGGACAGTGCAGGCTTTATATAAAATGTTCCAGGCAAGCTTTACTTCAGATTTAACCTTTAAAGATAAATGCCATTTACCACCTTCTGAGTGGAACTGTGGTGTGTTGTATGTGTTTAGATATAAGTTGAATATAGATTTCTTTTTCTTTGAAGTTATAAGCAGTTATGGGATTGTCACCAAGGTCTAGTCTTGCTGAGGGGAAAAGGAATAGACATAATGACGTGGCACTCTCATATCTCTGGGTTGTCTGTTGTGTCATCAGTCACTTCTGTGGTACGAGCAATAGATGTTTAACAACCCTGGCACCCTGAACATTGTCCTTATTAATGCCATAATGTATTTATTACATGTTTTATTAATTAGAAAGCTGCTAGTTTCAACTTATAAATCCTTTATAAAGTGTGCCTTATTAAAAAGTCAAGGCATATCTGCATTATTTATAGAGGCTAAATGAATCAAAATAGGGAAATGGGATTAAAAATGGGAGGCTGGGCAAACATCCAGCACCACTCCCTGATAGTAAGGGCTCCTTTTCTGCTTCGGAGCCTATAGCAACCCAGACCGATTGAGAGTGTAAATAAAAACACACTCTGCAGACTTCACAAGAGGAGTCTCAAGTTGTTCATCATCAGTGCAGCAGTTTCAGGCTATACATCTCGGTAACATTGCAGATTAAAGCTGCAGCTCTGTGGTTTTCTTCATTTTGGAGGGGTCCACTCAGTGACAGCCAGGGAGAGATCTCATGGATCTTTGGCCCTTCAGGGGTCCTGTTTCTGTCCTGGTCCTGCTTCTGTTTGTATGCAGGGTCTGTACATCTTCAACATATCTGACCTTTGCAAATCATTAATATTGTTTAAACTTTAAAGTCATAGAAGTATTACAGACTTATTGTAGATTGCCAGTAGAGTCTAGGTCTACAGCTCACACAGGATCGAGTACAAAAACTCCCTCCTCACCTACCAGTGCATCGATGGACATGCCCCCACCTACCTCAACGAACTGCTCACCACCCAGGCTCCCACAAGCTCCTTGGCCCAGTTGTTCAAAAGGTATAATCTGGATCAAAATTAGGATCCAGGATCATATCATCCGTCTTAGTTTTATCCCAGTTGTTCAAAGCAAGGTTGGATTGGATCAGTCTGATCCAGATACAAACTTTTCAACATTACCAAATCTGGATAATGAGTGCTCTAAGTGGGACTGTGTATCACACTAAAGGCTATTAGGTATGTCAAAAACAGGTAGAACAGCAGCATGGGGTCACTCAGTGTGTGTTTATATGAAAATGGGGTGTATTGTTCTCTGTGCTCTGTGTTTCTTCGATGTCTTTTAAACAGCCAGACCCCATCTGATCTGGCTGTTTAAATAATAATCAGTAGATTAGTCTAATACATTGTGAATAATTTTCCATGTGTTTCAAAATTCAAACTTCATTCAATTATCCAGTAGTCGGGGAAAAGTTCTTCAATTGTAGAATAATCAAAAGTTAACTTTATTTACTTATCACTGTCATGGTTTAAAAATCAGGTGCAAAATATAAATCTGCAAATGTACATATACATATATTTGACCACTTTGAATTGAATTTAAATCACATTTTGTTCCTGAAAACCACCCTGAATCCACCGGACTGCTGGGATCAGAATACCGTATTTTCGGCACTATAAGGCGCACCGGACTATAAGGTGCACCTTCAATGAATGGCCTATTTTAGAACTTTTTTCATATATAGGGCGCACCGGATTATAAGGTGCATAGAATAGAAGATACTGCAGTCAAACGTTTGACTGGGGTTACGCTATGCATCCACTAGGACTGTGAGTAAGCACAGTACCGGTGTTTACTGACTACGGTAGCCGTAATGCTGCAAGCGTGCGGCCTTGTAGTTTACCAGTCGTACTTGTTGGTGAGATTAGAGATTCACCAGTGTGAATGATAAGACTTCGTGTCTTAAACGGGAATATGAGGATCGTTAGCCTTTTATAGCTAATCCGGCAGATAGTTGATAGTTGAGCGCCTGTACAACCAGTATGGATCAACCAATTAACCAACTGATCCATATATAAGGCGCTCCGGATTATAAGGCGCACTGTCGTTTTTTGAGAAAATTAAGGCTTTTAAGTGCGCCTTATAGTGCGGGAAATACGGTAATCCTGATTGTTTGGATCAAAGTTATCCTGATCTTACTAAAACATTTTGAACAGCACAAATTGAGGGTTTGATCCAGATTAAAACCAAAATTGGATTACATGACCTAATCCGATCTCAGAATCCGTGTGTAGTTTTGAGCAACCCATTTTCAAGATTCCATCTAATCCATTTCCAAAATCCGATCAGATTACTTTTGAACAACTGGGCCCTTGTGATCTGTCACCACCTACCACCACATTTACTTTTACTGTAGCACATTGAGATTTGCTTCCAAATGTGAAGCGCATTATAAATAAAATCAATCAATCAATTAATTAATCAATAAATAATAATCAATAAATATATATATATATTTGTAAATAATGAGATGAAATGCATTTTTATTTCATGTCAAAGGTGATGATGTAAGAAAGTGATTATAGTTTGTAGGAATGGTGCTTTCAAAACATCCTCAAAACAAACAAATCCTTGGGGAGGCATTCAGCTCAGTTGGTAGAGCAGCCTCGTCTCTGCCTCCCCTTCCTGTCTCTCTCCAGACTGTGCCTTCCATTAAAGGCGAAAAAGCCCCAAAAATATACTTAAAAAAAGGAAAAAAAACTCACCCCCGACCTGTCCCAAATACTCCAGTCCGTCCAAAGTGCCATCAGTACCACAGCTAAATCTTGAAGTTGAACCCACACACACTCGCTCATCTGTACTTCTACACCTGTGACGCTTCTCACTGAAATACTACGTTCTACTGTGTCAACCCAAGCATCGCCCAGATCTTTCCAGAAAATGTCTTTTGAAGCTAAGGCATCCTCTGACTTTCCCAAATCCATTGTATGAATATGTGCACACTATCCTCACTTTTCAAAAATGTCCTTTGAAGAATTCAGGCCCTGCCAAGGCATATTTTTACGCTCCAAAAAGAAAAAGAGCATACTTTATCTCTCCAAAACATGCCCTTTGAACAGGTCGGACCCGGCTGAATGTCCTGGCTATCCAAAATATGCCACTTGCCACGGTGCAGACTGGCCTGCTCCTCCTCTTCAAGTATCCTCTCAAGACATTGGCGGAGATGTCATTTTCTGCATTTGTTTGTGGGCACTGATTAGCATTTTATACCTCGATCTTTTATTTTATTGTTAATTATTTTTTATTTATCCTGGATGCTTGATGTTTTATCTATCTATCTATCTATCTATCTCTGGATGGATGCATGCATGCATCCATAAATACACAATTGCACAATCACACACACATACACACACACACAGAGTCAAGGAGTTCACTTTCAATGCCTCAAGTGAATAGAAGTTGACTCTTGGCTGATTCGTGTACAAACGCTCCACTAGGCCTGTCTCACTGACTTATGGGGGGATAATGAATGGAGCAAAATCAGCCTGCCTGCAACTTGCAAACACTGAATCCTTCCCTGACAAGGAGGATGGAGGTCTGAACTTTTTGATTTGGTTGCTCAAGCCTACAATCAAAGCACTTCTTCTGTCTACATCCTACTTAAAAACTTCACTGTACTGTAGGCTAATAAAGTCCCACAGACATGATGTAGATGTATGGTTTTTGACGTCATTATCCCATAGATGTTAAGCCCACCGCACAAGTATCACCTCCAGCAAATGTTGTAACCATTACATCGACCTGTCAGGGAGCTGTCCATGGTGCTGTTGGCTGTTGAATGCAATGGAGGGAATTTTGCTGAATACCCTCTACTACATGTAATGTTGGGTACTTATAACATCCCCAGTGTTGCTTTGACACATTTTGACTTTTCTGCTCGCTCCAGCCTGTGAGATTTTCTAATGAGCTGACTTGAACCCATTGGCAGGTGTATACGTAGACAAACAACAAACCACAAAGATCATTTTTCATTTTCATGTCATATTTGTGGGAAGTTGTTGGAAGGAGTTTCACTTTTCTACAAACACAAGCAAATGAATTAGATGTTCTGTTTGTAGAAGGCAGCTGCTGTTAAGTCTGTGGGATGTTTGTATGATCATCACATTAAAAGCAGCAGATTCGTATTCATTGCGTGGGCTGATATTACATCAGCAGCGACAGCAATGATACATCATTTTCATGAATGTTTTTTTCTTGTTGATTGTAGCGTGTTATTTGGTACTGTCTGTTGTTGGATGCTAAAATTAGCTTAACATTGGCTTTGCATTTGTAGTCTAACTTTTAACTCCCTGCAGTAATCAAATGATGGCAACCCTGCCCTCATGACTCTCCTCGTCTGAACCCCACCTAAAAGTCATCACTGACTGGATGTGGAATTTATTACAGAAACCTTTGAAGAAGAAGAAGAAGAAGAAATTGGACATGCTTGGATGCAAAGAAAACAATTTTCACCATTTTGAAAAAAATATCAAGGTGCTGCCACCTGTCACACTCCTGCGTAGGGAATAAACAGGTGCTCTCTGGAGGAAATACTTGCAGGAAAGTTGCAGCTGTTTTCCTCCTCTTTGGTGGACTTGGCAGCTCCTTTGTTGATTATCATACCCCTCCACCACTAACACAGCGACTGCAGTGAGAAAAACAGACCTAGACTGAGTGAAATGTTTGTGTTTTCCATGAAGACACCCAGAGAGCTGGAGATGGTACAGGATCTGAAGGTGACTGTCTCAATATCATCACATATTTTATTATTATTATTATTATTATCATTATTGTTTTGTTCAGTTTCAGGCAATAATGAGTCCAAGTCACACATTTTTACACAGCAACCATTTATCCTGGCTCCCTGTAATCACACTGCTTTCCATATTTTTTTTTTTTTTTTGTTTGGGAGAACAGTTTTGAAAAGTGACACACTGTTCACTCACAGAGGGAACAACCTGATTTTGTCACTCAGGTAGAATAACTGGCCTGAGGATGGCCAGTGGAATATAAAAATACATCTCAATTTCCAGCACATAATAAATAAAGATGACAGAAAAACATCTCAGATTCCAAGAATTCCTCATATGGCTACTCATCATCATCATCATCATCATCTGAATTCATTGCAATTGTAGATTAGCAAGCAATGTTACAGGCATCATCACTGTCAGACACTGAAATGAAAATGGAATTTGTAATGGTCCTGTTGTGGGCGACGCTGACTGATGTGAGAAGACATTCCTCCAGCTACACACGTCAGAAACAACAAACTCATGCACTGATTTCAGGCATATTCCACTTGTCCCCAAAAGCACCATCAACTTGTTGTTGATGGTGGCGGCGGAGGCTGTGGATGTCTATAAATGTCTGAAACAAAAACTTTAAAACAAGATGTCAAAAGTGATCGCAACTTTTCAGTACATAAGTGCTTTTTTATGTCTTTTTAGGTTTGTAAAAACGTGATACTTTAGAGACTTAAAGCTTGAGATGAGAAATTTGTCACACATTTGTAGATGCTTATTTAAAATATCTGCACTTAGTTATCACACAGTGGCAGCCAGGCCACATGCAGAGGGTGTCTGCTGCAGAGGTGATTGCTCTAAGACTGCAAGGGAAGCAAATGTCAAAAATGAATGGTCAGATGTAACTGTTGTGTTTTTACGTGTCATTGACTAAAAGCTTCAGCTTCTTATCACAGGTCCACTGGCTGATTTTCTGCTCAGACATCCCTGTGGTGTGTCAGTGCATTAAACCTGCTGAAGCCCAGTGTCCATGGACTTCAGTTTTTTTCACTGTAGTGAAACTAGATGCTCATTGGATAAAAGCTGCAATGTTGTCAGCGTCTCTGGGAGTAAACGGAGCAGTGGGCGGGGCCTGGACGCTGGGCTTCTGCATGATGATTGGAGGATCTGTCTAAAGGCTGAATCCTGTTTTGATTGACAGCTATTCTGACACAGCACCAGAGGATTTTTGAGTTCAGTATGATGACATCATCACTGTAATAAATGCATCAAAAAATTACGTACAACATACATATTCTACATATTCTATGGTTGTAAACACTCTCAAACAACAAAGCTCTCAGGTACAGTGAGTGTTCTTTTGTCATGACAGTTAGTGTAATGTCTCCTGAAATCTGCTTGTGTTTATATTACTGTTGTCACTGTGGACCTTGTTGTTGTTGTCGTCGTCCTTTTCCTCCTCTAAAATCTGTTTTTTGCCCACGTGACTTCTGTGCCCAATATAAGGGAACACACTGGATAATTCTGACAGCACAATAATGTACAAAAGTGGGAAATAATAGGTCAAGAAATGGGAAGTAACACTGGATTTAAGGAAAGTAAAGATGGAATAGAAACACTTCGGACAGGGATGGGGTTAGAAGAAAAGGGGACAGACAAGAGAAATGACATTTATTTACTTATTTAGCCAGTGGGCTCCGCTGAGATTAAGACTCCCTCCTTTCAAAGGAGAGCTGGCCAAGAAAGCGGCAACAAGATAAGTCAGGCTGTGTCCACTGGGAACTTCCCCTTAAAGTGTTGCTTTCCTTTTATCATTGTTTACTGTGGAGAGAGGAATGTGACAGAGAACGTGTTGCAAAGTTTCACCATTTAAGACCACTTCCTCCCACATCTGCTCTCAGGGGGGAAGAGGGCTTTTTTCCACCTGATTGAAGAGGTAATGAAGAATAGAGAACACAGCACACCCAGGATGGGTTGAGAGCCCAATAAAGCTAACAGGCTGAATACGTTCACCTTACTCACCATCCTGGTTCAGCATGATTGCTGCTAACAGTAAATACAGATCCCAGCTCTAGGCTGACAGGAATGCCAGTGGCTCAGCAGATATTTGGTCATCAGTCTGAGTTACATCTTTGATGAAGCTATTCAGTGCTTGCACAATTTTTTTTTTTTTTTTTTAAAAAGGTAAATAAATAAATAAAAAAAAACTGGCATCAGTTTTCCATCACCACTTTACACATCATGTCATGATGTGTGGCAGCTTTTCCAGGTTCAAAGATTCAAAGGCTTTATTTGTCATCCCGTCCCACGGCACATGGCACATGGTAGGAACAGTCCCTTTCTCAGGTCGATTGGTGTGGCGATTAAAAAAAGCAATAGCAATAATAAGGGGGCAGGCTGGGCAACGTGCTGTATCATTCTGCCTCTGCGGAGTGATACAGCACGTCGTGCAGCCTGCCTGCATGGAAGAATACTAAGCGAGTTGGTTAGTTCCAGATAAGCAGCTTTTTTTCCAACCAGTTGATGCAACTGAAATAACTTGTATACAGCATACACTTAAACTTATTTATTATTGTGAGAAGGGACTTCTTGTAGGCAGTGAAAATACTCTGTTAGTTTGTATCTGTTCACAGCCATTTATCTCCTGTGTCTCTGTACAGCTCTGTGAGCTGGTATGGCTCAGTGGAGGAGAGCAGAGAGATGTCTGCTGCACATATTATACTTAGAGGCCATTTGTACCTCATACTACCACACTTCAAAAAACTGAACTATCCCTTTAACACAGTCAGGTGCATCTTTTTCATTCAGTTTATGATGGTGTCTCCTCTTCAGTCACAATAAGATAAGGAATACCACAGCGTTTTTGTGACTATAGAAGTGAATCTGTGTCACTGGATTTTGAATTTGAATTTCTGAAAGTCAGAAAAAAACTCAACTCTCCTGTTAATGATTAAACTTTGCTCGTTAGAAGCTACTGTTAAATCCATGGCTGCCATCACAGTAGTCAGTGGCCAATGAGTCCTCAGATGAAGAAGCCCCTGTTGTGATTGTTGATTGCTAATATGACTGTTATATCACACTATAGTGTAAATGAATGTGACGTGCTCCCAAATTAAAATGGACTCATTAATAGCAGCCAAGGACTTAAAAAATACAGCTGAATTTGCTGCTGTAAACCGAAAGCCATCTTGTCAAATGTGTAGCCAGACTGAACCACGGTGACATAATTGTGCACCCTGCTACAGTAGCAGTCTTGAACGTTGTGGACGTGCTGCCACACTGGAACCAGTGCTGCCTTTATGTTACAGCAGTCAGACTTATTCCCTGTGATCTGACTTTATCAGAAGTGGCTGCTGGTAATTTCACACCCTGTAAACAGAAAAAGGAGACTGCAGACCAAAGCACAGCTGAATGCTGCTCCCTTCCCTTCAACCTTGGAATGAGCCTATATTTCTCATTTCATGTGTTAATACGTATAAAGAAAGGTAGAGAAAGGTGATGAGAGAAAGGCTGATCAAATCCCCACACGTGTGAGTGAGTCACATTTCATGTAAAAAGGAAAAAAAAGTCAAACAAACAAATGCTGTACAGGCTGTTCTGAGGCTGCAGAAGATGAACAGGAACAACACGTATGTGTTGCCAACATGAACTGGCTGTTAATGACAAGTGTAGGTCAGCCCAAAAACTGGGGGCCAAATGTAATACCACCTGAGCTAACACCTGCTGCTCTCCACATCTGTTACACCTCTGTAGAAGACACTATTAGATATCACTCAAAATGTATTTAAGTTTACATTAAGAGATAAAGAAACCAATCAAACACGGCACACACCAAAGTCTCAGTTGTTGACCCCACCTCCTCCACCTCCACCTCCACCTCCTTGTCAGGAGTTAACACTTCAAAGATGGTGAAGATGGAGCAGCTGATGTACATGTGTAACCCGCATGGATTTCTCCATATGTACCTCTGCGTTGTGAGGTGCGGAAATGAAGCAGGGAAAGCAGACTTGAGGAGTACGTAGGAACATGAAGTAGTGGCTCTGACACTCCTATTAAGGAGAAGGAAAAGAGACGTCACTGACAAAAAAAACAACTGCAAAGCAGCTCTAAGGCTAATGAGGCATGCGACCGTTAGCACGAGGTAATGCTAACTAGCGGCCTAGCGCACAATGCACCTCGAGACACAGAAAACGCAGGCACAGACCCATACAACTTCCTGTCATTGCCCCTCCCTCACAGGCACACACACAGCTCTAAAATACAGGTAGAAGGTAGAAGAGAATAACTTGAGAAAAGAAGTAATAACTGAATGTTTTGGTGAAATTACATACAAATAAATATGTAACTGCTACACATGCTCATACTGGACGGTCCAATCATCAGCCACGACCTGAGTGCACAGTATGTTGTCTATTCAGTGCAGTGAATAACATGTTGAATAACCCTTAAAAAAAAAAAAAAATTAAAGCATTTATTTTGATGGATGAGCCAGAGGACACAGTTCCTATCAGGGATAAGTACCTTGGCATGACACTGGAGCTGGTAATAATAACAAAGTGACTGAAGGGACTGAATACCTTGCAGGCCCAGAGGTAAAATGTCAGTGTTGGCTGGATGTTTTTCCTTTATGCCTGGTCCTCACACTGCACATGTGAAAAATGGCCCATCACCCCCAACAGACCATAGTGATTACTGACAGTTGTCAATGGAACATTTATTTAAAAGCTCTGTTTAACAGCAAAGCTAAAGAGGGAGATGAAGCTACTGGATCATTTGTGCAGTCCTGTGTGAGAAACCTCTTCAAAGAAAAAAAAAAAGGGGGGGGTCCACCACTGATAGGAGGAGGCAGACACATACTGTTGCCACAGCTCCACCGACTTGGTCTCCAAATTTTCGGCTCAGCGTTGTGCCATCATGGCATTTTCAGATGTCATGTTTGTCACTTCAGCAGCTGCAGTGAGAGAAAAACTGACAAAAAGACAGAGGAAAAAAAAGAAAGGCACTGACATGATGTAATTGGCTTGTGGCTGTGCATCAGTTGTGTGAGAGCCTGACGACGGCTGACCAAAATGTCTGACATGCCATTAATTCATCCAACTGTCTGACGTTTGGGAGCAGATGATTGGTCCCCCCCCCCGTAACACTGTGCAACAAACAAACAGCCAGATGAAATTCAGCCTAACTCTAAAATGAAACGTGCTGAATGCATTTACCAAGACGAAGAAGAAAAAACTACCTAATGAATGAGACATTTTGACATTTGGAATATAATATTTCTTTAAATTTAATGATAACTAATTAAAGACTTTGGATACATTTTGGTTTTGGCAATTGAAATGATTGGAGTTATCATTCATATGTAACTGGATGTCGCTCATTGGAATTAGCAGCACTTTAGCAGACGTTAACGTTAGCTTATTCTTAATCATTCCCCAGTTAGACAGTTAAACCACTGGTACTTTGACAATTACACACAAAGTGATACAAGCTGTGAACCATGAGGTTTTCTGCCCATAAACTTAATGAAGGCATTTTAATTTTTTGAACAAGATGTAAACACTTACTAACTACCGAGGTGCATCTAAGATAGCTCTTTCTTTATGGGTAACCAGTGCTGTTCAGTGTATACTCTAAGCACTAATACTGATACTGTCTGATCTTTATGGAACCTTTCATTAATCAATCTGTGCTTGAATAAAGGTACTGTTTTTTTAATCACTCTGGTACACCTAACCAAATGTAACTTAACTAGCTCTTGTTCAGTTTTATGTTTTTTAGCTCACATCAGAACAGTCTTCACACAAACATAAACCCAAATATCCACTGCAGGATTAGGACGTAGGAGTCTCTACCCCATGAATTCTGCAGGGAGAAATAGCACAAGGTAAGTTTCACTGTTTACTGAGTGACTATTTAGAAAAAAAAACAAAACAATTCAAACATGCATGTAGAAAAAGGAAAAGCAAACAAACACTAAGTACGGCTTAAAATGGGTACCCAGCGGTATAAAAATGATGCAGGCCTGTGTTGATGCTGGTGTACGTGGTAGCCAGGAACCCTAAAATGGCTGCTTCATGCCCGGAGGCGCAAAAAGAAAAACCATACACACACACACACACACACTCACTGTATTGCAGGCGTCATGTCTCTCACAACGTCCCATGGAGACTCCAAACCTCGAGACCTTCCCACACCGGTCCGGCTCAGTACAACAGGACGACACCAACTTCACCGCCATGAGCTGCCGGGCGGGCAGCTGGAGGTAAAGTCCGTCTTCTAGCTAGCACGTGCAGCGTTAGCTTCCTGCTGCTTCTCGTGAGAGACTCGTTTACAAAGTCCTCCTCTCTTTATCTTCACCACGGTAATGAACACTCACATCAGACCCTCTATCCCAGTGTCTCGGAGCCCTCCAGTTCATCAGCGTCTTTGTTCTCATCACCTCCACAGTCCTCTCGTCTGTCCCCCATGCGGCTTTCTTCTCTCTCTCTCTCGCTTCCTCTAACCCCGCTCTCTCACAGGGTCCCACACAAGTAAGTAAAACTTAACTAACTTGTATTTTTACATTTAATTATTGTTTACACTTGTTTCAAACAAAAATTCATTTACTTACAGGGTTCCACCTACAAGTTGGACTGGTCCCTTAACGCTGATGCACTCTACAAAAAGGGGCGGAGTGTTACAAGCTGGCGTGGCAGGGAAGATCCAGATGCAGGTTTAAACAAAAACGTTTGTTCCAAAAACACAAAACAACAACTAAGGATGACCACTTGGGCAAAATGAAGAAAACGACATAAACCAAACTAACTAAGAGTGTCCACTGGGGAAAAAACAGGAAAACAAAAAACTCTATACTATCTAATAAACAGAAGGTGTCCACAAGGGAAAAACAACTAAAGGTGTCCACAAGGGGGATAAGAGACACAGCACTCGGGAAAAGACAGGTTACAGATATCAATGGTCGGGGCTGAGTGGGTCGGCTGAATCATACGAAGATCTGGCAGATGTGGAATGAACAGGGGAGGCTTAAGAAGGGTGGAGTGATGATGGGTGATAAGAACCAGGTGCAGCCGCTCAACCCCAGACTCCGCCTTGGCAACCAGCCACCTACTCACGGCACCTGGAAAGAGAGTCATAAGAAGGTTAGCCTGGCACCCAGGTGCGCCAGCAGACGGCGCTAAAGCCACACACTACACAGAGCCACCTCTTTTTCCTAAGAAAGCTCAGATCTCTAAACATCTGTAGTAAGATGCTGCAGATGTTTTATCAGTCTGTGGTGGCAAGTGTTCGGTTAGATAGTGAATTAATATTGAAACCATAAATTAAGTAAAGAAAAGAGAAAACTGTGTGAGAGAACCTGTCCATTTTTCTTAACATAAAGGGTTTAGCAAATGGTTAGTGAGGGAGCTGGTGCTTCCTCACAAACACCTTGATGGACCAAGACAATGGCATCTGTATCTCCTCAATGCAGGACAGAGAGATTTAGAAGATCCTTTGTACCTACAGCCATCAGGCTTTTTAAGTCTCCTGCGATTGGTAGATGAGCTGACAGACAAATGGATTTCCCTTTGAGGGCTAAATAAAGTAATGCTTATCTATCATATAGATAATATTGTTATTGTACTAACTTCTGGTCAATAATATAGACTTAGTGAAATTCTAAACCTAGGTCAATAACATCTGTCGATGTCTTCAATGAAAAAAGATAACACTGATATCATATCAGCCTGATTTTCACAATATTAGAACATTGCAATAACAAATGGTAGAAAGAGATGGTGAAATAGTTTTGACATCCCTCATACCAATTCCTTTCCATCCATGTTGGGATTGGTCTTTTGAATGTTTTCACATTTGTAGCAGGCCGTTATGTCTACATTTATTCAGTGCAATGATGTGGTAGAGAGGGAGACAGCAAAGGGACAGATGTGAGGAGTGGTCTGCAAAAAATGTTAAAGTAGAGCGTGAGGAAGTGAGAGAAATGATATAATTGTAGTTACATTTCCTTGACTTATAAACTTCATAAATACAGAAGAAGAAGAAGAAGAAGAAGAAGAAGAGGAAACCAGGATAGATAGAGAAGGTAAGGCAAGGCAATTTTATGTGTATAGCCCATTTTTACAAACAGTTTGTCTCACAGGTCTTTACACAGCATTATGACATCATCCTCTGCCCTTAGACCCTCACATCCACTGAGGAAAAACTCCCAAGAAAAATGGAGAAACCTCAGGGTGAGCAACAGAGGAGGGATCCCTCACCCAGGACGGGCAGACGTGACATAGATGTTGTATACAGACAAGAAAACAGTTTACAACATGGAATATGGAAAACATGGAAATGGAATCAGTCAGTTAATGAAGAATGATGAAGGCAGCTCCTGGTGGGCAGGGAGGGAAGGCCAGCTTAATGGGACTACTGGACGGCAGACTGGGTCGTGAGCAGGGAGTGCAGACTGGTTTAACAGCAGGAGAAAGGAGGAGGTGGAGGCGGCATGGAAGAGAAACTGGAGCCAACAGTGGAAGGGAGTTGGAGGAGGTGGGTTGCATATCTACATAAGCTAATTAATAGCTTAATTAGCTGCTGTTATCCAATTAATGAGCGCTAATGAATTCCTGCAGACTAAGCTGTGTCTGCACTGACATGACACTGTTACAGAGACAATAACTGCAGCCATGTTTGCTCATTTTTCATCTGGACAGTGGTGCTCAGACCTACATGCACACACACGCACATGCAGAATGGGTCTGTGTCTCACTTAACACATTAACACTCATGCTCCTAAAAATGACTCAGTGTTCATTAGTGCCTGGTAGGAGACAATTACCCAGCATTAGACAGGAAGAAAGAGCATCATAGATAAAAGTCACCTGCAATCCAAATGAATTGACCTCCTTTATGGAATAATGAGAGCTGATCCCTCCATAAAGAAACTGATGTCCATTAGTGCATTACTA
This sequence comes from Caranx melampygus, assembly GCA_019059645.1. NCBI lineage: Eukaryota > Metazoa > Chordata > Actinopteri > Carangiformes > Carangidae > Caranx > Caranx melampygus. The sequence goes on from JAFELL010002403.1 coordinate 383,494, forward strand.
AAAGGGGAGTTATTGAGATCATTATAACCAATTAGCGCTAATGTCCAGATCAGTAGTTGCCAACTTCATACATTTGCCTAATAGTAGAGAGGTGAAAGAAGAGGACAATTGTGCTGCATGTCTGACTCTGAGCTCATAGGAAGGAAGCAGGAAGTTCAGAATCAGCAGAGCAATTATATCTCTAATAGGCTAATGCATCACAACATGTGCCAGTGTGGACTGTAACTGATGGAATACAGTGGGAGGAATGTTATACCCTTAAAATATATGATGCTCTTCCTCCATCATCTGTTTTTTCTCCCGTATCCTGAACCACTCATAACATCCTAACATAAATAAAATGAATGAATAAATAACTACAAAGTCCAAATACATGGAGTAGATTACAATATCTAGTGCAGGGGTGGGGAACCATGTGCCATGGAGAGCCATGTGTGTGCAGGTTTTCCCTTCAACCAAAGACTTCAACAGGTGATTCCACTGATTAACACACCTCTGTGGCTGAAGGTGTGTTAATTAGTGAATCACCTGTTGAAGTCTTTGGTTGAAGGAAAACCTGCACACACATGGCTCTCCATGGCACATGGTTCGCCACCCCTGATCTAGTGGATCACAAAGTCATCCATAGTAAATACTGTGTTTTATGCTCTCTGTCATCTTTACTACAGCATTGCCGTCCACAGCTTCTGATAAACACACCACTTGGTTCATGTACTGTATATGCATGCCCATATGTGGTAGGTAAACACGTCAGGTGGGGGACCAGTCAGGTTCCTCCACATTATTACACTGGGAAAATGAACGTTAACAAGTGAACGTGATATCTCAGAAACACCTTGAGAGGACATTTACAAAGTTGGCACAAGCAATTGCTTGGACTCAAGGATGAACTGATAATAGAAGAATAAACGAAGCAACGACTTGGTTTCAGTAGAATCACCACAGGTAAATTTCACTTCTTCTTCAGACTGAGAGCTGTGAGTGCAGATGTATTCTGACTCGATGGATGGAATAACTGATAAACGTGCAGGTGAATGAACAGAACAGGTTTAGGTTTAATGTATGTGGTAGTTGTTGCAGTCTCTGAATGTCATTTCCACCCCTGTAGCTCCCAGTTGATATTGTGGCTATTTTTCTTTTTTTTTTCATTACTTCATTACATAACAGAAAAATATGTAAACAAACATTTTTCCCACATGTCTGGCCCCTGGGATTTTTCCAGAATTACCATTTCCCACACCAGCTTGGGAAGCCATCTGTGGCCAGCAGTGTATACAGTACATCACATGCAGTGCAACTGTGGGAGTAATCCTGTTGCCAGTAAAAGAAGGGAGGTGTCAAACAGCACACCACTTGAGGAGAATAATGAAATTTGCTCAAGTATTTGTATGTACAGTATTTGTTTGCCATCCACTGCAGAATCTACAAGACTGCTGTTTAATTACAAATGCACCTTCATGATTCTGTTTGAGCTTGACTAATCCTTCATTAAACAGACAACATCCACATTCGTCCATGCTAACATATCCACTTCCTCCTGTGCAGACTGGCTCGGAGCAGACCTCAGGAGAGGTGACAGACAGCCAGCGAATACATCACTGGTTTCATGGCATTAGGAGGGAGGGTGGTTTTTTATGTTTTCTGTTGTTTCTTGCTTTGGTTCTGCTTCAGTCTCCCATCCAATCACACAGAATGTTTTCCACACTTAAATTTGAGACAGAATATTGTGGCAGGTGTAGACCTGCTCCTTTCAGGAACAGATCCATGAATGGGTTGTGTGAGTATTTGGCAAGAGAGAGTTAGCTAATTAGTTAGCAAAGTAGCTGTGAATGTAGCAGTGTCCTGGGTCTGAACTATACAATCTTGACAGTGAGCCAGGAAATGTTAACAGGCTAGACGCCATCACTGGAGAGTGGAACAGTCAGTTAAAGATCAAATATTATACTCATTTCTCAACAAGTTGAAATAAGTCTCAGAGGTCCTTAAAGCATGTCTTTGGAGTATCCTGTGTTTCAGCCTGCCTTCTAACCCCTCTGTTTCAGCACTATGCAGAACAGGCTGTTTCTGTGTCTGTAGGTTTCAATGTAAATGAGCCCCTCTGAGTGGTGTGCAGCTAAGGCTTCCTAGTGTCATGGTCTGATGTTTATGTTGGCCGCATTGCTTTGCTGAGCATCAGAAGCAAAAGCTGTGAATGTTTTTTCCCTAGTTATACTACAGTGTGCCTGAAATGTTTGTTTTCTGTGGACAGCCACGTGAGTTCAGTACCGAGGCTCCTAAGTTATTTTGAGCAAAGTCAGTGATTAAATTGTGTTCTCTCTTTTTGTTTCTCTTGAATCCCTGTAATTCCTGTTCATGTAAGTGTTAGAGCTGTCAAATGATTAAAAAAAAAAAAAAGTTACTTGATTAATCGCAATTAATTTAAGTGGGATAAAAATACTAATATATATACACTAATATTGCTTGTATTTTCTTCTATTCTTTCTTGGATACTATTTAAGGATGTAATTTATGACGTTCCTACATTTAATCCATTAGAGTTTAAGGATGCAATTTCATAGACTAGTGAAAAACACTAACAAGTCATAGTTGTTTCTTTTATCACATCAGCACTATATACTGATCAGTGTATTAAATAAATGCCTATGGATCTGACTGCACACCTCAGCCTTCATAAACAAATCACATCACAGGCTTCGTTGTGAATGGAGACTGTTGTCCTCCTGAAGCTGCCGTACATCTGACAGGCCACCGTCCTCCACAGGAAACACTGGGACATAGTTTACATCTAGTCTGACACTGTCAAACCCAGAGTTTGAGTTTTCACACTCTGCTCTGTGATCAACCCAGCTGTGGCGGCGAGTTGTACACAGACAGGCTCTACTTACTACTTAGTAAGTCATGTGAGGCGATTGATCGTGTGTGATTTTTTTTGTTTTTACGTGTTATTGTTTCCAGATGAATCACATGTGTTAAAGTGTTAACTTCGACAGCCCTAGTAATGATTAAGATGTGTGTATTGTGTTGAACCTAGGCTGCTGTAAATCAGCAGAAGCATGTCTGTCAGCACCAGTAATATTTAAAAGATGAGTCTGTGTACAGTTTTCTACACCGCTCTCATTCTCCCATTATATGCAACAAGCGACATGTCATAAATTACCTAATGTTATCTGTGTTTAATATTCTGTGTGTGCTCTGGCTTGTTCACTGCCTCTCGGTGTTTACATTTCATAAGCTTTATAATGTGGTGAATCTTATGTTGTTTTCTGCACAGGTGTTGCTGTGGATACTGTGTGACCAAGCCCACAGAAGCTGAGAACATCTACTGCTTGGAGATACTACAGGCACTCAACTAATCACTAATTCATTTTTATTACTTGTTATATTTATACGATACCCTGGCATTTGACTTTTTGAAAGTCACTGTGGATTACCAGATGGCTGCAGGAGGTTGACAGACAGAAGATCCTAGGTATGAGCTGCCAACCTTAGCCTCCACTCTCTATAGAATGTCTTTATAGTCCCTTGTGGTTGTGAGGAAAACACCAGTACATTTTTCCAGTTCTGCAACTGGCCTGTGTGAGCACACATTTATGTGACGTGGGACAGGTGAGGGATTCATATTAGTGATAGAAAACCATGGTGAAGGTGAAGTACATTCTGACTATATGTGACCTGTTAAATAATGTTACACTAGACATAATCACATCTGCAGTACAGAGGAAAAGTATCTGTGAAGGAGGTACTCGATTGAGACCTCTGAGTGAAGAGGAGGACTATGCTAATTCTGTCACACCGCGGTGAGGTCAAGTCGGGTTTTGTCCTGTCTCCATGTTTTGTTTGGTAATTTCCTGTTTTATTTTGAAAAGTAACTCTCCTCTCGTTTCAGGTCACTTGCCCTTCCTCATGTGTCTGGGTCTGATTGTCTTTTGAGTGTTTCCACCTGTCCCCCATTACCCTGTGTATAATAGTCTGCATCTCCCCTTGTCTTGTGCCAGTGTGTTACGTCTGCGTGCACTCCAGCCTTCCCACAGCCCTTGCCACAGCCTCGTCACAGTCTTTGTCCAGGTTTTTGGTGTTTATCTTCCTCCAAGTGAGAGTTTTGAGATAGTATGTTTTATACCCTAGTTAAGTTTCATAGTTAATGTTTTTCATAGCTTTTTGTTTCCTCTGTGTGGAGTGATCCTTGCTTTGCTTACCTTTACAGAGTAGTGCCTCCTTTTTCGTTCTAGTTCTGGTTTTCCTCCATAGCTGGAGTGATTTTCTGTTTCCTTAACTTTACATAGCCTTGTTGTTTTTGTGTTTTCTGCTGAGAAGACACTGTTTTTATTTGGTAAGTTTCATAGCCACGTTTTTTCCCATAGTGAGTATAAGAGGTAAGGTCATAGCCTGTTTTGTTTATCGTGGAGTCCTTATAATAAAGACTTCTACTGTTACAACCAAACCCTGCATCTGTGTCCTGAGTCCGAGCCTGGTCGTGACAAATTCTTGTATGACTGCACTCTCCTCAGGGTGTCTGGTCAGAACAGCTGTGATCAGTGTGACGTCTGATAATGCCAAGCAGGAACCCACACACTTATGACCATGCCACTTATTTATTTCCAGATGCTTGTTGAATGTGTTTTCTACACAGAGAAATTAAAGAGAAACATAAACAGAAATGAATGATATGCATGATTAATAAACATAAAATGTGGCAGAAAACACACTGTACATAATAATAATAACAATTTAAGTAAAGGAAATATCAATATATGGCACAATATGGCACAACCAAGAATTACACATTACTGACGAACAGTGTACGCTGACAAGCATCTAACAAATGAACCATGGTCCCTTCATTAGATAGATAGATAGATAGATTAGTCACATGCAAAGCTGAACACCAAGGTTAAAAAACAGTCCAGTGAAATGCAAAAAAACAAGGTCATGACTGTAAAACACAAGAATAAATAAGAATATGTCTCTCTCTCTCACACACACACACACACACGTTAAAGGGAGACTGTCAATACAAAAGTAAAACAATTTGTAAAAAACCCCCTTTTCTAGGTCCAATACATAGATAATAAATAAACAACAAATAAATAAATAAAGAAGCCCCTAAAAGTCCTTAAAATCATGGCATGTTCATGATCCCCACTGCCTGTGGGAAAAAGCTCTTTTTCAGTCTTTCAGTTCTGGCTTGGAGGGAGCGCAACCTTCTGCCCGAGGGCAGCCTTGCAAAGAGTCTGTTGTTAGGATGTTGTATGTCTCTCATAACGCGGGCTGCCCTCGACCTGCAGCGTTTATCGTGAGTGGCTTGCAGGCCAGGCAGGGGGGTCCCAGGATCTTCTCCATTACTGCGTGGATCTCTCACCACACTGTATATTATAAGTTATAAATGATCCAGATCGGATGATAAGACACTAATAATTGACACAGAGGACACTGTCACACATAAATGAACCTAGAAGTGACCGTCTGAATATTAATATAGTTGAACCGTGACATTACCTCACGTTTAAACAAGAAACAACTCAGATATTTACATTCTTATGGATGCACATACAAGCAATCAGAAAAACAAAGAATGAGTGTAATAAGGCAAGGCAAGGCAATTTTATTTGTATATCCCGTTTTTACAAACAGTTTGTTTCAAAGGGCTTTACACAGCGTCATGACATCATCCTCTGCCCTTAGACCCTCACATCCACTGAGGAAAAACTCCCAAGAAAAAATGGAGAAACCTCAGGGTGAGCAACAGAGGAGGGATCCCTCACCCAGGACGGGCAGACGTGCAGTAGATGTTGTAAAGACAAGAAAACAGTTTACAACATGGAATATGGAAAACATGGAAATGGAATCAGTCAGTTAACGAAAAACGAAAAATGATGAAGGCAGCTCCTGGTGGGCAGGAAGGGAAGGCCAGCTTAATGGGATAAGCGTCCAACTCTGATCATGTCATCCAAAACAGTGCTATCTCCTCCTCAGCGCAGTCATAATCAATTGATCAGACAGGTGACCAGAAACCTGAATGGTGCGGAGCATCACGTGAGCACTACATGCACAGCGATGCTGATCATCTCGTTGACCTTATGTACAGTATCCTTCAAAGGAGTAACACAAGCAGCAGCAGCAGAGGGACTGTGAGAGCAGGAGAGACAAGCAGCCAAGAACAGGCCCTGAATGTAAGAAAGACATATAGACGTATCAAGACTTGATGCACATTTCCTCATGCTGTTTGTTCTATGCTTCATAATACACTGTGTAAAGGCCCCTACACACTCGGGACATGACGGATAAAAGACACAAAAATGAGAAATAATCACTGGCTATGCGAATATGTGATGCAACAATTATAAACTGATTATAAGGTTTCACTTAGCTTTGAATGGCGGATTTTTCCGTGCCGTTCCATCCAGGCCCCCACTGCGGGAAAATGGTCTCATCGCCAGCGCTCGCCAGACATAAAGTAATCCATACAGGAGAGAGGCCGTTCAAATGCATCGCGCCCGAGTGTGAGAAGTATTTCAGGTCAACTTCTGAGAGACTTTCCTCAAGCCACACGCCATGCTTCATTTGTTAAACACTAACATGGAAACGGGCATGTTGACTTAAATAGTGACATACAAAGAAAATGACATTTGGACCTGTGGAAGTTTTGGTTGACGTTGACCTAACCATGCTGGACCAGTGCTAAGGTGGATAAATTCAATGCAGCAGAGCCAGAGGTGTTGTCTGTTTGTATTATTTATACATTTTCCTCCTTGATAATACACAATGCCTACGTTACCCACAGTGCAAGTGCAATGTTCACAAATACTCACCCTACTGTCTGATGTTGGTCAGAGAGGCCTGGTATCCAACACAAGTCAAGAACAATACAAGGTTGGTTTATTGTCTGTCAATCAAGATGTAATAACAACATACATGCAAAACTCACATTCACATGTAACTGACATGTAAGCTTTTAATTCTAACAGCAAATAATGTGTGGTTCATAGCTTGACAATACTGTGGAGGATGTAGTGGGACAGGAAGTGTCACACGACATTAAATGACACTCCTCTTCCTCCTCTGATAGGGCAGAGGAGGAGGCCCCGAGGCAGCAGGCAGCAGCAGCTGCTCAGCAGTTTCCTAAAAACTGGAATTTGGTAAACCCCCCCCCCGAATTACAGAACCAAGGAGGATATGTAGCCATGTAGTAGTGATGTTAATGATGTTTAGTTTTTCTAGGAGGACAAGCAGCCAAAGTTTTCAGGCCAGATGAAGAAGATGTTCCAGGCAATTAGCCCTTACTTCAAGGGGTAAAGTAGGGGATTGGAGCTGAGGAACATCACGTCGGCCCCTCGATTAGGAGAAACAACACAGTGTGTATTTGTGCAAGGATGTGGAGTGTTTTCACGCTACATTCATCATCATGTGTTGCATCTTCACAGACAAATACATGGACGAATATGCATGTTTCATCTTCTGCCCTGAAGGAACATCAAAGATGAAAGAAAATGCTCTTACGCTTGGTTGGCATTACATCAAATACTGGACATGGGAATTTCTTTACAACATCCCCCTGCTGAAGTCGTAAGTACTGATCTTTTATAGACGTAACCTCAATAAGTAGCATGACTGATAGAGACTAAATCCAGACTGGTCTTTCCACAGCTACCCTGCTCTCCTCAGAAGAGGTGGCCTGGCCCCTGGAACTGGTCAAAGAAAATCTGTCATGCCACAAGAAAAATAAGGGGCCAAATAACTCTAGTGGCAAAACACAAGTCTTCAAAGTCGGGGACAAAGTTTGGAGACAGAATATGAGGAGACAACAGAGGGGGGCAAACTGGACGCCAACTTTTTTCTCATCTTACCATGCTTAGAGTTGCTGCATTACATCAAGACGCAGTTGGAAGCTGCTGCAGCTGGCTGGTGATCATAATTATTATCAACACAATGTAGTGAAAGAAAAAAATCTAAATGAAATTTCTCCCATATCATCGCCACTATATCTCATTTCGTTGCTACGCAGACGACACACAGATATACCTTCCACTGAGACCAGAGGACCCTGGAAGCCTAGCTGCTGTCAAAAACCGTCTTAATGATATAAACCGTTGGATGGCTGAAAATTTTCTGCAGCTAAACCACTCCAACTGCCCCCATCTCATCAAGAACTGGCCCAGTACCTTATATTCAAGCATCCAACCCACTGCCAGAAACCCTGGGGTAATTTTTGACAGTAAACTTACTTCGAGCCACACATGAATTCATGGTCCATCAACTATGGACCATCTCCAAAATCAAACACATTGTTTCGAAACCAGACCTAGAAAGAGTGATCCATGCCTCCATGCATCACTCCAGTTTTAGCATCCTTGCACTGGCCTCCAGTTAGTTTTAGAATTGATTTTAAGATTTTAATGATCACTTTTAAAGCTCGCACTGGTCTGGCTCCAAGCTACAGTATATATCAGAACTTCTGGCTGCCTCTGAAACCACCTGCAGCCTTAGATCCTCAGGAGGGGCTCTTCTGGCCATTCCAAAGTCAAGGCTTAAATCCAAAGGTGACCGGGCTTTGCCATCAGAGTCCCCCAGCTTTGGAACGACCTGCCCGAGGAGGTAAGCTGTGCGGACTCAGTGTCAGCTTTTAAATCACTCCTTAAGACCCACTTTTGCAGACTTGCTCATCCTCATCATCTATCTCAGTTTTACTCAGATGCCCTTAGTTTTACTTTACACCTTCCTCTGTTTTAATTCTTTTATCCCATCTTTTCTTACCTTACACATCTCATCTTATCTCTTTTTATCATGTTATTATTTTATCTATTGACTCTCTTATGTGTACCTTCTGATCTCATGACTTATCTCTTATATGTTGTTTTGAGAAGCACTTTGTAAACTTGTGTTTTTAAAGGTGCTATGTAAATAAACTTATTGTTATTATTATTATATTAACATATCTATTATCGTTGTTGCCAACTCGCAACATCACAATGGGTATGAGGGGATACACCATATACCCACTTATTTTTCACTCAGCAGTGCGTATACCCACTTCTAAATCCCCTCTCATGTGTATACCCACTTTTTGTCTTAACAAGATCTGACCAGACCCGAACCTGCACGTCTGGTCGCTTGACATTACATCGGCAAATACTTTAAAAGTATTTGGTAAAAAAAAAAAAATGTTATTTGTGCCTTTCTGAATATGGTATTTGGGTTCGGCTCCACCCCACAAACTTAGCAAAAGGATGTGGAGAGATAGATTTGTTTGTTTTGGAATAACCCCACACTGGCTGAATGTTCAAATCAACAGCAACCTTAACTATCGAGTGTGTGCATGTGCGCCTTTTTTTAACTGGTCACCAAACAAATCCACCAGCTATGGTTTACACAGAGGTTTGTCTTTTCCTGTAGCATTTGCAAAGTTTGGTGTGCCAGCTGTGACAGAGGGTGTGAAGGTTGTTGACGGTTCGGGGAGTTGGATGATGACGTATTTGAGGATGTAGTTAAGGATCCCTCAGCTGGAGTGCTACTCATCCAATATGACACTGGTTTGTTTCAGTTACATTTGTAATTTATCTTCCAGTATTTCATGGACACGCTAGTTCCTTCTGGTTAATGTTTTCCTTCCATCTGCTTCTGTATCTGCATCTGTCTCCATGGTGCCATCTCCTGAGCAGTCTGAACCACCATCCCAAGCATTTGTTTTGAAGAGAAACTCATGTTTTTACTACAGTAACTAATGTATTATTGGGATGTATTTTCAACATGCTGAATTGTAGCTTTTAGATTAGTTTCAAATCTTTTTTTAAATCCAGTGCATAAAAGTGAACAGTCTACTTATTATATATATATATATATATATATATATATATATATATATATATATATATATATCTGCCATCACCCAGGCAGGTGAAAGAAATGTATACCAGAGGAAATGTGAGTTTACTCCTCTACCTCAGTTATCCATTCTCCAGGACCAGTTATGTAAGTCACACACTCTAGTGGGTGTGATGATGTTTAAATGCCACATTGAAACAATTTGATTTCTACCAGAGCATACTTGTAAAGGCACCTTTTCATAAAAAAAAAAAAAGTGATATAATTGTTTCAAGTTGCAGTTGTGTAACTATGATGGTGTTTTTTTTCACCCCACAGTCTTGATCAACATTATTATGATGGCGAGAGTGATCCACTGCTAGAGACTAGGGGTTTCACCGAATAGTCAACACTTTGAATATTTGACTCAAAACCACTCAAAAACCACTAATCGACGCTGTGTGTCACAGTCGAGTATTCATCTTTTTCTTGTTTTTCTTTCTTCAAAAGCCCGGTGCTGTCATAAAGCGGTGGAATGATCTACAGCAGATATGCAGCTCGGGGAATGTGCAAGCAGGCACAGACTGATAGCCCACTGGAATATGTTGCTTTTTTTGCTTTCGTCATGGCGCTGCACTGTGATGAGTTGGCTAAGTTTTGTATTTTTGTTTACAAGCCTATATTTTCTGTTCATTTGGGTAAAATGTGTTGTTTCAACGACATCTGTAAACTTCATGCAACCTGTGGACATTTATGTTTATTGGCGAGATTGCTACAATTGTTTCACAACTCGTATCGGATGCTGATCTTGTATTTCAACAGTTTGAGCATGAGGCATATTCACAGCTTTTGAAAGAGCATCCAACAGCTAAAGGTGGATATAACTTAAGTTATGGTTGTTTGAAAATGAATTCTGGCGAATATTCAACTATTCTTCGACTTTTGGGAAGTATTCGATGAATACTGAAATACATGTTCGTCATGCCCTACTAGAGACAGACAATCGTCATATGGAGGTAAAGCTATAATAACACTGGAGGAAGATCTGAATTTTGCCTGTAAGTTTATATGGATGTCAAAATATGGTATTTTCCCATATTGTGTAGCATCATCTGAAGCAGAATCTCATGAAGATGGGCTTGGAGGACCAGATTGTTCCAGAGACTGTCCTGAGTGAAGATGAGTATAAGGAGCCATCGCACTGATTAAACATTCAGCTGGCACAGCAGGCACACCCAACTGCACAACAATTCCCTTTTTCTTTTTCTATTTCTTTTTTTTGCTGGCAGGTGAATAGTTTCTTAGTGCTTCTGTACAACTAAAAGTTGAAAATACAAATTTAAATGTGTCCTTAAAAGGTGCTCTTTTACAATGAAAAGTGAAGTTAGATGCACTTTTGTTGTAACTTCAGTTTACTCAATGGTACATTATAAAAGCATTAGTATGGATAGATGCAATTTGACACTACAAAAGGGTGTCAATAACACTACATATTTATCTGTGCAGCCTAATGACTGTTAGGATTAGACTCCATCTGAGTTGGTTTTTCACAGGGCAGAGTCAGTCATCAACACAGCAGTGTTGTAGTGTTGTAAAATGAACCCTTAGCAGAGGTAAATGAGCCTCCGGTGTTCAACCTTCAATAACACAATGCAGTGTTGAAAAAGCATTCAAATCAGAGTTGATTTGTCACCACAGTAGAGTAACATATCAACACTGCTGAGAATCATATTGACTCTCTCCAGAGTTATTCCACCTGCAGTGTTAGGTTTTATTAACACTGTACAGTGTTAGCCAGTGCTATTTTATTTTACTCAATTTTGACACTATGAAAGAGTTAATTTAACACCACTTCTGATAAGGACCAAATGCACTCAGACACAGTGTTAAATTTAACTCTTTAAGTGTTGATTTAACACTGTGGTGTAGAGATTTGGAACCTGTTTGATGTACTGTAAACATCTCTCAACCTCTTTTAGTTTGCTGTTCGACTCTTTTACAGACACGTGTCACTTTTGTGGGGAAGAGGAGCATGACACAGACCAGACCTGCGTCATAAGATCAGTTGTTGTAAACAACTGCAACAGATGAATATGACGTGTTCTGCGTGTATTTTACCAAGAACCAACATCTGAATATTTTAACTCCATGTGAAATATGTTAAAAATGTATCAGCAATAACACAATTTATTTAACACCCTATTTCCTCATTTTCCAGATTTTCCATTTCCTGATTACTTTGTATCAGTAAGGTGCACTAGAGGGTGTGTTCACTGTCGCTGGATTTTAACCAGGCGAACATGAAAAAAGCTTTACCCCACTTCTCCAATGTATACTTTTCAACCAGGTAATAACATTGTCGTCCATGTCTACTCTAACATCAAGGAAGCATTCAAGGCAGTGCCCCGCCCACCTAGGCTCATCTGACCATATATCGTGTTGTGCTGATATATGGCCCATTTCAAAACTGGTGAAAGTATGGCCAGAGGAGCCATAACGCACTGCAGGACTGTCTTGAAACTACTGACTGGTCTGTATTCTAAGAGGCTGCCATCAAGGACCAGCATGGACACTGATGATAGGCAGAGGCTGATTCTGGCTATATCTCCAAATGCACAGAGGATGTCTGTGTGAGTAAATACATTACCATCAGGGCGAATGAGTGAACAGTCCTCTGTTGTAGGTTAGAGATGGGGTGCAGGGTATCCGCGATCCTAAAAAAATTCAGTCTTAAATTCATGTATCTAAACTGAAGGCACAAAAATGTCTTAATTTATTAGAAATGCCTTGAGCTGGTCTTAATACAGTACTCAATGGTCTTAACTTGTTGCTGCATGGTTGGGTCACGTGCAGACCCCTTCCTTCCTTCTTTGCGTCCTAGTCAGTTTAGCCGGTCATCAGGATGGGGAAGTTTAATGAGCGCTGGCTGGAGGACAGCCGTTTCGAAGCTGGCTAAAGCCTGTTGCTAATCCGAGGAGGCCAGGTGCATTCTTTGTAAGAAAGATTTCAAACCATGGGAATTAAGCGGGCGAATCACACATGCAGAGCGTTAGCATAAAATGGCAGAGAGAGTCAAAAACAAAGGCAGGCATCTCCCAGTTCTGTGTGGTCCAGAACCCCAGCTAGCAACAACCGCTGCTAGCAGCACTGACCTGATACTTATCTTTGCAGTTGTAGGACAGCGGATCCCCAGCCATCACTTTATGTATAGGATTTTTTTTTTTGGCATTCAAAGTCAGTGCAAGTCCATCACTCTGTTTTTTTTTTTTTTCAAAAACTGTAAAACTTATTAACCCTTCTGTTCCAACCCAGACACCAGATTCTCTGCGACTGCATCTTCACAAAGTTACCACCTGGATCTTTGATCTCTGAAAACTGAGCCTACGGTGCATGAAAACGTCTGACTGTAAACATGTGCCGGCCGATTCTCATAAAGACATTTTCAATCTTTCTGACAAAACGGACAATATTTTGGAGTCGTGGCTGATGAAGTTTGACAAAATCTGCATTTTATCTCAAAGACTGAATTTTTGAAAACATGTTGATTCTGTTGTCATGGAAACGACTGCAGTCGATGTGAGAACAGTGTTTTTAAACATCAGATTTTCTCTTATGAAGCAAAACACTTATCATTAAAAACAAATCACCAACATTTTCATGCTGTCAAGATACAGTCTATGTTTTATCAGATTTTTGTCTTGATATTTGTTGACATTTTGACCATTTTTGAAATCTGCCTTGACGACTGCTGCCTGAGTCCATTTGTGAAGCCACACACCATATCTCACTTCCAGCCACTGGCTCAATGAGTTTAGAGCTGGTTCTTGGTGTCAGAGGTTGTGAGTTCAAGTCTCAGCTCAGACAGAATAGACATTGTAACAATGATGTTCTTGTTGTCTCTATTTCTCCCTATTTTGTCTCTTGTTACTCAAACTTGCCGACATTTGTCCAGAATTTCCTGGCCCCGCCACTGCTGCAAAGAAGCTGTAATTACTTTTAGTTTTAGTGTCTCCCTACTGTTTGAATTTATTCTCTGTTGTTCTATTGTTCCTGCTGTATTATATTTTATAGTTTATGGTTTGACTGTTTCTTAATCTTCTCTGTTAAGACTGTACATCTGTTTGATAAGTGCTCTATAAGTAAAGTTATTAATTAATTATTTATCCCACATTTGCGTCCAGATTTATTTTCCTGTATATAGTCAGAGTTTTTTTTAAAATACTGGTTCATCTGATACATCTGTACATCTGAATATTTCCCCCGGTAAGTTTGGCGCGAACAGAGAAAAACATTCATAATCACCGAGGTTATTAAGTATGATCTGAAGTATACACAAAATAAATCACTTGATTGTCATCTGTCATCTTCATCTGTCCATTACAGCAATGTTGCATTTCAAGTGAAATCATTTAGATCTAATAGTGTTGTAGTCAAGACCACCTAATCCGAAACCAAGCCAAGAACAAGAGCAGAGCATACCAAGACCAAGACTTTGACCAAGACCAGGAAGGTGCGAGACCAGTCCAAGGCCGAAACAACCCAATGCAATCTTCTTGAAGACCATTACTGTATTTAGTGCCAGTACTTATAACAATCATGTGGCTTGATATTTACATTGTCCTTCAGCTAAAAGAAAAGATAAGTTTATGTAAAAACTGTCATATTTAGTGAAACAAAGTTTGGATTGAACAGTGGAACGCAGCACATCCTGCTTAAGTCTCCCACTCTGACTCTGATGCAGCCACGTGTTTCTGATGGTAACACAAGCAGATCATTTTGTAGAACTATTTCAATTATTTAATAATTAATAATCAATAATTTCAGCTCGACCGAGACCTTGAAAATGTGTCTCAAGACGGTTCTTGAGTACCACAACATAACACGATCTAATTGAAGCCAGTGAATAATTACATACTGGACGGTCCAATCATCAGCCACGACCTGAGTGCACAGTAGGTTTGTCTATTCAGTGCAGTGAATGATATGTTGAATAACCCTTAAAAAAAAAAAAAAAATTAAAGCATTTATTTGATGG